>JAUNZO010004409.1:0-305980 GCA_031894775.1 Chloris gayana
CGAGTTTCTTGGCCAAGCTTATGCTTTGTAAGACCGCCTCCTCGGCCTTTGCTTCTAAGACCGCACTTGTAGTCTCTATCTCTTTAATAGTAGCCTTGTGATCCTTCTTAATGGATGGCTTATTCAAAAGCTGAAGAAAAACACCAGGCGGCACTGTTTGTCTTGAGGATCCTAATGTGGCTAACTCATCCGCAGCAGAATTATTTCCACGCAGTATATGAGAAAAAACGCAGACCATCAAACTTGTCTTCAAGCTTCCTTACCTCTTGGCGGTAAGCTATCATATGGCCATCATGAGCATCTCATAGTTTGTTAACCTGACTGATTACAAACATCGAATCTCCATATATATCTAATCGCTTGACTCGTAGCGAAATAGCTACCCGAAGTCCATGAAGCAAGGCCTCGTACTCGGGGCATTGTATGAAGCACTCGAAATGCATTTGCAACACATATCTCAATGGCTCTTTCTGTGGAGTAAGAAGTACAACCCCAGCCCCGTGCTCGAAAGCTGCGAGGATCCATCAAAAAACATCTCCCAATACTCCAAATTCTAAATTGCTTGCAGCACTTGCGTCTCTAGCCATTCAGTAATAAAGTCAGCCAAAGCTTGTCCTTTAATAGCCGTACGTGAAGAAAAAGTAATTTCATATTGTCCAAGTTCTATAGCCCATTTAGTAACCTCGGCCAATGACCTCTCAATTACGCACGATATCCCCAATGGCAAACCCAGTCTTGATGTAACAACCCTAAATAATAAAATGCATTTCATGGCATTCATGAGCATGTCATCACATTTCATTTGTGAAATCATTGAGCATTGGGTGTTAATTATAAGCACATAAAATATCAAATTAACTAAAGAATAAATGATGTGTTAAAAATAAATAAAATGAGAAGAAAATTCAGGTTTAACATTTTCTATAGCTTAACTATCATAAATAAGGATTTATGAAAATGTCCTGAAAAGATTTTGAGTTATGAAAATAATTACAAGAAATAAACAAGGTCTCTTTTATTAATTTAGCTATGAATTTTTAATCTGAAAATGATTTGGATTTTCTACTGGGACTTAATGGGAAAAGTGCCTAAAATGTTTCATTTAAACCCCTGAAAAATTTGGGAATTTTTGGAGCTCAGGAAAGCCACTTTTTAATTTCGTGAAAGAAGAAGGGCCTTTTTGTAAAATTGCCGAGCTAGGCCCAGGCATCAGCCTCTTCTTCTCTCTTTTCCACTCACCCGGCGCTCGACGCCGCCCGCGGCGCACCACCTCTCCGGCCGGGTGCCACGACCCCGGGCCACGCAGCTGCTTCGTGGCCACGCAGCCGCTGGCCGGGAACCGCCACGGGAGGGAGATCAAAGCCCCGCCGTCTCCCATTTTCTCCCCCTCTCTCTCGTTTTGCCCCGCCATTGCCGCACCTCCGGCTCCGACCGTCGCCGGACTGCTCCGGTGCCTCCCCGTCCACGCCGCCACCACCCGAGCTCCGCCGGGACCCCGCGCGGCTTATCCCCTTGATCAATTAGCTCGAGCATCTCCATCCCGTCGAGGCGAGCCGGTTCTTCCTCTACGGCACCTCACTGTCGACTTCCGCCATTTCTACGATTCGGTGAGCTGTGGTGAGCAATTGGTGATCTTTTCTCTTCCGGACCGTGCGCAATTAGATGCTTTCTATTCCCGGTAGCTCATTCTTGCTATTGTTCTACGGAATGACGAGCAATCACCGTTCTTCTCCGCGTCCGGTCGCCGCCGTCTCCGCCATCCACGGTGAGCACCCCTCTCGAGACTTGCTCATGTCCTTTTGAGTCCACGACGAGCTTGCGCATGCTCCGTAGTGCATGCCGGCGAGTTTTCCATAAATTTGGAGCTCGTGTTGAGCTCGCGCCGCCGCCGGACGGTGCGTCGTGACCGGACCTCGCCGCCGGTGTAGCTAGGGTTGAGCTCATGTGAGCGCGTCCGTGTGGTTGTGTTCGCCATGCGCCGTGGAGTGTTTTGGTGGTCTCGCGGCGAGCTTTGCTCCACTCCCGGCCGTCTCCGGCGATCGCGCCGCCGCTGGCCGCCGCCGTGGTGGTGGCACACCGCGGGCCACACGCCGTGGGATCGCGTGTGGCTACGTGGGATCGGGTGTGGCCAACCCCGTGGCCCTCCGTGTGGCACGAAGTGATTTTAAACTTTCAAAATTCGTAGAAAATTCATTAAAAATCGGAAAAATGCCAAACCAACTTTGTTAGATTCAGAAAATTGAGATCTATTTATTTGTGAAATAAAATATTTATTTTGAATAAATTTAGTTTATATTTAGTAGTTAATCCCTTTCTTTGATTAAAGAAAAGCTATTATTTTATGTAAATAAAATGTTTATTTGGGAAAAATAATTTTTATTGATGAAGGAGATACTACAGACGAAATTAATAATGAAATTTATTTTCCAAAATTAAACTTAAACTATGTTATTTTATATGATCACAATTTATTAGCCTTTAATCACTTAAAGTAATTATTTACTTATTGCCTAATAAATCAGAATAATTCATTAATTATTAAAGTTAAGTAATTAGTGACCTTAATTAAGTAATTAAGGAAACAAAATTAATTAATAATGATCTTAATTAAACATGTATTAATCAACATAGTTAATTAATGCTTAACGAACATACTTATCTCTAATTTATTAACTAACTAAAGTGATTAAGCATTAATCGTTAATTATTTATGGGGCTTAATTAATGAACCCTTGCATACTTTCATCATATGCATTCATGCATACATGATTGTGATTCGCGATGCATTGCTGGTCGACTAGGTTCGAAGTGATCGAGGTTCCACCCGAGGGCGAGTCGAGAGTCGTGGATCTCGAAGTCGACCCAGCCGCCGAGGAGACTAACTTCGAACAAACTCAAGGCAAGCCCCGGTGCATCCTACCTATGTTTTTAAATATTTTACTTTATCACATAGTACAGTTATGCTTGTGCATTAGGTGTTAGGGAATGGTTGACACGCTAGATGCATTATGGTAGGTTCCCGGTTGTTTATTCTATACTTGGTACGGGTAACTCAATAGAGGCTAAGCTTAATTCATAGTGGCAACGGTAGATGTTTAGGGCACTTAAAGCATGGAGGCTTTAAGAGTTTTGTGTTGACATTAAAGATGTTGAGAGTGATAACGAAGATGAGACCGGACGGGCCCCGTAGGAGAAAGGGAAAGACGGAGATGAGGTCTTGCAAGGTGGTAGCCCCGTCCGTGTCGGTCAAGGACCGTACCGTTGTCGGCTTAGTTGGACAAGTTTGAACGTACCGTACTACATGCTGGTATCATGGGCCCAGCAAGCTGATGTACCCTATCGACCCGGAGATGTAGCGTAGCCGACTCTCTTTGCCGGTTGTTAGTGAGAGGATAGTCTCACGGGAGGGAGATGGGTCGACCACGAGGGAAGTCGTGGCTTCGCCATACTCCCGGGGAGTTGGAAATGGCTAGTCTGCTGTCGAGTGCTAGCGGGAAAGGTTGTCGTATACGATCGGTGTGATGCGTATACGTCGTGTAGTCGGGTTTTGCCAGCTGGTATAAATCGATTCGAATTGCTGTCCCTCGCAGTAATGAGTACCGCTTGTTTAGCTCGTCACATCGTAGTAAAGTATATGGAAGAGGAAGATGAGAGATGGAAGGATAAAGATCTATTATATCTTGTTTGAGAACTTGATTGAATAGAGATAGGTTGCAAACACCAAGGCTAATGAACATAACTCTGAGCTAAAATACTGAAAGTAAGGACCCACCCCTTAATGCTGTTTTTCGCAAAGGAGTAACCCCACAGCCAGAAAGCCTTTGCATACTAGGCGTCGGCCTTAGCGTGCCATGTTGACGGGTCGATCTTGCTGAGTATTAGAATACTCGGGGTTTGTTCATTACCTTTCAGGGAATGAGTCGTACTTCCACGACTTGTATGGCAGCTTCCCCGAAGAGGAGCAATGTCCCGAGGGAGGTTCCCTTCGAGTGGGAACGTATCCTCACACCTTGAAGAGAGAGGACCGTGATGTACGAAGGGCTCGATGCATCACGTTGTTTCGTTTGAAGTCTTGTGAGTTGTATAGTAGACAAGCTACCGCTGAATACTCGTAGGATGTTAAACTTCAATAATGTTATCTTTCCGCTGCACGAATGTTTGTATTTCGAAAACTTGGTTGTATTATACCATGATGTATATATTCGGCTTGTATGAGATGATGTTTCTGTTGTAACTCGCTTCGTCGAGTGTCCCTCTGTTCCGATTCCTGGGTGTCCCGAAGGGATGTCACAGCTGGTATCGGAGCGGTTCGGAGGCAACAAGCACATCATTACAAGCCTATTTTCAAAACTTAACACGTTCATACGATAGACAACGCGAGAGTACGGAGCCTATAAGGATATAGAATAGTAGATTTTTACTAACTGTGCGACGTTTGGGTTTTTGGGAAGTGCTAACTATTCGTCGTAGTTTCTTTACTATGGTACGTGTAGTTAGATCACGAGCATGCATCATGTCATATTCTGCACTAAATAAATATTTGGGTATGTACTTAACTAGTTCGTAGTACTTTATAGGTTGTTCCGTTCGTTTTTCTTCTGTGGGAAGAAGTGTTTAACTTGTTTAAACATGTTCCCTGCAGATGCCGGTCACTCGTGGTAGGAAGCGCGCCCGGGAGGAGGAGGACGCACGAGCTGCACATGTCGCCGAGCTGGAGCAGCAGCCTTCACGGCTTGGAGCCGAGGACACAGAGCCGGGACCGACGGTTGGGTGCTTGGAAGCACCGCTGTCGAGTGGACTGTCGGGAGGTCCAGAGGTCCCACGCCGGGATCGGCTGAGCTGGAGGAGCAGATAGTGGAGGTGACCCGCGCTCGTGACGAGTACCGTGAGGCGGTCATCGCCTTTGACGAGCAGCCGACTACGGTTACCGAGGAGCGAGACGCCGCCCGCGCAGCGGCGACGCGCACGAGCTACGGGCAGAGATGGTGACGGCACGGCGGGACCACTTAGTGGAGATCCTGGTCACGAGAGAGGTCGCGCTGGGTCAGCTGCGGATGCAGTACAACGGGCTAGCCGAGGCACACCACGCACTGCTCCACGACCACGACGACCTGATTGAGGAGTTCGAGCGGTTGCAGCAGCGGTGGCAGCAGCAGCAGCAGGGTCCACCGGACGACGCCGAGGAGGTCTCCGGGATGGACTACGAGCCACCACCCGCTTCGCCGGCTGAGGACGTCGAGTCGGACGGCGGCGATCACGCGCCGTCGGCTTAGTTGTGTTGTGTTTCCACTAATGTAGGAGGGTAGCCACATTTTGCTGACATAGGTCGGATGTATATAGGGTACTAGCGGATGTTGGGCAGTTGGGAGTGTACGAAAAGTGGGTTTGAGTTTGTACCAACAATAACAATGGGAAGAAAGTGATAGTACTATATATATATATGCAGTTGCTAGAATAAAAAGATTTGCTGAAATCTTAGGATTAGTTTCTACTTGTATCCGATGCTCTTACTTCTTCACGTAAATGGACAGCACCGAGTACGGGGGTGGGTGAAGTAAGAGGATCAAGGGAGGATGTTCGTGTAGTCAGGCTGGAGAGACAGCTGCAGGAAAAGGAGGAGTTATTAGCAATTAGAGAGGCGCGGTTGCTAAACAAGGAGCAGCAGATTCAATTTAAGGATCAGCAACTAGCAAACGCACATGCACCGATCACTCGGTTAGAGCAAGATCTGCTGCAAGCACACAATGCAATAATGAATGAAGCAATAGGACAACAACCTCCAGGAGATGAACCAATAGTGCAGGAACATCCTATGGAGGCTGAGCTCGAAGAAGAAGAGGAGGATCCTGAAGAGATAATGGACGTGGATTCAGTCATAGACTTCACGGAGATTCCACGGCTAGAGGATGCGAGAATCCGAGACAGGGAGTTCCATAAGCTAGGAGGTGACATCCGAGGCGTCGCGAAGAGTAGAAGAGTGCTAGCTAGTAACTAGTATGTAAAATAGGCGCTAGTTAAATAATGAGCGTGATGTAACCACGCATGAGTGTATCATAGGAACCGTTGTAATGTGAGTGTATAAATATGTGTTACTTGGATTTGGTGGTGCTTGAATAAAGATGGGTTGTTGCATAAGATTGGAGTCCTCATCTACGTATTCCTGTTTCTTCCATTATTATGTTGGAATGAAGATGTCTAACGTAAACTTTTCTTGGACAGAATGGTTGGAACAAGGAGACGCGATGAGCCCGAGAGTTCTCAACGCGGGCGGGAACACCACCACCACCCCCGACCTTGGCACGAGGCCATCGCTGCAGATCTGGATTCCCGCGCGGAGCAGCGGGAATTATTGGAGCAATTGGTCCGCAACACTGCTCCACAGGAACGTCACCAAGGCCGCAATGCACCGGAGGAAAGGGTGACCTTCTCGGACTTCTTATCGGTTCGCCCCCGGTCTTCTCGGATGCGGGTGAGCCCTTGGAAGCCGACAACCGGCTGCGTACCATCGAGTCGAAGCTGGAGTTGTTCCCATGCACGGATCATCGGAAGACCCTCTTCGCTTCCCAGCAATTGCAAGGATTTGCTGGAGCCCGGTGGGCCAACTACAAAGCAATGTTTCCTCCAGGACATCAAATTTCATGGGCAGAGTTCACTAAAGCCTTCGAGAGAGCATCATATTCCGGAAGGCTTAATGAATCGAAGAGAAAGGAGTTCCTCTCACCGAAGCAAGGGGATATGAATGTGCACACCTAATCCAAGGTATTTAACCGCCTTGCTCGGTATGCTCCCGAACATGTGGACACAGATGCCAAAAAGAAGAATTTGTTCAAGGAGGGAATGAGTACCAAGCTACGGTCTCGCTTGGTGTTGAACAAGACCGACAGCTTCACCGACTTTGTGAGTGACGCTATTGCACTCGGAAGACTCTATCCGTCTTCATCGGACGGAGAAGAACAAGAAAAGGCCGGTTCATCGGACAAGGAAGTGGGGGACCATCAAAGTACAGAGCTGGTCTACACCGCACCGTCAGGTCGGCGTTATCAGCATACACCTTCTCGTCCCAATTTCTACCGGCAGAATAAATCACCCCGAGCAACCTCGAGCAACAGCGGCCGAATCGATATCGTCCGCCCTATCGACAACGGAACTTCCGTAATCCCGACCGATGGGTCAAGCACCGCAGCAGAATGGACCGCCATGTTTCAATTGTGGCCGTTCAAGACATTATTACCGCAGTTGTCCATATCCTCGAAGGCACCATATGCACCCCGACCTCAAGGACAGCTCGCAGAACCAACAGAGGGCACCAGCCAAGAATACACCAGCAAAGACGGGCCGTGCCAACTTTACGACGGCCGAGGAGCTACCCGAAGGAGGACAAATCTTAGCGGGTATGTTCTCTATCGCTGATCATCCTGCTATGGTTTTATTTGATTTGGGAGCTACGCATAATTTCATCAGCAAGTCGTATGTTGCTAAGCATTGCATCATGTCATCCCAATTGCTATGTGCTCATATCATTTCAACACCTGGGGGTAAAATCCTTACTAATGAAGAAGCTGCCAATATGCCATTAAGATTGGGTAGCAAGGTTTATCCTACTTCATTAATCATCCTGGAGGGGCAAGGGTTAGATGCAATTATTGGCATGCAATGGATGAACTTCCATAAGGCAGTATTGGATATAGCATCTCGAGCCGTATATCCGAACTCTCCTGTTCATGGTCGAGATTGCTTGCTCTTAGCTTTTCCTCAAGCTATGCTGCCAATGGTCAATAAGGTTGTAGGTAAGAGTCTGGAGGATATACCCATAGTCCGTGAGTATCCGGATGTCTTTCCGGACGACTTGCCGGGACTACCGCCGGACCGAGCGGTAGAGTTTAAGATAGAGTTGCAGCACTGGAACAGCCCCAATATCGAGAAGGCCGTATCGGATGCCACCGAATGAGCTAGCAGAATTGAAGGTGCAACTAAAGGAATTATTGGACAAAGGATATATACGTCCAAGTTCATCACCATGGGGATGCCCGACCTTATTTGTAAAGAAGAAAGACAAGACTTTGAGGCTATGTGTGGATTATAGACCTCCGAATTCGGTTACCATCAAAAACAAGTATCCACTTCCGAGGATTGATATCTTGTTTGATCAATTGATGGGAGCTAAAGTTTTCTCCAAGATAGATCTTCGCTCGGGATATCATCGGATTAAGATAAGAGTCGAAGATGTACCGAAGACCGCATTTTCCACAAGGTCTGGACTTTATGAGTATCTAGTGATGTCATTTGGATTGACCAACGCACCAGACACATTTCATGTATCTCATGAATTCGGTATTCATGCCGGAGTTGGACAAGTTTGTCGTGGTATTCATTGACGACATCTTGATCTACTCTAAGTCGGAAGAGGAACATGCCAACCACTTAAGAGTTGTGTTGCAACGACCGAGGGATCATCAGCTCTATGCTAAGTTCAGCAAGTGTGAGTTTTGGCTAAAAGAAGTACCGTTCCTAGGTCACGTGATATCAGCCGAAGGAGTGGCCGTTGACCCCGGCAAGGTTCAAGAAGTGTTGGATTGGGAATCACCAAAGTCTGTTTCACGGATCGGGAGTTTCTTGGGATTAGCTGGTTATTATAGAAGGTTTATCCCAAACTTCTCAAAGATTGCCAAGCCAATGACTAAGCTGCTAGAAAAAGATAAGAAGTACGTATGGAGCAAAGAATGTGAAGAAGCTTTCCAAACGTTGAAGAAATTGTTGACCACAGCTCCCGTACTTACTCGGCCAGATTTGACGAAGCCTTTTGATGTGTATTGTGATGCATCGAGAACAGGTCTCGGATGTGTCCTAATGCACGAAGGTCGAGTGATCGCCTACGCGTCCCGACAACTAAGGCGCCATGAGGAACACTATCCTACCCATGATCCGGAGCTAGCGGCAGTGGTATTAGCGTTGAAAGGTTGGAGACACTATCTCTTGGGTAATTTGGTACATCTATACACGGACCACAAGAGTCTCAAGTACATCTTTACTCAAGCGGATCTGAATATGCGACAACGAAGATGGTTAGAACTAATCAAAGATTATGAGCTGGAAATCCACTACCACCCCGGTAAGGCCAACGTGGTAGCTGATGCCTTAAGCCGTAAAGTTCATTGCAATAATCTCATGGCTCAACTCATGATTCAAGCATCTCCACAAGGAAATGAAGAGCCAAACCTTCGGATTATTCCGTATGGAGCATTGACCAACTTGGCTCTTATTCCTACCATTCGTGAAGAAGTGGTAGCAGCTCAGCAGAAGGATGCTCGGTATGGAACACATCAAAAGACGACTCCGGAAGGGTGAAGTCAAGTGTTTCCAAAAAGATGACGAAGGTGTTATCTGGTTCAAGAATAGGCTAGT
This sequence comes from Chloris gayana, assembly GCA_031894775.1. Taxonomy (NCBI): domain Eukaryota; kingdom Viridiplantae; phylum Streptophyta; class Magnoliopsida; order Poales; family Poaceae; genus Chloris; species Chloris gayana. The sequence goes on from JAUNZO010004409.1 coordinate 9,403, forward strand.
AGTGCCTAAGAACTTGGAACTTCGCAAGAAGATAATGGAGGAAGCCCATACGTCCAAGTATTCTATTCATCCTGGAACCAATAAGATATATCAAGACATGAAGAAGAGATTTTGGTGGACAAGAATGAAACGAGAGATAGCAAGGTATGTCAACGAGTGTGATGTCCGTCGACGGGTCAAAGCCGAGCACTTGAAGCAAGCAGGACCCTTACAACCTCCGAGTATTCCGGAATGGAAGTGGGAAGACGTCGGCATGGATTTTATCGTGGGATTACCACTAAGTCCACGGAAACACGACTCTATCCGGGTTATTGTGGACCGGTTGACGAAGTCTGCTCACTTTATACCGAGTACATACACGGTACATCGCCGAGAAGTATGCAGAACTCTACATTGCTCGAATTCTCTGTTTGCATGGAGTGCCAAAGACCACTATATCGGACGAGAGGAACCCAATTTGTCTCCAGATTCGGGAACAACTACAAGAATCCTTGGGAACCAAGTTGATACGAAGCTCGAGCATATCATCCTCAAACGGATGGACAGACCGAAAGGATCAATCAATATCTTGAGGATATGCTTCGAGCATGTGTCTTAACTTATGGTAAAGATCGGGAGAAGTGTTTACCGTTAGCGGAGTTTTCCTACAATAACAGCTATCAAGAGAGTGCAGGAATGTCGCCGTTCCAAGCTTTATATGGACGAAGTTGTCGTACACCCTTGAATTGGTCCGAAAGTGGAGAAAGAGTAATCTTCGGACCGGATCTAGTAAGGGATGCGGAAGAACAAGTACGTCTCATCCAACAGAACCTCAAGAGGGCTAAATCTCGACGGATCGGTTATACCGACAAGAGGCGTCGAGAGTTAGTATTTCAGGTTGGAGATCAAGTCTATCTTCGAGTATCTCCTACCAAAGGGGTTCAAAGGTTCGGAATCAAGGGCAAGTTAGCACCACGATACATCGGACCTTATCCAATCTTGGAAAGATGTGGAGCCGTGGCGTACCAACCGGAGTTGCCGCCCCACTTGGCGAGCATCCATAACATATTTCATGTATCTCAACCGAAGAAGTGTTTAAAACCACCCATGGATATACCGACAGTCGAGGTGGAACAGATTCATGACCAGACTTGACATATGACGAACGACCGGTTAAAGTTCTCGAGACCAAGGATAGAGTGACTCGCCATCGGACCATCAAGTTCTACAAGGTCCAATGGAGCAATCACTCGGAAGTTGAAGCTACTTGGGAGCAAGAAGAATTTATTCGATCAAACTACCCCGAGTTCTTTAGTATCTGTCGTCCAGTCGCTTCAATCGTGAATCTCGGGACGAGATTCCTGTAAGGGGAGGGCTGTAACAACCCTAAATAATAAAATGCATTTCATGGCATTCATGAGCATGTCATCACATTTCATTTGTGAAATCATTGAGCATTGGGTGTTAATTATAAGCACATAAAATATCAAATTAACTAAAGAATAAATGATGTGTTAAAAATAAATAAAATGAGAAGAAAATTCAGGTTTAACATTTTCTATAGCTTAACTATCATAAATAAGGATTTATGAAAATGTCCTGAAAAGATTTTGAGTTATGAAAATAATTACAAGAAATAAACAAGGTCTCTTTTATTAATTTAGCTATGAATTTTTAATCCGAAAATGATTTGGATTTTCTACTGGGACTTAAAGGGAAAAGTGCCTAAAATGTTTCATTTAAACCCCTGAAAAATTTGGGAATTTTTGGAGCTCGGGAAAGCCACTTTTTAATTTTGTGAAAGAAGAAGGGCCTTTTTGTAAAATTGCCGAGCCGTGCCCGCATCGCCTCTTCTTCTCTCTTTCCTCTCACCCGCGCCGACGCCGCCGCGCGCACCGCCTCTCCGGCAGGGTGCCACGACCCCGGGCCACGCAGCTGCTGGCCGGGAACCGCCACGGGAGGGAGATAAAAGCCCCGCCGTCTCCCATTTTCTCCCCCTCTCTCTCGTTTTGCCCCGCCATTGCCGCACCTCCGGCTCCCACCGTCGCCGGACCGCTCCGGTGCCTCCCCGTCCACGCCGCCACCACCCGGAGCTCCGCCAGGACCCCGCGCAGCTTATCCCCTTGATCAATTAGCTTGAGCATCTCCATCCCATCGAGGCGAGCCGGTTCTTCCTCTACGGCACGTCACCGTCGACTTCCGCCATTTCTACGATTCGGTGAGTTGTGGTGAGCAATTGGTGATCTTTTCTCTTCCGGACGGTGCGCAACTAGATGCTTTCTATTCCCGGTAGCTCATTCTTGCTATTGTTCTACGGAAAGACGAGCAATCACCGTTCTTCTCCGCGTCCGGTCGCCGCCGTCTCCGCCATCCACGGTGAGCACCCCTCTCGAGACTTGCTCATGTCCTTTTGAGTCCACGACGAGCTTGCGCATGCTCCGTAGTGCATGCCGGCGAGTTTTCCCCAAATTTGGAGCTCTGTGTTGAGCTCGCGCCGCCGCCCGACGGTGCGTCGTGACCGGACCTCGCCGCCGGTGTAGCTAGGGTTGAGCTCATGTGAGCGTGTCCGTGTGGTTGTGTTCGCCATGCGCCGTGGAGTGTTTTGGTGGTCTCGCGGCGAGCTTTGCTCCACTCCCGGCCGTCTCCGGCGACCGCGCCGCCGCTGGCCGCCGCCGTGGTGGTGCCACACCGCGGGCCACATGCTGTGGGATCGCGTGTGGCTACGTGGGATCGGGTGTGGCCAACCCCGTGGCCCTCCGTGTGGCACGAAGTGATTTTAAACTTTCAAAATTCGCAGAAAATTCATTAAAAATCGGAAAAATGCCAAACCAACTTTGTTAGACTCGGAAAAATGAGATCTATTTATTTGTGAAATAAAATATTTATTTTGAATAAATTTAGATTATAATTAGTAGTTAATCCCTTTCTTTGATTAAAGAAAAGCTATTATTTTATGTAAATAAAATGTTTATTTGGGAAAAATAATTTTTATTGATGAAGGAGATACTGCAGACGAAATTAATAATGAAATTTATTTTCCAAAATTAAACTTAAACTATGTTATTTTATATGATCACAATTTATTAGCCTTTAATCACTTAAAGTAATTATTTACTTATTGCCTAATAAATCAGAATAATTCATTAATTATTAAAGTTAAGTAATTAGTGACCTTAATTAAGTAATTAAGGAAACAAAATTAATTAATAATGATCTTAATTAAACATGTATTAATCAAGCATAGTTAATTAATGCTTAATGAACATACTTATCTCTAATTTATTAACTAACTAAAGTGATTAAGCATTAATCGTTAATTATTTATTTAAGGGGCTTAATTAATGAACCGTTGCATACTTTCATCATATGCATTCATGCATACATGATTGTGATTCGCGATGCATTGTCTGGTCGACTAGGTTCGAAGTGATCGAGGTTCCACTCGAGGGCGAGTCGGAGCCGGGATCTCGAAGTCGACCCAGCCGCCGAGGAGACTAACTTCGAACAAACTCAAGGCAAGCCCCGGTGCATCCTACCTATGTTTTTAAATATTTTACTTTATCACATAGTATAGTTATGCTTGTGCATTAGGTGTTAGGGAATGGTTGACACCCTAGATGCATTATGGTAGGTTCCGGTTGTTTATTCTATACTCGGTACGGGTAACTCAATAGAGGCTAAGCTTAATTCATAGTGGCAACGGTAGATGTTTAGGGCACTTAGGGTGTGTTTGGTTGGATGGATGAAGAGGGACGGGACAGCGTCATCCCTATTTTCGTGGTGTTTGGTTGGGCGTCAAGAGCTAGCATCGGGGATGAGAAAGGAATATACTCAAAATATGCCGGACGAGCAAATCCCTAAAAATTTCACGGACGAGCTCGTCCGTCCTCGCTCGCTCGCGCACGAAGCGCTGCGCTCACCCCTTCCACCCGGTCATCTCTCCAATCTCACCCGTCTCTCCCTCTCTCGTCTCCCTCGCTCTCTCTCGAGTCCGAGCAGAGGCGGCGCGGCTCCGGCGAGATGCGCGGCTCCGGCGAGATGCACGCGTGAGGCCCGCCCCGAGATGCTCGTCCTCCGGTTGCCCGCCCCGCCCTCTCCGCCGTGAAAGCCGCCGCGAGCCCCCGCGCGGAGCCCGCCCCGACCCTCGACGGCGCGGAGCCCGCCCGGACCTTGACGGCGCGCGAGCCCCGCGCGCCCCCGCCCTGGACCCCCGACACCCCGCAAGGCCCGGCTCCCCCGCCCCCGACACCGGGCAAGGCCCGAGCAGATCCGCCGCGAGCCCCCGCGCCGAGCCCGCCCCGACCCCTAGCCCGTGACGGCGTGCGACGGAGGCCCCGCACGGCGGCGCGCGAGCAACATCTCCGGATCTCCACCCCGCAACCAGCTTCTCCGGATCCGATCGGCCACCCGATTGGAAGGTATTAAAAACCTAATCTCGATTGAAATTGGCTCCGATGTATTCTGTTGTGTGATGCATTCATATGGCACATTTATCCTGGATTTTTCATGCATTGTAGATGGACAGAACAAAGAAGATAGTGGCTTGTGTGGCTGCTGCACAAATGTTATTAAATTTGATGGTCATGGCAATTGCCTCTAAAAAAAGAAAACGTGTTACAACTAGAGTAGGTGTTTCCTATGGTCCAATAGCTGAGAGGGATAGGATGAGGATTGAGTACCTAGATACTAAAATTTGGAAAAATGACACAACATGTATCAACATGCTTAGACTTAGCAAGGACCGTTTCTTAAGGTTTTGTCAAGTTTTTCGAAATCGTGGTTTGCTTGAAGACACAATACATATGTCTATCAATGAGCAAGTAGCGATGTTTCTAAATACGAGTAGGACACAATCTTAGGAATAGGGTGGTTGCTACTAACTATGATAGATCGGGTGAGACTGTTAGTCGTTATTTCAACAAAGTCCTTAATGCTATCGGTGAGTCGCGGAATGAACTTATTCAACCGCCGTCATTGGAAACTCCAAGCAAAATAGAAGGGGACCCAAGGTGGGATCCTTACTTTAAGGTGGGAGGTTCAACCCTATGTGTCCACTTCAAAATTTTAGTTTTGTAATTCTTATTGTACCTCATGGGTTCTATGGAATGTCCTATAGGATTGCATTGGAGCAATTGATGGGACACATATACGAGCCTCTGTTTCTAAGGACATGGAACCTTCCTTTCGTGGTAGAAAGGCCCATGCTACTCAAAATGTGATGGCAGCAGTAGATTTTGATCTAAGATTTACTTATGTGTTGGCTGGTTGGGAAGGTACAACGACACGATGCTCTAGTCCTAAGAGATGCTTTAGACCGTCAAAATGGCCTTCGTGTACCACAAGGTAATAGAATAATTTGTAGTACAAATTATGCCTCTATTATCCATATATAGGAATGATGACACACTTGTCCTTAACATTTTAGGCAAATTCTACCTAGTTGATGCTGGGTATGGTGCTAAACCTGGATTCTTGCCCCCTTTTCGTGTTGTTCGGTATCACTTGAATGAGTGGGGAAATCCACCACAAAAGGAGAAAGAGTTGTTCAACCTTAGGCATTCATCACTACGTTCTACGGTAGAGCGTGCCTTTGGATCACTCAAGAGGCGGTTCAAAATTCTTGATGATGCCACACCATTTTTTCCTTTCTCAACTCAAGTAGACATTGTTGTAGCTTGCTGCATTATTCATAATTGGGTCATACAAGATGGTGGTGATGACATGATCATACAAGAAGCCAATTGGGCACATCATAACTATGCTTCATCAGCAGCCGGCCAAGCAAGTGAACATGCATTCATGGTTAATTTCCGACAGCAAATTGCAGATCAAATGTGGCAAGACCGTCAAAACCATCATGAAAATTAGCATACTTGTATTCTGAATTTTTTTTGACCTTGTATTCTGCATTTTTCTTTGAATTTGTATTCTGAATTTTTCTATCAACTTGTATTCTGAAATTTTCTTTCAACTTGTATCCTGAATTTTTCTTTGAACTATATCTATGTATTTTTCTTGTATTTTTGGAACTTTTTCCTATGGATTGGTCAGTTGTATCATGCCTATGTATTATTGGAACTTATTTTGTATTAGTAGATTTTTGTGTATGGCAGGAAATGGAGCCCCAAGGAAAAGGAGATAACTTTGAGGAGCAAGGTGAGGGAAGTGGTCATGTGACCTGGAATTCAGCAACATCTTCCTTCATGCTCAACTACCTGGCTGAGATGGTTAGTAATGGTACAAGGACATCATCTGGTTTGAAGAAAGCCCATCTCAATCAGTGTGCCCGTGATATCAATGATCATTTCAAGACTAAGTACACAGGAGATAATGTCAAGAATCACTTGAGAACATGGCAGCGCAAGTTTGCCAAGATACTTAAGTTGAAGAAAGTGAGTGCTTCCGGTTGGGATGAAATGAACTCAATAATCACACTTGATGCTGAGCACTATGCTGACTATATTAAGGTATTAACTTTCTTTCTATAGCCCAACAATAATTACTTCTTAGCTTATTATGAGTTGGCTGTAATTTAACTTATCATCTTTTATTAGGATCACAAATGTGATGCGGAGTTCTTCAACAAACCACTGGAGCATTATAATGAGATGGCTATAATCTTTGGAAATAGCATGGCAACCGGAAAATATGCAAAGGGATCCAATGAACCTCTAGGTGTTGAAGATGTTGATAATGATGGTGATGATGAAGTCAATGGCGTTCCTACCACTCCAACCACTCCTACTGCTGCTGCTACTGCTGCTAATGATGACCAAGGTGCATCATCCTCTGTCACCGGACCGAATAAAAGAGCCAAAACTATTGATGTGGATGTTGATCCTTTGGTTGGAGCACTGAAATATGGAGCTGATACACTTGCCACTGCTATAAAGAATCTAGCCAAGAGTGATATGGACCTTCCTCCTGATCTTTATACCAAACCGACTAACCTTCCAGGTTTCAATAGTGCCCACATCTCTTTCTACTATTCCTATTTAGTAGCTAATCCTCATATTGGTAGAGCCTTCTACAATCTGCCATTTGAAGCTCAAATGGATTGGGTTGTAGAGTTCATCGCAGCCAAGTTTCCTGGAAACTAAACATTATTACTGCTGTGAGGATGCCAAGTACTTTTGTACCCATGAAACAATGTATTATGGGGTTTAGGATATAACTTGCTAATTATGTATGTGCACAAAGACTGGTTATGTGTGCACAGCACTTGGCTATGCTCATGTGTGTAATGATGAGACCTGGTTACTATATGTGTGTAATGAATTAGACCTTGCTAATATAAGGGTAATTATCAGACTTCCAAATATTTGTGTGTGATTATCAGTTTTCTTATTTTTCATTATTCATGAATTATTACCACTCTGTGTATGTTTCTCATACTCATCCGGGGTATTCTCACCCAACTAGTGCAAGAGGTGACCATAACACAATGGATGAGGTTATCCTTCCAACCAAACACCACAGTGGATGACCTTATCCCTCATATTCATCCCTCCATCCAAACACCACAAGGGATGACCCCATCCCTCCTATCCAGGATGACACCTGTCCCATCCTTTGTTGACATCCAACCAAACACACCCTTAAAGCATGGAGGCTTTAAGAGTTTTGTGTTGACATTAAAGATGTTGAGAGTGATAACGAAGATGAGACCGGACGGGCCCCGTAGGAGAAAGGGCAAGACGGAGATGAGGTCTTGCAAGGTGGTAGCCCCGTCCGTGTCGGTCAAGGACCGTACCGTTGTCGGCTTAGTTGGACAAGTTTGAACGTACCGTACTACATGCTGGTATCATGGGCCCAGCAAGCTGATGTACCCTATCGCCCCGGAGATGTAGCGTAGCCGGCTCTCTTTTGCCGGCTGTTAGTGAGAGGATAGTCTCACGGGAGGGAGATGGGTCGACCACGAGGGAAGTCGTGGCTTCGCCATACTCCCGGGGAGTTGGAAATGGCTAGTCTGCTGTCGGTGCTAGCGGGAAAGGTTGTCGTATACGATCGGTGTGATGCGTATACGTCGTGTAGTCGGGTTTTGCCAGCTGGTATAAATCGATTCGAATCGCTGTCCCTCACAGTAATGAGTACCGCTTGTTTAGCTCGTCACATCGTAGTAAAGTATATGGAAGAGGAAGATGAGAGATGGAAGGATAAAGATCTATTATATCTTGTTTGAGAACTTGATTGAATAGAGATAGGTTGCAAACACCAAGGCTAATGAACATAATCCGAGCTAAAATACCGAAAGTAAGGACCCACCCCTTAATGCTGTTTTTCGCAAAGGAGTAACCCCACAGCCAGTAAAGCCTTTGCATACTAGGCGTCGGCCTTAGCGTGCCATGTTGACGGGTCAGTCTTGCTGAGTATTAGAATACTCGGGGTTTGTTCATTACCTTTCAGGGAATGAGTCGTACTTCCACGACTTGTATGGCAACTTCCCCGAAGAGGAGCAATGTCCCGAGGGATTCCCTTCGATGGGAACGTATCCCCACACCTTGAAGAGAGAGGACCGTGATGTACGAAGGGCTCGGTGCATCACGTTGTTTCATTTATAGTCTTGTGAGTTGTATAGTAGACAAGCTACCGCTGAATACTCGTAGGATGTTAAACTTCAATAATGTTATCTTTCCGCTGCACGAATGTTTGTATTTCGAAAACTTGGTTGTATTATACCATGATGTATATATTCTGGCTTGTATGAGATGATGTTTCTGTTGTAACTCGCTTCGTCGAGTGTCCCTCTGTTCCGATTCCCGGGTGTCCCGAGGGGATGTCACACTTGACCTCGATGGGATGTGCTTGAAAAATAATGCTTCAACTTCCGAGAGTTTATCACTATAGCATATATTAATTTCTGTAACTGGAGATATCGCATCCGAGATTCAATTAGGACCTCACTTACAAAGTATACCGGATGCTGAACCAATTGCAGATGTCCTTCCTACTTCCGGTCAACTACTAATATCGTGCTCACGACATGAGTAGTTGCAGATATGTACAATTGAATGGTCTCATCAGGTTCCGGTGGTATTAGAACCGGCGGATTACCGAGATATCCCTTGAGTTGGTCAAACGCGGCTTGCGCCTCATCTATCCACTTAAACTTATCCCGCTTCTTGAGCAGTTTAAAGAACGGAAGGCCCCCGAACCCCAGTCTTGAAATGAAATGGCTAAGTGCAGTCATACATCCGATCAACTTATGTACATTCTTCAAACAGCTTGGAGGTTTCATGTTAACCATCGTCTAAATCTTTTCCGGATTAGCTTCAATGCCTCGCCACGATACCAAATATCCTAGTAATTTTTCAGAACGGGATACCAAACACACACTTACCGGGATTGAGTTTCATGGAAAAACTCCTCGGATTACGGAAGGTCTCTCGCTAGGTCGGAGAGAAGATCTTCAGCTTTCCGAGATTTCACCACTATGTCATCAACATAAGCTTCTGCATTCCTTCCAAGTTGCGAGTCCGGATAGCGTTTCATGCCACGCCGATAAGTGGCGCCAGCATTTTTTAAACCGAACGACACTATTGTATGGCAATATCCTCCAAAGGGGGTGACAAACGCAGTCTTAATCTGATCTTCAATCTTCAAGGGAATTTGACGGTATCTAGAATACGCATCAAGGAAGCTGAGACGCTCGCAGACAGTAGTCAAATCAACAACTTGGTCAATCCGAGGCAGCGCGAAAGGGTCTTTAGGGCAAGCCTTGTTAAGATCGGTATAATCAACGCACATTCTTAACTCTTTAGTGTTCTTTTTTGGTACAAGGACTGGATTGGCAAGCCAATCTGGATGGTACACCACCCTAATAAACTTTTATCTGCTACCAATCTAGTTAACTCTTTCTTTATCGCTACCTTGCGGTCTTGAGCAAACCTCCGGAGCTTCGCTTGACCGGCTTCACATCCGGATGCACCGACGGTGCGTGCTCAATCCTCTCCCTAGGAACACCCGGCATGTCGGAAGGCTGCCATGCAAAGATATCCCTATTTCCTGGAGGAAAAGTGAGTGCGCTTTCCTATTTGTCCCCCGAGTCAGTCCCAATATGGGTGACCTTTGACGGGTGTGTCAAGTCAAGCTGAATAGTTTTGGAAGCAACCGTATCGGTCTTCACTTTCTCCTTAGCGATCTTCTTGGATGGGACTTCTTCTTCCAGCTGCACCTACGCCTCAATGGCATCCGCCGCTTCTCCGATTTCTCGACGTTCTTCCTCCGAATTGACTCGAGTGGCCAACTCGGTGCTATGTACTTCACAAGCATACACGGCCTTGATATCAAACCGGAACGATAAGACCTGTTGGGTCCCGGCATCTTCAACATCAAATACTCGGTAGTTGGGAATAGCCATAAACTTTGCTAGGGCTGGTCTTCCTAGAATAGCGTGATATGCTAAATCAATGTCGGCTACCTTGAAGATAATGTTCTCCCTTCCGTACTTCTCCTTTGTCCCAAAATTCATTAGCAAAGAAATCTGCCCGAAAGCATAACTGTTTCGACCGGGTATTATACCATGAAATGGTGAAACACTACGATCCAAGTCCGCCACGGAAAGGCCAAGCTCTGGCGGGGTTTTAGCAAAGAGACTATCCAAGAAGCTTCCTCCATCGAATGAGAATTATCTTGAAGTGTACCTTATGGACAATAGGCGCCAAGATGAGTGGATATCTGCCAGCTTTAGGTAGGACCTCCGGATGATCAGCTCTGCTGAACGTGATCGTACCTCCGACCACCGCAGATACTCGGGAGTAGCAGGAGCAATAGCATTGACCTCCCTGAATGCCAACTTTTGCTTCCGCTTTGACTCATACGCATCCGGTCCTCCATGGATAAAGTTAACTTCTCTTACTGGCTCCTCAAAACCTCCTTCATCTTCATCATCCTCGTGCTTCTTATCTTTGCCTTTTATCATCCCTCTCGTTTCGATGTCCGGACCGAGGCGCCACCTTTAACACAAACGAAGCGAACGGTCTTAACAGGAAACATTCCTTGTTCTTATGATTCCCATTGTGAATCATGCAAGGCCCCTCCGGAAGTGCTTCAAACGACACTCGTTCTCTCGGGCCCCTCTTAGAAGGTGCCTGGACAGTCTCCTCCATGAGACCGGTCTATAGCTGCAACAAGGTTATCAGCCTTGCGCTTGTTGTTCTTGGACCCAGATTGGTTGCCTTGGTCGTGCTTCGGCTCCTTCCCTTTGTTCCCGCGCAAATTGACCATGTTTGATTCACTAGCAGCATAATCATCTGCTATTTTGAGATACTCGACACCGTCATGGTAAGGTTCCGGTTGCGCCTACCAATCTTGTGCAGCAATGCTTCACTTCGGACACCAGCTTGAAACGTTGCAATTATCTCGCTGATCGGGAATATTGGGGATTAAGGACTTCTTGTTGCAAAAGCGCTCGATGAACTTCGTAAGCGTCTCATCGGGCTTCGCTTCAACCTGTTGAGATCGAAGTAGTTTCCCAGCTTCTCGCAAGTCGCCTCGAAAATTCTCAACGAACTTTTTGGTAAGATCGCCCCAAGAAGAAATAGACATCTCTAGAAGAGATTGTAACCACAAGCGTCCAGCCTACTCCATGCACATGGGAAGATAGTTTGCTAACACAAAAGTATCTCCTCCTGCTGATCGGATGGCAGTAGTATACATTAGGAGCCACTCAACAGGAGGGGCTTTACCATCATATTTGTCTATGTCCCCGGGCTTAAATCCTCCGGGGTACTTGCAAATGCGCAGATCCCTTGTAAAGGCTTGGATTACTCGAATACTCGTCATCTTCCGGACCGGTCTAGACCGGCGATGGTGACTCGCCGATTGGGGTAATGCCGTAGTTGCGGTCTCTGTCATCATGTGAATAGTCATAGTAACGATCATCTTTATTTCTAGCCCCCAAGCCATCCCGGTGATCATTGTTGCCTTGCTCCGGAGGAGGCGGTGGCGCCGCCTGACGATCATTATTATCTTGTCGAGGCTCCCCGTTTCTATCTCTGTTCTCCCGTCCTCGTCGGTCTCGTGATCACGACGATCATCTCTTCTTGACCGACCATCGCGATGAGCGGAGCGATCGACATACCCTCGATGATCGTTGCGCGGAGGATTGCCATCCGGGGCGGCGCCGAAGCAGCCGGCCCATGCCTAGTAGAACCGGTCACACGTGGGCGAGGTGGAGCAGGATCCCGCGGACGATCATCTACATGACCAGTCCGTCGTCGCTCGTCTTCTTCTTGTCTCGTGCGTTCCTCCGTTCTCTGTGCATGATGGTCAATAAGCACATTACGAGCATCATGATTGCCATTGATTGGCACACGTAGATCCCGATTTGGGACGCGTTCGTGCTCGTCTACGATCGGGTTGTGCCTAGGTCCAATTCTTCCCCCGAAAGAAGCTCCTTCGGACCGGGCTCTCGCTTGCCGCTCCGAATGCGAGCGCGAACGATCGGAAGATTCAGCTCTATCTCGAACAAGCTGGTTAGTTTGCAAAGCGGCCGCGTCCACCAAGCTCAAAGCCCGTTCTAATCCTCGGTGTCGAGTTGAACACCTCGTCTAGAATAGTTTCAAGGATCTGTTTCACCCCCACAATGTTGTGGACTCGTAACATGAAGACCCGAGCACCGTTTAATTCAACCTCCATGGATCCCATGTCCAAAGCTCTGCTGGAAGAACGATGACTTCTACCACCGCGACATCCACGTCGGTTGTTACAACCTATTGATTGTTCCGCCGCGTCCCTAGACCGCTCCGGCAGTGGACCGGTAGCGGGTAGTGCTGTAGTGGGAATGCCCTCCCCTTCTTGACTAGTTCCTACAATGTTTGCGTGAGGGTTCGCAGCTGAAGCTCGAGGAGGCGGATCCTCCGTGTCCATTTCTTCCGTTTCACGTTCGCGGCGGTTTGCTTCATCTCTCGTCATCCTAGCTTCTTCTACAGCAGCTTCCTTAGGAGTGAGTTCCTCAAGGATTGGGCTAGCCATAAATACATTGAAGAAGGCTGGAGATCCTTCCTCGAAGTCGTTACCACGCTCGACGGAGCTGCCTATTATTACGGATCGGGTACCGGTCGAGGCGTGAGCGGTCCGATGGTTCGCGTTAAAGCTGCGTCGGTCTCGATAGATTCCATGCTTATGGTTTCGACCATATCCGGTGATCGCGCTTCGAAGCTGCGGCCGGATGGCTGATCGGGTTCATCGGTGTAGTTTTCCGGCGGGATCAGCTTTGAAGTTGAGGGATCCGAAGCGGATCTTGAAATGGGGTGCGAAGTCGACGTCGAACGAAGAAGCCATCGAACTCGCTTGAAACTCGCCGGGAACCTTACCGGCGTGCCAAATGTCGAGTCTTAAACTCGGCACTAGTACTACCCGGTCCCTCACGAGCGTGGAATTCGATGGTGTAACACACGAAACACACAAGAACACACGATTTTAGACAGGTTCGGGCCTCTCGAAGGAGAGTAATACCTTACGTCCTGTGTCTTATGTATTGCCTTTAGCAAATTGCTAATTGCGAGTTGTTGGAGTGTTTTCGGGGGATCCTTGCTCCGCCTTATATATCCGGAGGAGCTAGGGTTACATGTAGAGTCCTAGTCGATTACATGAATTACATATTCGGAAGCTTTCCTTATTGATTCGGAGTCCTAACAGACTACAAATCGCTCCTTTACTTGTTGTTCAAGTCGTCATGCTCTTAGTGAAATTTTACTAAGTGGATTATAAGCTCGGATCGATTTAGGCGGTCTACATTAATAACCTGATAAGAATTTTAGGGGATCATGAAGCTTATACCGATATGACCGGTCTAGAAATTTGTAATTAGTGGAAATCGCTGGATAAATTATGATTTTGTGAGGAGTAATACGACATGGTCTCCTGAAAAAGACTCGCATTATTTGTGATACTCAAATGATACAAGAGTCGGGGGCTATACCTAATCGAGTGCACTGATCGGTGTTGTCGAGTGTTAAACTCGACACTAGAACTACCCAGTCCCTCACGAGCGTGGAATTCGCTAGTGCAACACATGAAACACACAGGAACACGAGATTTTAGACAGGTTCAGGTGCCTCGATTGAGAGTAATACCCTAATTCATGTACAAACATTTCTTTTATCCATGACCATCTTTATCATGACTAAATTAAGTGTTTCCTAGAATTCATGTTTAGGAGTGTTATAGCTTTATTGCTTAATTATAAGTTGGCAAGTTCACATTAGCATAAAATGATAAATTACCATATTTATCGATACTCATGCATGCCACAATCCATAATCGGTGCATATGTCCTTCTTATGCTTAATCACGATCATTTTAGGTGTTTTACAAAAATCATGTATGGAATGACATATTGCACCTTTTTACTTCATTTAGGCTCATTGAGTAATGTAATGACATCGCATATTGTCACATCGTTCTATATGCCTAAGTCATATTAATCTTTATTTTCCATATAGGCATTTATCGATCATGAGCTAGATCATGTGCATGGCAGCAAGCACATATAAGTCTTACTTTCTATGCACCCTTGTCATGCTCATATTTTGCCATCTAGAATTCTAGCAATGCCATATAGCCATGTTTAATTTATATGCAAGTGTATAATTGATGCATACATGCTTATTATGCACAAATCATGCTCTTTTATATGTTTTTCCAGGAACCATGCATAAACTTCTCTATGACAACATTTTCTCATCTATGCATTTTTTAAGTTGCAATGTGCACCACATAATTGCCATATAGTATTTATACATAGCCTATGCCACATATTGTGTTGTTACGTATACTCCTCCTCTAGCATGTTTCCTTTCATGTACATGGCAGCAAAGTAGTGCACATAGATTACTTTCGATACATACTAAACTATGCTCATGTTGCTATATAGAACAATTAGCAAAGTCTCATACTATCATATGCGATGCTTCTGTTTCTTTTCAAACCCAAGTCCTGTGATTTTTTGCTATTTAAGTCTATGTTTCGTTAATTAGAAGTTTGTCCCCTTGACATGTAATTATAGTTTAGCATCCATATGCAAGCATCATCTTCTCCTACATAAGCATGTTTATTTCATGAAAACATTATCATTTTAAATCATTAGTGAGAAAGTTCCATGAACTAAATATCTCACATCATGCATTGCATCCATATAGGGACCCTGACCGGAGAACGAAATCATGAAGAGGATCCCGCTGAATTGAACTTGGTTGAGAGTGCTAACTTTGACCCGAGCCATGGCAAGCCCCGGTGCTTAATCCCATTTGTTTAGTTTCTGATTTTAAATTCACATATGTCAATGTTACGTACTCGTAGATTTACGTTTAGGAGTTTATCGTAACCCTAGTTACACTATGATCCCTATGCCTATTGTTATTGGATAGGTATAATCCTTTTTCGTTAGTATGCTATGCTTAATGGAGTCATCGGTAGCAACACCGAGCGGTTTGGAGACCACTCGGTTTAGGGTTCAAATATTGTACCCTCTCACATTGATTAAATTGGAGACCATTCGGGGAAGTACATGTGTAGGATGCAGTGACAAGGTTGGCCCTTGTTCGCCATAGCCCCGTGCGTGTCGGTTGAGGACCATTCGTTGTGAGTCCGCGAGCAAGTATTGAGTTGTGTACCAAATGCATACCTTCGTATGGGAGTTGGTAAACTGATGTAACTTGAGAGCTCTAGTGTTGGACGGTCTCTCCACCCTTTGTGCTAAGTGTCGGACATAGTGGTTGCACGGGTTTGTGAGTAGATGGAGGGTGTGTGTGCTTTTCTTGAACACGACAAAGCGTGGTTGCAAGGGAGACACACACTCGGAGGGTGGACCCGGCTCACAGCTATGGTGATCTCGTGAAAGAAGGCCATACGTGTTCTTAAATGAGGTGTATGTCGTGCATTTGGGTTTCTCCTATAGGAATGAAATCGATATATATCGTCGTCCCTCGCGGTGATGAGTACCACTTGTCTCGAGCAGATTACATCGTAGTAATGACATGGAATATGATGATTAAAATGCTGGTTTTGAAGTATTAAATTCATACATTTGTCTCTCGATTTTGGGAACAATTGCATGCTAGTCTTGGTACTACTTTAATCCGAAGCTCCGCTTATCGCATACAAACCGACGGACAATCGGAAAGGTTAATGCAATATTTGGAGGATATGTTGAGAGCGTGTGCTTTAACCCAAAAAGGAAATAGGGATGATCAATTGCCATTCATTGAATTTTCTTACAATAATAGTTATCAAGAAAGTTCTAGTGTTACACCCTTTGAAGCCTTATGCGGACATTCTTGCCGTACACCCTTAAATTGGTCCGAGTCGGGAAAAGGACTATCTTCGGTCCTGATCTTGTTGAGCAAGTCGAAGAAAAAGTCGAGAGAAATTCAAGCCAATATGAAGGCCGCTCGATCTCGCCAAATCGGTTATGCAAATAAAAGAAGATGCTCGCTGGAATTTGAAGTAAATGATCGTGTCTATCTTCGGGTTTCTCCAAACAAAGGTGTGTCACGTTTTGGGATAAAAGGAAAACTCACTCCCCGATATATTGGACCCTATCCTATTGTGGAGAAGTTTAGTCCCATGGCATATCACTTGCAATTACCGGAATGTTTGTCTCGTGTACACACCTGTGTTTGATGTGTCGAACTCAATAAGTGCTTGAACCCTCCTATCGATGTTTTCATCACCGATACCAAACAATTGCAAGAAGATATTTCATACCCCGAACTCCCCGTTCGGATTCTTGACCGGAAGGATCGAGTTACTCACAATCGGACTATCACATTCTACAACGTGCAATGGAGTAACCACACCAGGGATGAAGTTACTTGGGAACAAGCGGAACTTCCGAATACGAACTTTCCCGAGTTTGTCTCTTTGCTATTGAGGTAACGTTCGCATATCCCCCTAAGTCAACTATTCACCGATCGTAATCTCGGGGCGAGATTTCTTTAAGGGGGAGGGCTGTGACATCCCATGTGAACAGTGCCATCAACTTAATTGCAACATTAAGAACCTAGTTAATGTGATATCTGTCCCAAATTGGCGATTGCACTGTGCTAATTATCGATTTGCATGTGCAAAACCTCATTAGGATTAGTCCCCACATGAAATAACAATATTAGGGTTTTAATGGCTCAAATCCTAGCTCTCAAGATCTTGATGTTTTTCCATGATAGTACCCCCATATTTTTGCATATTCCGGTAGTGGTTCTTCAATCTTTTTCCTCCGCGGTTTTGATCTCCCTTGCTGCTCCTTTTTTCGCGATCTTCTCTTTTATTATGGACGGGAGTTGGTGAACTTGAATCCCAATTCCATTCTCCACGTAGCTTTCTATATTAACCTCTTCGAAGCCTTCTTAGGCACCCGCCCCCACTTCACTCTTTCTCGATATTTATTCCAAATTTGCCCCCTCCAATCCATCAATAAACGCTACGCAGTTGGCGGAGTCGGTGTTGAAAGCTGGGAGGCCAACAAACACTTCTCCATTCCACTCAACAAGAGTATCTTTGGTGGAAACAAGAGTGGTTCGTATGCGACAACCCTCAACCGGCCCTTCCTCCTTACATGGCCCGTGTAGCTAGAGAACACCCTGCTGGAGCCCCAAGAATCTCAAAGAAGAACTAAAAAATGATGGTCGCCTTACTTGCCATGATCAAGAATCTAAAGGAAGTAAAGTGACTCGCTGCAGAGACCATCCTTTGGAGCTTCATAGTTCGGGGACTTTAGCCAATCAAGAGGCGATCCGAACCTAGATGGATGTTCGGAGAGGACACTAATACCAGCGACGGATTGGATCGTCCCGACCTTGAACGCTTAACGAAGCATCCGAAGAAGATGCTGCAGCTCAACTTTGATGACTCCGGATGCCAAAAAGTAGATCCGGCTTATAGTTCCTCCAATCCTCGCGATCCTGTATGTTCTATCCTTCCTGTTCAATACGGTATCCGAAGGTCTCATGTTCTTATATTTTATCTTGCTGACTAAATTTGCTATAATGCAGGCCTTGGACAGGTTTAAGAATCATCCTCTCGCTTGCCACAAACGACTCCTGGGGTGAGGATTACAAGCCTAATGCTCGTCCCAATCCTATTCCAGCCGGTCTATCAAAGACCGGTCTAACACAAACTATCCCGGACCGGTCCGGTACATCACAGACCGGCTCATCAAAGAAGACCACCTGGTCCGGGAAAGCTGTCCAAGCCCCGAGCACAAAGAAACATAAGTTAACTATAGGAGCCGATGATAGTGCTAAAGTATCCACTCCTTTACCGGGGATACTCGCACCGAGGCTCAAAAAGTCGAAGATAGGCGCACGGAGAAAGAAGTAGTTGAATGAGATCGCGGGGCCGCTTGGGCAGCACTTCAAGAGGCTATAGGCGGGGAATCCCAAAGTGTCGCACAATTAACCGATTCCCTCGCTAATGTTCCTCGGTGGTGCCAGTATGCTTCGCTAACCGGTGCCCATGGCGGCCGCAACCTACAGCCGAGAAGGCAGCAGAAGGATCAAGCGGTAGTTCCCACAATCCTCCGGCCAAGAAAGCTAAAACTTCACCGGCTTCAAAAAGACCGTTGCGTAATTCATCTATCTTGCTTCAAATGATTTCTTCTTTGTCCCCAAACCCACGTTTCAGATCGACTCAAATCATGTATAACTTATCTACAGACATCACCCCAAACTTCCAAGCCTCTACCGTCGGTCTGCTAAAAAGTCGAACGAACACTTCTTCCTCAACCGTTGCAGCGGCTGTGAATCAAACCACAGCCCCGAGCGGTTCGGAAGACCGTTGAGGCCGATGCTGAAGTTCCAAGTGCGGCATCTTCAAAGGAAATCCCTGCCGCCTTGATTGAAGACCGGTCCGCATTGGGAGCGCTCAATGTCCATTCTTTCGAGGAGAGAGTTGCTATTGAAATCTCGATTGTTGATCTTACGGTAAGCAACTCTTCTCCTCCAAGGACTCTTTTTCAAGCCGCTCCGGACCTTCCCCGGGACCGGTCTAGACCGAAGAAATCCCAAGATGCCCCGGCTCAACAAGCGGAGCTCCTGCTGGTCCTAAACTCGCTAAGATGGTGACCGAGGACGTGTCAATTGACAGCACCAGCTGAGCCCAAAAATTTGTGGCGACCACGAGATGGGACTCTATCCAAGAGGAGGAGGCCCTAAAGAATTTTACCGAGACCGGCCGGGTATGCCCGATTGTAACAACCCTAAAATAATAAACATGCATTTCATGTCATTCATGAGCATGTCATCATGTGCATTTGTGAAACTATAAAAATTTTTTGTGTCAAATATACACATAAGATATTAATTTAACCTAAGTAAAGTATGTACTTAAAAAGAAATTAAATAAAGGTAAATTATGGTGTTTAAAATTTTCTGTTGATTAAACATAATGATAAAAGATTTATGAAGTTGCTTTGAAATTATTTTATTTAATACAAATGCCTACAAGAAATAATTAAAATCTCTCTCTTTATTTTAAACATGAATTTCTATTTCAAAAACTATTTAGAATTTGAACTTCGGCCAATAAGGAAAAAGATTTAAAATGTTTTCATATACAACCCTGAAATTTCTGGAATTTTTCCGAGCTCGGGAAATATGCTTTTCAATTAATCAAAAATCGGAGGGTGTTTTTGTAAAAATACCGAGAGAAGACCCACCCGTCACTCTCTTCTTCCTCTCTCCCCGAGAACCGACTCACCACCGCTTGCCTGGAAGTTCTCTCGGCCGCGCGCCTGCCCTCCTGCTACCACGCATCAACCTCCCGCCACGTCGCCGCTACTCGCCACGAGATAAAGCGAGGCGGGCCTCCTCTTTTCTCCCTCTCTCGGTTCTCTCTCTTTTGAACACCGCCACCCTGCGCTCCTCGTTCAACGCCGGCGAGGCTAGCTCCGGTCGTCCCCCAACCTAGCCACCACCACCCGGAGCTTCGCCGACAACCCCTACAACTCTTTGTGCCGCCCGTTCGCACCAAGTTCCTCCCGTCCGTGAGATCGAAGCTCATCTTCCCCGAACGCCAAGCCGGGTAGCTGCCGCCGCGCTCCAAATTCACCCGGCCGGTGAGCCGCTTCGCCCGATTCTTGGTCTACGTCGTGCGCAAGACTTTCCTCCACCCCCTGGTTGACTTTTGTCACACCCGGTTTTAACGACCAAAACCGAATGCATCCGTATGCGTGCCCGGGAACAAGTTTTCACGCACATAGGACAAATAATGTGATAAAAGAACAATGTCTTTAATAAATCGAATACTTACATCGATATTGTCTCAAAGGACTAAATACAATATACGCTAGCGGAAGACTCCATAACACCACGGGCAATCGACCGGGGTTTCGCACGCCTAGACCCTTCTCATCGGTGGTCTTCTCCATCTTCCGAGCAGCAGTAGTTGGTAGCAAAAAGGAAATAGCAAGAGTGAGTACATGTCGTACTCAGCAAGTGTGGGAATACATGACATGTAAGCTGAATGAAAGGAAGGCTAACACATGGTTTGCAATAGAAAGCACCTACACTAGTCAAGTTAATTAAGGCAACCTATTTACTAGGTGAAAATAATCCAACAGGCTACCCCACTGTTAACCACTCGCAAGTTACTCTACTTGCAGCAAACCACACCTACGAGGTTACCCCGCCTGTAGCAAACCACACTACAGGTTACCCCGCTCGTAGCCAACCACACTACAGGTTACCCCGCTCGTAGCAACCTACGAGTTACTCCACCCGTCCATACCCTCTAGTTGTCGTGAGGATCCGGGCCGTTCGTGACCGTGAACACGGCTGTTATAACAGTTTTTACACTCTGCAGAGGTTGAACAACTTTACCCACAGGTCGGTGATTCCATCACCCGTCGGTGACTAAAACCTCCATTATACCGAGCACACTTCCTTAGGTGTGAGGCCAAGAGATCACCGCAAGATCTTTCGAAGGACTTCCCGGCTTGCAAAACGCCCATGCTAAGGTTTCGCCGCCATCAAAGTGACGCTTCACCCAGGGGCCCCCTCTTGCACCGTGGCTTCAAGTACTCTGCCTTCCCTCGCCCGAATCCGAAGACGCCTTCTTCCTTCATCCTTCCTCGACGCTTGCAGAGCCGGGAAGCTACCTTGGTACTAAACCTTACCTACCCATTATCAGCCCTGTGCTTTGTGCGGAAGTCCTGGGTTGCCGCTCCAAGAACCGGTCCTTATGATCCCAAACAGGTAGCACCACACCCAACGGTGTGCTCCGACACCATCATCGACAATCCTCCTGTCGGGATCACCTAAGTTCCATGTTGCTAAAAAGCATTACCGGTTCTTGATCATTATGTTTAAGTGGATACTTAATCAAGATTAGCATTTAGTTCAGTTGTAAACCCCATTGTGAGCATGCTAAGCAATGACGTACCCATACTATAACATTACACCCAAAACCAAGGCGACAAGGTAAAAGTATGGAACAGGGTATGACACAATAGGATTCAAATTGAATGCAATGCATAAAAGTAAATTCAGATAGTAAGAAGTAGGCGCAATGTGCATCAAGGACACTTGCCTGTTTCCCTTTGCTGCTGCTCATATCTTCAAGTCTTGCTCTTGAGTTCTTCGGAAAATACGTTCTTCTATTTAACGTCACACCGATACAAACATGCAAGAAACAAGCATACAAGCAACTAAAAAACAGTACACCAAACAATACCTAATGACTATAAAACAGTACTAATAAATAGTACTTGTCGCTACGATCGCGTGAGCGCAAGAATCGACTTAATCGGAGTTACGAGTGAAAATTTACGAAGGTTTCAAGATCTAGGGTTTAAAACATAAAACGACAAAATAAGGATCATTTTGTAAATATGGAAGAGTTCAATGGCTAGAGTGTAAAAGGTTAAGGTCTAAAAATATAGGTTAATAAAACACCAAGGTTCATTTTGCAAAAGAACATGATTTAATGCGGTTTGAGAAAACGAGTGTAGAAACGTAATTTGATAAAAGGTAGGGATGTTTCGTAAAAAGACCATAATTGGAACATTGAAGTAAATATGGCTTAAGGACATAAAAATAGTTTAACAATTAACTAAAAGTCTTAACAAAAAAGATTAGGACAAAAACAGATTTAAAATGAAGGCTAAGGCTCCTTTTGAAAAAGATAAGGACTTAAACGTAATTAACTATAGGCTTAGGGGGCTAGCATGTAAATTTACCTAGTCACAAGGTCTACGTTTGTAAAATTAACAAACTACGAGGGTCTGATTTGCAAACTTATAGTCCTAGCATATGACGAGGGTTAAAATAGAATTGAAATAAACCTATGGTTGGATTTTACAAATAGAAGGATCTAATCGTTAATTTACAAAACTATAAGGGCCTATTTATAAAATAGACAGATCGAGGGACCTATCCATAATTTTCAAAAAGTATTGGGACTAAACTGTAAAAGTTCGGGACTGAAATATAATTTATGAAAACCATAGGGTTGTTTTTGTAAAATTACAGGACCCAAACAAAATTATAAAATTACTCAGGGGCTAACGTGCAAAATTTACATTGTCTGCGCTCTATTAGGATTAAAACGTAAATATAATTAAACCTGGGGTTGATTAAGTAAAAGTGGAGGGGTTCTTTATTAATTAATTAAAACGGCGGGGGCTTATTTGCAAAACCGCCACATAACGGTTCGCTCTTCTAATCTGGACCGTCTCTCGCCGATCCGACGGTGCGGAGTGCTCCGGCCGGTTTTGGTCGACGCGCGGCGAGGCTCCGCGGTGGTGCACCGCCGGAGTTGGTCGATCTAGTGCTACGGCACTCCGTTCTTCGCCGCGATTGGTCCGGAGAGAGAGAGGTGGGTCACGCGGCGTCGCGGGGGTGGATGGCGAGTTGTGCTCGACGGCGAGCCTAGGTTTATCTTCGTCCGAGCCACCGTTCTTCGTCGTGTCGGCTGTGGGAGGCGACGGCGCGGTCATGTGAAGCTTGGCGGAGGGCCGTCCGGGCGTTGGGACGGCTCCGTGCGGCGGTGCGTCGGAGCGAGCGCAACGGCGGCGATGGCGGCGGCGGAGTTGGCCTTAGGGGAACGCGGGAGGTGGCCACGGGATGGGAAAAAGGTGGCGCGAGGTGCGGGGATGGCTTCTTATAGGCACGCGAATCACGAGGTTGCCGTGGCGCGCACGTCGAGGGCGGCAGCGCGTACGGGCGCGGCTAGGGTTAGGCACGGGCCGGGCGGGCTGCGATTGGGCCTGCAGGGCCGGTGGGTTACGGGCCGCGGGCTGGCGAGGCCGAGAGAAAGGGGAAAGGGAGGAGAGAGAGGGAATGGGCCGGAAAGGGAGAAATTCGGCCCATGGCCAGGTTGGGTTTCTTCCTTTTCTTTTCTTTTCTTATTTTATTTCTTTCCTATTCTATTTCTATTAGCTAATTAAATACAAATAATTCTATTCGAATTTTCAAATGAAATAATCACACAATAAAGACCAAATGTAACTAATCAACACGCATGCATTAAAGCCAAAATATAATCCATATTAATTAATTAAATTTAGAAAATAAATGGCTTTTGCAAAAAAAAGGGTTTATAAATTGACTTTTTAAAGCCAATCTTTAATCAACTAAAGACAAACATTTTAATTGTTTGGAATTACCTTGGAGCAAAATCAAAATAAAATACTTTAAACAAAAATAAATATTATTTCATAAGTGCTTTTATAAACCTCATGTATGGATAAAAGAAACTAGTTTTCGTAGATCTGTTTCATTTATTAAGCAAACATTTACATAAATCAAATACATTTATTTGGTAAGCCCTTTTCACATATTTAAAGTATTTAAACTATAAATCAAATGTGTTCTTAATTCAAAAGCTTTCATAATTCAAACTTTATTTAGTTTTGGAAACAACTACTTTTTCTCACACGAAATGATAAAGCTCTCATTTTGTTTTCTAAGTGAAATACCTTGGATAAAATAATGCCTTTTGAAATAAAGTTATTTCCATAAATCAAATATAATTGTTTATTAATTTATTTTCTTAAATCATTTTCTTAAAATAGAGTACCTTCATAAATCAAAAGTATTTCTTAAAGAAATGTTTCCATAGATCAAACTTTATTTATTTTCCAAAAATAACTCTTTGGTTCACATAAAATGACAACACGCTTATATTTTTCTTGCAAAAGGAAAATACCTTGTGTAAAATATTGTGTTCCAAAATAATATAAATTCGTAAATCAAAGATGTATTTTCCAATAAGTCGTTCTCATAATCCAAAACAAAACATATGTTCTTTTGGGAAAATTCATTATTGAAACTTTATAATCAAAATAATTGTTTGAGTTTAAAAGATAACTCTTCCTCTTTAAAGAAGGAAGAAAGATAAATATGTTTATAATATTATCCTTTAGATAATATTTAAATACGCTTTAAAAAGTTTTAAAATTTTGTGAATTTCATGCACATCCCGAATTCGAAATTCCGGGTGTTACACATGTTCTCTAGCACCTCATGGCAGGTTTAGTCAAAAGGTTTCATGTATTTCACGTATGTATTAATTTTTAGATCGAATTCTTATCTTAAAAGGAAATCGTCATCGCATGTGATGCTAAAACACATGAACCTAGTTTTCTTTTCGTTTTATATTTTGAAAACTTGCAAAATGTTATTGCTAAACCTGCAATAACCACAGCACTCATGTCTATGAAATCAAGTCATTACTCGTTGTATTAGTATAATTATGCTTGCCATGTATTTGGACCCCCTTAAAAGGAAACAAGAGACATGTTATGATTGTTAGGGTTTGAGCAAACAAGGACTATTGATTAATGTATTCATATGCATCTTTACAAAAAACAGCACACATGCATTACTCTCATCATCGACCTTGTATTCGTGTGACTTATGCATTGCATTTCATTCCTTAGGTGACGATGCCGAATTGATCCCGCCGGAAGAAGCTATTGCCACGCTCAACGCTTGTGAGGCTAGTGCTAACTTCGATCACTCTCAAGGCAAGCCCCGGTGCATTCCTATTATTTTGAAATGTCTTTATTTATCACTCTATTAAGGATGATGAATGTGCATTTAAGTTTTTAGGCGTTGATTGGAAATCCACATGCATAAATTCCTATATGTCCTATGTCATTTATGCGTCATATCCTCGTTAGAATTGCTATGCTATGTTTATGGAGTCAACGATAGATTGGGGATCTCACTCATGGCTTATGATTAAATGTGAACATGATGAATTTGGTTAAAATTGAGAACACCCCATTGTGGCTCCGCGAACAAGTTTGAGTTGTGTACCACTTGCATACCTTTCTTATGGGGATTGGTAAACCTATGTAGCTTGTAAGTTGTAAAGTGAGCCGGATATCTCACCGACCCGGAGGTGATATGTATGGCACGGTGGTTGCACGGGTTGAGGACCGTTGGAGAGTACATGGGTTAAGCCTTGGGCGCGTTGTTGAACGGTCGCAAGGGGGACGTGTACTCGGGTCGGTGGCCCCGTGTTTTACTTTACGATGAACTTGCGAACGGTGGCCATATGTGTTCTTAAATGATGCGTATGTCGTGCATTTGGGTTCTTTCCTGCAGGATTAATAATTCGATAATTATCGCCGTTTCCTCTCGGTTAATGAGTACCACTTGATTCGAGCAGTTCACAATGTGTAGTAAAGCGGAGTTGATGAATAAGCTTGTTGTTTTATACTTGATACAATTTGTATTGCAAACTCTTGTCTTGCTAGTATGTGTTGACGCCGGTTTTTGACCAAGGGACCCATTGTCGGCGACTATAGGTCAAAAGAGGGCCGGTGGACGAAGGCCGACGGCCGCTTGGGCGAGTAAAGGCGCGTCCCTCCCGGGAATCGTGCGCGGACGCCAACGGAAGAGCATAACATTGATGGGCCTGGCCCACGTTGTAAAATTAGAAATAATAGTTTAATTTTGGGAAAGATCCTAGTCGGTTAGGAAATCGGCCCGAAGAGGGTCCGAGTAGGATTCTTTGTGCCGAGTATAAATACATACTCGGATGTAACATGTAAAGTCGATTCACATCCAATACAACTTTCGGCGCATCGCCAAACCCTAATTTTCTGTCAAGTCTTTACTCGTTTTCGCGCGGGATCTTCTGGGCTCCGGTCGACGACAAGTTGGCTTGACAAGGTAACTATGTTGTCTAGTTCTCGGCGCATTGTTCATAATTAGATGGCTTAATTGCTATTTATCCGGCGACTAGATCTGTTCCCGATCGGCGTAGTGAGTATCGGCCGGAATGAGTCAAGTTGACCTGGTCCGGGCTCGTGGTGGAGGTAGTTTGACTTGTCCCGCCTCCCCGTTCCTCGCCTTTGCTCCCAACGCCGATCGGCTCGGATCTGGTCGTTCGAGTCACGTAGCCACTATGAGAATTCTTTTACATCTTGGCCGATTCGATCGTGCAGATTCAGTTGACGTGTCCTGTGTTTGCCTTTGCGATAGTTGACTTGTCCTAGGCGCATGCGGCCGATTGGCTAGGGTGTAGATTTACTTTCATAGTTAAGGCATTTATGATCGTGCTTGTCCTGAATCGGCCGGCGTGCGCGGCCGTTAGATCTGGTCCGATCGCGTGCCATCGCTTGACTTGTCCTGTTGGAGCGATCGGTCGATTTGGGATCTGCGTGGTTGTATTTGTCTTACTCGTTCTTTCGGAGTGTTTAGCCGATTGCTTATCACGTTCATTAGCTGTTTTATGTTTAATTAGTGCCAAAATCTGTCAAAACTGCTTTTGAATCGGAGTTATTAGTATAATTCTATTGATCATCATTATACATTTAGATAGATCTAAGTAATTCATCGCTATAATCAATGGCAGAATCGGCCGAATACCCGATCGGCCGATTCACGGATCCGATTAATGATTAAACTATCTTCTTGTTATCAAATTAGTTACATCCCATTGATAATTGCCTTATTTATGTTTTATTCGATAATATATCCCTGCAAAGTCTTAATGATTTGATCGCTTATCGACGAAATCGGCTGCTAGCCACCGATTGCATGTTATAGCGTCGGCCGATTCCGTATCGTTCGTATCACGGTTCGTTCGCTCGGCATTTAATATGTAAATGGATGGGCCGTGCTGTTCCCTGTATATGGCCGATTTTGTCTATCTTACGCCATAATCGGCTACGGCTGCACATCGGTCTATCCGGGCCGATGACCTGGAATTTTACACTTTTTATTGTCTTTGTTGGTTTGCAGGAAAACCATCCGGCACGCACCGGCGCATACGAACATCGGCGAGCCGAGTCGGTCCGTTGGGAGCACAGGACTCCGCGTCAGCCGGAGTTTCGGTGGACTCTCCGGACAACGGTGTATTGGCGACTTTTGACGTCAACACACTTTTTGGCACGCTCGGTGGGACACAAGCAACCGAGATCAAGATGTCATACATACAGTGCTGTCGGGGAGGACGGAACACCAATGGTTGATGCTGAAAATCGGCCGATTTTGGTTCCAGTACCTCTCAGGACGGATGGCAAAGGGCATGGAGAAGTTTCGATGATAACGGGATTTCGGCCTGGGGAAAGATGACGACAGAACAAAAGCTGCAGTACCAGGAATACTTGGCCGAAGCAATGAAAAAGTACTTTCAAGCCCCGACAGTGACACGTGGCGGAGTGGCCACAAAAGGAGACTTCCCTCGGATTCTCGCATCCGGAAGAACTAGACCAAATCAAAGCCCGAGATCGCCGGATGCCAACCAGCTCGGTGATATGGTCAACTCGTCCGTTCATCGGGCCCTAATCAATCAATCGGGCGTGTTGACCAACACCATCGGGAATTTGATCAAGGACACAATTGATGGCAGGCTGTTCACCGAAGGGTATTCTCGGACCTGCATACACTCAGCCTCGTCGGCACTCTCGTACGGACGAGTCGGGAATTAGCCTCCCGAGTACCACACCCCGTGCGGGGTTCAGCCTCGTACGGCATGCCACCTCAATCGTGGCCTGGCAAGGACAATGCAAATGCGGGTACCAGTGCAACCCAGCCAGGCAAAGAGGATGACAAGTGGCCCCAAGAAGTCGGTAACGGAAGAAGGCGACAGGCAAGATGTACAACAGCCGACTTCGAGTTGGGGGCAGCAACCAATGTGGCAGCGGTCCCACGGATGGCACAAGCAGCCTAATTTCTTCTACGTACCAAATACGGCCCGAGTAGAATTGAGAACTCACCCACTATAGTACGGCCGATATCCGGTATTCCACGACCAATCGCATCGGCTGGGGGACAGGGATTCATGATCGGACGGCCGATCCAATCGGCCATGAATTATGGAATCGTTCCGCAGACACTATTCCCGGCCATCGCACTGGGATTTCCGGGAACAGCCGGTTGATACACACGACTCGGGGACAGCCAAACACCGCTTATATGACGGGGACCGGATCAGCAACTCGTCGGACCCAATGATATGAATAGCCTCATGGCTAAGATCGCCGATATGATGAAAGATCGGTTCGATTTGAAGCCTAAAGAGAAGAGTGCATTGTATCGGCGACCTTACCCCGATCGGATGGATTCCGTGGCTTTACCCAATAAGTATAAAATTCCCGAGTTTTCCAAGTTTTCTGGGCAAGATAACACATCAACTATGGAGCACATCAGCCGATATGACGCACGACTTGGTGAGGCATCTACTCAGGAGGCTTTGCGGGTTAGGCTATCCCCACTCGTCATTATCCGGATCGGCTTTTTCATGGTTTGCTTCACTCGTCACCTGGTTCTATTCAGAGTTGGGCCGATCTAGAGAAAAGGTTTCACTCGTACTTCTTCACGGGCATCACCGAGCTTAGTTTGTCCGATTTAATGGCCGTGAAACAGAAAACCGGGGAGTCGTAGCTGATTATATACAGAGGTTCGGGACTCGAGGGGACGATGCTACAATCCGAACCTCGACAGAGCAACAGCTTGGCCGAAATTGCTTATGCGGGGCTATTCTCCAACATCAAAGAAAAGTTTACCCCGCATGAGTTTGATGGGCTGGCACAGCTCGACACGAAGGGCAATTGGCCAGGAAGAGAATCTCCAGCTCACCAGGAATCGGCGGTATCGGTAGCTTATGCTGATTTCGACAGTGAAGATGATGAAGAGGGAATTAATGCGGTTGAGTGGACTAATAACAAACGGCCGATATTTTCTCCACATGTCAATCCTAAGGAGAGAAAATATGATTTTGATTTATCCAAGGCCGACGAGATATTTGATCGATTACTACGGAAAAGAAAATCCAGCTTTTCCCTCATCACAAAATTCCTACGCCAGAGGAATTGAAGAAAATGGCTAAGTGGTGCAAGTGGCATGGAAATTCACATCATAACACCGTTGATTGTTATGCTATGAGAGATGAGATCCGTAAGGCGGTTGACGAGTGGGGTATTGCGAGCAGCTGATGTAAAGAAGAAGATGAAAGTTGATGGGCACCCTTTCGCGGCTAATGCGATGTACATCAATACCATCGGCGGTGGATCAGCTGGTTTCATACGCCGATATGAGAGGAAGAGAGAGAGGGAAGAAAGACATCGGATGGCACATGAACAGGAATCTATCGATCAAAGTCAGCAAGACAGGCAAAGCGTGATCCGCCGAGAGGATTTTGACCCACACCGGGATTGTCCTTTCTTTCAAGCATCGCTGGGACCAAAACATGAAGCTTCCATCTATCGAGAACCGCCCGAGTGCACCGGCCGGAAAGAGTATCGTGATGGCGGGTCATCAAGTTACCGGGGATGACCGATTGATCGCAACTACGAATTACAACGATCGGCCCCCGTAAGAGCAGATCGGCTATGATCACGGATATGATGAGCGAAGATACATAGTGCCAAAGAGAACTTCCGTTCACAAACGGCCGGGGCCAATCAATGATGAGGAAGAGTCCGATTACCAATACCATGAAGGTTTGAGAGATGACCAAACCGAGAACGAAGGACAAGTGGTGCCCCAGTGGTTTGCTCAAGAAAACCCAAAAGAGAAGGCTTCAAAGAATGCGTTGTCGAGAAATCAAGGGTAAACAGACATCATAGAGATGACCAAGATGATGAGCCCAAACCCAAGAGGGAATGGAGGCCGAAAGTGCGGTCTCGGGTGGTCCAAGCCGAAGCCGCAGTGAATATGATGTCCCCGATGCCCAAGATTGTTGGATTGGCCGATGAGAATTCGGCTGAAGAAGAACCGATTGGGGATACTTCAGAAATTCTTTGGACGCCGGAATCGGCGGTATTTGATAAGCCGATCAACTCGATCATTTGCATCTCAAGGCATTGTATATTAGCGGTTATGTCAACGGGTCGCCGATGAGGAAAATGTTGGTCGACGGAGGAGCAGCGGTTAATGTCATGCCGATTACCACGTACCGCAAGCTTGGGAAGACGCCGAAGAAATGATGAAGGCTAATCCGACGCTCAAGGATTACAGCGGGAGAAGCCAAGATGTGCGTGGGGCCGCAATAATGGAGATCACCGTGGGCAGCAAAACCATACCCACCACTTTTTTCATCATCGACGGGAAAGGTGCGTACACAACTTTGTTGGGGAGAGACCGGATTCATGCCAATTGTTGCATCCCATCGACCATGCACCAGTTGTTTGATTCAATGGGTCGGCAACAAGGTTGAAATCGTGCGGGCCGATAAGTTCAGTAACCATTGCAACCGCCGATTTCGAGTTTGCTCGGTCTGGAGAGCTTGCCTTGTTTATCGTGCACATATTGGGATGCGGAGGCCATAAACATTACGGACGACGGAGTTATTGTGACCGGGGTCGAGTACTCCCGGCTGCTCCGATGGGCCCCACAGGAGAATTGGCGGATAATCGGCCGATCGATACACGGATTGAGGATATGATGAGTCGGCCGATTAACGAAACAGAAGATGGGAAACTAGGTCACGGTTTTGTGTCGGCCGACGAGCTAGAAGAAGTAGATATAGGGGATGGAGACAAGCCTCGGCCGACATACATTAGCAAGAAATTGTGTAAAGAAGTAAGAGATGGATTAGTGGCCTTATTGGAAGAATTTAAAGATTGTTTTGCTTGGGATTATAGCGAGATGCTCGGACTCACCCGATCGATCGTTGAACATCGGTTGCCCACCAAACCCGGATATCGGCCATATAAGCGGGGGCTCTGAAGATTGACCCTAGGTATTATGAAGCTGTCAAAGAGGAGATTATTAGATTATATGAAGCCGGCTTCATTAGGCCATGCCGATATGCGAGTGGGTTTCCAAGATCGTGCCGGTGGAAAAGAAAATGGAAAGATGCGGGTTTGCATTGACTTCGAAATTTGAATAAAGCAACCCCGAAAGATGAGTACCCAATGCCAAACGCCGATTTGTTAGTTGATGCAGCCGCCGGCAACAAAATTTTGAGCTTTATGGATGGAAATGCTGGGTACAATCAGATTTTCATGGCCGAAGAGGATATACCGAAGACAGCCGTTCGAGTGCCCTGGAGCGTTGGGACTATATGAGTGGGTTGTCATGACCTTCGGGCTAAAGAATGCTGGTGCTACATATCGGAGAGCCATGAATTTTATATATCACGATTTGATCGGCCGATTGGTGGAAATTTATATTGATGATGTCATGGTGAAATCAAAATCGGTTGGGAGTCATGTGGCTGATCTCGGAGAAGTGTTGAAGAGAACAAGACAATATGGCTTGAAGATGAATCCACTCAAGTGTGCGTTTGGCGTCTCGGCCGGCAATTTCTGGGGTTTATTGTGCATGAAAAGGGAATTGAAGTCGGCCCTAAAAGTATTGAATCTATCCGAAAACCGGAACCACCAACGAACAAGACGAAGCTCCAGCTCCTCGATCGGCAAGATAAATTTTATTAGGCGGTTTATCTCAAACTTGTCCGGTCGACTTGATGTATTTACGCCATTATTAAAGCTCAAGGCCAATCAAGAATTTCGGTGGGAGCCGATCCATCAAAAGGCTTTAGAAGATATCAAGAAGTATTTGGTGTCCCCACCAGATGATGGTTCCGCCAAAGTCGTGCACACCCTTTAAGTTATATTTATCGGCCGATAATAGGTGCATCGGCTCAGCGTTGACTCAAGAACAGGAGGGAAAAGAGCGGGTTATATTTTATCTCAGCCGCAAATTGATTGATGCAGAAACACGGTATCCGGAGGTGGAAAGGTTATGTCTCTCGTCCGTATTTTTCATGTACAAAACTAAGGCATTATCTCGTTAGCCGAAGAGTGCACTCGTGGTTTGCCAGGCCGATGTCGTAAAATATATGCTATCGGCCCCGGTCCCCAAAGGCCGGTTGGGCAAATGGATGTTGGCAATTGCGGAATTTGATCTAGGCTATGAATCGGCCAAAGCAGTAAAAGCACAAGTATTGGCTGATTTAATAGTGCAGCACGGTGAGCACTCGGCCGGATACGTTGAACCGATGCCATGGACGGTATTCTTTGATGGTTCAATTTGCAAGGAAGGAAGCGGAATCGGCTTGGTTGTTGTGTCGCCTCGGGGCGAGACGTGGATACTCTATTACAGAGAGGCGCACACCAACAACCAAGTCGAATATGAGGCAAGTATTAAAAGGACTAGAGTTACTCATCGATGCCGGGGCTGATTTTGTGGAAATTTTCGGCGATTCTTTATTGGTCGTAAGTCAGCTTGGCCGATGAGTATGAGTGTAAAGACGAAATATTGTTGCAATATCATGAAAAATGCCGAAGTTGATGGAAAGATTCAAGTGTGTTAAAATCAGCCATATACCAAGAGAGCAGAACTTTGAAGCAAATAACTTGGCTCAACTAGCATCCGGATATCGGCTCGCCAAAAATAGCTTGGAAATAGCTGATATTGAAAAGGCCGATTGGCGCACGTAAATTCAAAACTTTTTGAGCAATCCATCCCAACCTACGGATAAGAAGATAAGATATAAAGCCTTGAAGTATGTACTCGTTGGATGATCAATTATTTTTCAAGACAATTGATGGGGTACTTCTCAAATGTATTGATGATACCGAAGCCAAAGTGGTAATGAGCGAAGTACATGATAGGATTTGCGAACGCATCAATCGGCCCATAAAATGAAGTGGCTGCTAAGGCGAGCTGGTTATTATCGGCCGACAATGTTGGCCGATTGTTTCAAATATTATAAAAGTTGCCAAGATTGCCAGAAATTCGGGCCTATACGAGAGCGCATGCGTCGGCCATGAATCCAAGTAATCAAACCTTGGCCGTTCGGAGGATGGGCCATGGATATGATCGGCCGATAAATCCAGCGTCAAGCAAAGGACATCAATACATATTGGTAGTTACAGATTATTTCACAAAGTGGGTTGAAGCGGCACCCTATCGCAAAGTTTCTACGGCCGACGTGATAACGTTTGTTAAGGAGCATATCATTTATAGATTTGGGATTCCAGAAACAATCACGACAGATCAAGGATCAATATTCACGTCGGACGAATTTCAAACTTTTGCTCGAAGAGATGGGGATTAAGTTGATTAATTCATCGCCGTATTATGCCCAAGCCAATGGCCAAGTCGAAGCGGCAAATAAGAGTCCGATCAAGTTGATCAAGCGGAAAATACAGGAGTATCCTCGTAAATGGCACATGAAATTGATGGACGCTTTGTGGGCTTATCGTATGTCACGGCATGGGGCCATGCAAGTCGCGCCGTATCAACTTGTATATGGGCACGAAGCCGCATCGCCATGGGAGACAACTATCGGCTCCAGGAGGATTGAATTGCAACAAAAGCTTTCGCCGATCAATACTACGGATTAATGATGGATGAATTAGAAGATGTAGTTCAAAATCGGCTGGATGCATTGGAAAAAATAGAGCAGAATAAGGCGAGGGTTGCTCGCCATTATGATAAGAAGGTTGTACAGAAACAGTTTAAAGAGGGCGATTTGGTCCGAAGCTTAGGATGCCGATCGGTATGAAAGACAATCGGTTTGGTAAATGGTCGCCTAATTGGGAAGGACCTTATTCGATTAGCCGATCGGCACCAGGTAACGCATATATTTTGAAAGGGTTAGCAGGAGAAGAATTCGGCCGAGCACTTAATGGGAAGTATTTGAAGCGG
Organism: Chloris gayana; assembly: GCA_031894775.1. NCBI lineage: Eukaryota > Viridiplantae > Streptophyta > Magnoliopsida > Poales > Poaceae > Chloris > Chloris gayana. Next base: position 43,440 of record JAUNZO010004409.1, read on the forward strand.
TATTATCCTAGTATTTGGATTAACTCATAGTGTTCGGTCTAAAAGAGATTACAGCCGATGTCGATGCACATCGCTTGAGACGGCCGATACCGAGAGTATCGCCCTTAGCCAAAAAATATGAAAGAAAAAGGATAGAAATCACCGATATATTAGCCGATGTTTTAAACATCGTCTTCGGATGGCCGATATGATTATATATCGCCCTTAGTGCAAAAAATATTTAAAACGAAATTTTGTTCAAGGCCCTATTACACCTAAGCATAATCGACGGCTTCGGCACGAGACAAGAAGTCTCGAACGGCAGATAGTGCACGGGCCAGCATGGAGTCAAGGTTGGCCATGACCAGCAGGTCATCCTCGATGGGGCCGACATCGGCGTGCGCTGCTGTAGCCATCTTCTCGGCCGCTTGAATTGCTTCGTCCGTCGTCTTCGTTGAGCCGCCACGTCGACCGACAGCCGTGCAATGGTGGCTTCCAAGGCCGCCGCTTCCTTCTCCTTGAGAGCCGGCGATGCTCTCAAATCGGCAATCTCTTGGTTGATTACTTGCAGTTCATCCCGCCGATTTGAGAGTTGCTCTTGCATCTCCCGGGTCTTGCGGGCCTCTTCCTCGGAGCGCTTGATGGATTCCTCGATAAGTAACGCGGCATGCTGCTGCTCCGCGTGGCGAGCCGTACGCTGCCGAGCACGGATGAAGTCCATTTGCCGCACTCCATGTATGCCACACGGTGCGAGCGTCGCGAACGTCCTCTCGGGAGCTCAGTCCGGACCTCCAAGTACCGGGCCCTTATGGGGTGGGCGTCGGCCACCAAGCGATCAACCGAAGAAGCCTCAAGCTCGCGCGCGATTTCGGCCATGGTGGTAAGACCGAAGCCGATACCAGAATCGGCGCAGACGAGGGAAGCCGAGCGCCCGAAATACCAAGAGAAATAAAGTGAAGCTAATGAACAGCGGCGAATCGAAAGGAGATAGTGAAAACAAACCCGTGAAGCATCGATGCGAAGCGGCCGGACGTCTATCGGCTGCGCCATGGAACCCACAGGTTCATGTGTTCCAATCAGCTCTCGGCCGGCCGATCCCCTTCACCAAGCAGCATCCTCGGAGGCAGCATCGTGCACATGGCCAGCTTGTTCGGCTTCGGCGGGCTCATCGGCGAGCTCATCGGCAGCAGTATTTACAGGAGAAGCCGCGGGCGGCTCTTGGCCGGCCGATTCTTCGACAGCAATAGTGCCTTTAGGGGAAGCATGGGCGACACATGGGCCGCTTGTTCAACTTCGGCGGCGACCTCGGAAGACGCGAGCCGATCCAAGCGAGTTGGGCTCTCCGTAGGATTTGGATCGGCTCGGCTTGGTGTGATTTCAAGATCCGGAGCTGTTTGAATCGGCGTCCTGGCCCGTGGAGGAGTCGACGAGCGGATCGGCCTATCAGGTGTTGGAGTCCGGGCCCGAGGAGGAAGAATCGCCGGTTCCCGTTAAGAACTAATAGTTAGATAGCATGTAAAGTGAAAAAGGAATCAGCAATCATGCAATAATAACCTGACGCGGCGGAGATGGTTCATTGAAATAGTCCGGGTCGGACGGGCGCACAGGTCGCTTCACCGGCGCGCGGTGTCGCTTCGGGGCTTGGGTCGGCCCCGCTGCTCGGCACATTGGCCTTCCTCTTGCTCGGGGGCGGCCGTTTTAGTCTTGGCCTTACGGGCAGCTGGTGCCCTCGACTCATCGCCGCAAAAGCTTGGGCGGGAGTGCGATCGGTGAAGCCGATATTTGGAGCAATTGGGCTCGGCATTAAGTATGCAATCGGCCGGCCACCGGTACTCGGGTCGGCGGCTCCTCCGTGTCCGACCGAAAAAGAATATACAAGGGTGAGCATTTGGAGTGGCCGATTTCATTTACAAAAATCGGCCTTATAAAATAAATCGGCTGCACGTACCTCGGCGAAAGCTTCTTTTAGGACTAAGCCGGAGAAGAAGGAGGCGGTGTTCCGGCCGCGGAGGTGCCGGTTCCACTCGCCCCACCAACGGTCAAAGAGGCGAGTACTCCGGGCGCGGGGAAAATCCGGTTAAGTCACCGGTGATGACATCGGCGGTGCGGCCGACGAGCCAATTCCACCGGATGGCGTTGTCGACGATAGCCCGCGCCTTTATTTGCCCCACATAGAAGAGGTCGGGGGCAGCTGGCCGAAACCGAGTTGGCGGGCCGCCACCGACGGGTGATAGAACTCATAGGAGCAGAAAGCCTTGCTCCCAAGCAATGAGTCCCGTCGGCAGCAGACAGGGCGGAGGCAGGTGGTGAAGATCTTGACCGCCTCCCCATCGGCCGTTGGGAAGGTGGGGTCGATCAGGAAGGGAGTATCATACCCCTTCTCGAAGAAATCGATGTACGGATACCAATCCGTACTTTCGTTGTTGAGGCCCTTGTAGAGGGCGGCGAACCAATATGCCAAGTTGTCATCCGACATAGCCGCCCTCGGTGCCATGGATAACGCTTCCCGAAAGAGATACATCGGCTGGATCGGGCGTGGCCGATTCGGCATGGTTGCCGGGGAAGGTGAGGACACTAAGGTCCGGATCGATGGCCTTGGTGGTATGAAGGGACAACCACATTTGGATGAACCACCAAGGACCTCCCGAGTTTTTGACTGATCGGCCGGAGCGCAACTCCACCGAAACCCGGTGAAGAAGAAGGTAGGCCGATCCCGGAAGATACTTGCCCATGGGGAGGGCATAGCCGTCGGCCACCCTATCGCCTATTGGCAAAAAATTGTTTGTGGGGCTCACGCCGACCCCACGTAAGAAAAAGTGGTCAAGCCACATGTTGAGAAAGGCAACGTGCTCGCGGCGATCGACCGTGCCGTGCCCCTTGTTGTAGGTCCGGATGTAGTTCTTCCAACCCCTGGTGTCCTTAGGGTTGATCCGATGGGGGACTTAATGCGGATGGCATCCGGGATGGCCTCCGCCGTGATATTCAAATCGGCCAACATGACCGTGTCCGGGAGGGTCATGGTAGCCGGGCCGTGGCCGAACATGAAGCAGTTCAAGGCATCCGACCGGAGATAAGAAGCTGCCACCAACAACGGTTCGTTCTTGTGGTGATCGGCCAAAGAGAGTTTGATGGCGTGGGCGATGCCGATATTGGCCCAACCTTGCCGATGGACGGCCGATACTCGGTTATACCAATCACGCCATCCCGCAACGGGAGTCGGCCATGACCGAAAGCTGTTGGCCCAATCGGCCGGTAGAGGAGACTCGTTGCCGAAACGGGACACGGTTCGTTTCGGCACAAATGAGATCTCGTGGGGTCGGGATCACCCATAGGGCCCAAGAAGAAATGAGTTGGGATATTGGATGGAATAACAACTTGGTTCCGGATCTCCTAAAAACGAGGAATAGGGCTAAAGTGAGAAGCGAAACAGAAATAAATTGTGAAAATGAACAAGAACAAGAACACGAAGAAAATTGCAAAGGTAGAAAAGAGGGATGCTCGGATGTACATTACCTCCGGAACGGCGTTGGTGGTGGCGACGACGCGGCCGACGGCGGCGGTCGCAGCGAAGCATCAACAGCGAGGATTCATGGTCGCCGGAGTAAAAACGGCGGCGGCGCGGTGAGAAGTTGAAAGGGCTCGAGAAGGCGAAGGTCGCTAGAACAGATGAAGACGAAAGCCAAGGAGAAGAAACAGATGGGAAATGACCAGGGGTGGCCCCGGGTTTTATGGAGAAGTGACGGGCGAGAAAACCGACGCAAGAAAAGAGGATAAATCAGTCCGACGCATGCGTTGCATACCCCGGACCGGGGGACATGTGTTGACGCCGGTTTTTGACCAAGGGACCCATTGTCGGCGACTATAGGTCAAAAGAGGGCCGGTGGACGTAAGGCCGACGGCCGCTTGGGCGAGTAAAGGCGCGTCCCTCCCGGGAATCGTGCGCGGACGCCAACAGAAGAGCATAACATTGATGGGCCTGGCCCACGTTGTAAAATTAGAAATAATAGTTTAATTTTGGGAAAGATCCTAGTCGGTTAGGAAATCGGCCCGAAGAGGGTCCGAGTAGGATTCTTTGTGCCGAGTATAAATACATACTCGGATGTAACATGTAAAGTCGATTCACATCCAATACAACTTTCGGCGCATCGCCAAACCCTAATTTTCTGTCAAGTCTTTACTCGTTTTCGCGCGGGATCTTCGGGGCTCCGGTCGACGACAAGTTGGCTTGACAAGGTAACTATGTTGTCTAGTTCTCGGCGCATTGTTCGTAATTAGATGGCTTAATTGCTATTTATCCGGCGACTAGATCTGTTCTCGATCGGCGTAGTGAGTATCGGCCGAATGAGTCAAGTTGACCTGGTCCGGGCTCGTGGTGGAGGTAGTTTGACTTGTCCCGCCTCCCCGTTCCTGCCTTTGCTCCCAACGCCGATCGGCTCGGATCCGGTTGTTCGAGTCACGATAGCCACTATGAGAATTCTTTTACATCTTGGCCGATTCGATCGTGCGGATTCAGTTGACGTGTCCTGTGTTTGCCTTTGCGATAGTTGACTTGTCCTAGGCGCATGCGGCCGATTGGCTAGGGTGTAGATTTACTTTCATAGTTAAGGCATTTATGATCGTGCTTGTCCTGAATCGGCCAGGCGTGCGCGGCCGTTAGACCTGGTCCGATCGCGTGCCATCGCTTGACTTGTCCTGTTGGAGCGATCGGTCGATTTGGGATCTGCGTGGTTGTATTTGTCTTACTTGTTCTTTCGGAGTGTTTAGCCGATTGCTTATCACGTTCATTAGCTGTTTTATGTTTAATTAGTGCCAAAATCTGTCAAAACCGCTTTTGAATCGGAGTTATTAGTATAATTCTATTGATCATCATTATACATTTAGATAGATCTAAGTAATTCATCGCTATAATCAATGGCAGAATCGGCCGAATACCCGATCGGCCGATTCACGGATCCGATTAATGATTAAACTATCTTCTTGTTATCAAATTAGTTACATCCCATTGATAATTGCCTTATTTATGTTTTATTCGATAATATATCCCTGCAAAGTCTTAATGATTTGATCGCTTATCGACGAAATCGGCTGCTAGCCACCGATTGCATGTTATAGCGTCGGCCGATTCCGTATCGTTCGTATCACGGTTCGTTCGCTCGGCATTTAATATGTAAATGGATGGGCCGTGCTGTTCCCTGTATATGGCCGATTTTGTCTATCTTACGCCATAATCGGCTACGGCTGCACATCGGTCTATCCGGGCCGATGACCTGGAATTTTACACTTTTTATTGTCTTTGTTGGTTTGCAGGAAAACCATCCGCACGCACCGGCGCATACGAACATCGGCGAGCCGAGTCGGTCCGTTGGGAGCACGAGACTCTGCGTCGGCCGGAGTTTCGGTGGACTCTCCGGACAACGGTGTATTGGCGACTTTTGACGTCAACGGTATGCTCACTAAAGTTTCCTTTATGCGACAACCCTATTAATTTGGCTAAGTAATAAATTTGCCAACCTAATTAGCATAGGTGCTATTTATGCAAAAGGCCAAGTTAAACCGGTCAAGCCCCATGCATCTAGAAGTCGGTCTTAGATGACCAATTTGACGGGTAAGACTTACGGAGTATGTTAGATACTCGGGCTTTGCCACTACATGTTGATTTACAAGTTTCCTGCAAGCCGGGTTTTGTGATTGTTGTGGTAAGGTGGTTTGGGATGGAGAAGAACCCAAAGAGTGGACCATTGAATGGGTCCCTAGCTCTCCGACCCATCATGAGTGAGCCGTGGCCTAGGCCGGCATGGTTCATTTAAGTTATCTATGTATCGTCGAGTTATGTATTTCGCTTCGCACTTTAATTTCGAACAAAGATCATGGCTATGTAAGACTTAATTTCGAACCTAATGTATCTTTTATTCGAACTTTATGTTGTAATCAAGACTTAAATTGTGTAACCTTGCAAATCGTGTATGTTTGGTAATGTGATGCTATGTATGGTTGCTTCGTCAATCATCTCCCAAGGCGATCCGTACCACACTTAACTATCTTTCGGGATAGGGGTGTGACAACAGATTTCGGAATACTTCTACGGGGAATGCTCACTCAATGAGCATTCTCCATATTATGCCTTGAAGAGGACTCAAAATTTCATCTCAAAATCTAAAAATACCAACTCATATTCGAGTCATCGCACAATGTCCTAAGCCCATCCGAGTTTTTCGTCGGATCACATAACCGTGCACACCTAGAAAAATCACTAAGTGTTGATCCATCGGATAATGTACGAAGACTGTCGGATAATATGCGGTAGCGAAAATCCGGTAGCATCGGACAATCCCCTGAAAATTCCTAAGTTCGGACCTATCATCGGACAATGTCCGGTATGTGTCCGACAATGTCCGAAGCCACTCACACCGGGACAAAATCTGGAACCCACCGGATTTTTCTATCGGACCACGAAGCTTCGCCACTTCCACCGGACAATGTCTAGGCCCCGTCGGACAATGTCCAACATGGATCGAGCCAACGGCTCTTTTTGTTGCCCCGGCTATAAAAGGAGGTCCCTTCCTCCTTTAGCCGGTTGGCAACTCCCCACTTCGAAATACACTCCCAAACTCACCGAAGCACTCCTCCTCACTCCCTTTGATTCACCACTCCAATCCTTGGTGGATTTGTGAGGAGATTAAAAGGATTGAAAGAGCTTCAACTCCATTCCTGAAGCACTTGGTTCATCCTCGATATCGACGCTTGTTGTGTTTGTTACTCTTTGGGATTCATCCCCTAGACGGTTAGGTGTCACCCGACGAGCTCCCAAGCTTGTGGTTGAGGCTCGGGTCATTTGTTTTACCCCTCCCTTCGTGGTGATTGATTAGTGGATTTGAAGCCGACCTTTGTGGCGGTTTGGAGAGGTTTAGGGTTGAGAGCAACCCGGTCCTTGGTGGACTCCTCAACGGAGACGTAGGCTCCTAGGTGGAGCTGAACTTCGGTGAAAAATCGTGTGTTCCCTTTGTCCCCATTTCGTTTCTTGCAATTTGGGTGCTCTAGCTCTAGTTGTTCTTGCTTAAATTCCTAAATTTACTTATGTACGAGGCTTGCTTGCTTGTCCCCTTGTTGCCTTAGCTTTCTAGTGTTTCCAGCTACTTGCTCCATGTTTATCTCCCGTGGATTTGTTCATCTCGACGGCCAATCTGTTTTTCACACGAGGCCATCGGACATTATCCTATAGGTGTCGGATTTTGTTGCATCGGATAATATCCTACACCTATCGAATATTGTTGTCGGACTTTTCCACCCCGTGCTACTAACTCGTCGAACTAATCATTTTTTCGGGATTATCGCCTATTCAACCCCCCCCCACCCCTCTAGGCGACTTTCGGTTGCGAAGTGCCATGAGGCAGGATTTTGAGTGGGCCCGACCCGAGGGGTGCCCCGATGGACTCCCACTCTACGAGCTGATGAAAGAGGATTGTCGGCGATTGGCAATGCAGATCTCAAGCTTCTAGGTATTTGAAGATGCATTTTGTTTTGCTTTAGGTTAAATTAAATTTATTAGCTGTAAGGAATATTTTGGTTTGTTAGCTTTTTTGCATGTTTTGCAGTCATTTATTAATGTTGCTCATCCTTGTGTACTAATTCGAGGTACTTACTTTGAATGTACCTTGTGCTGATTTGGCGAGTTGATTATGGAACTTACAATTGTAAAAAAAACTTGACCTGCAGGGGGTATGACGGCCCCCGGGCATTGCATTTAAAGAGAAGATCCTCTCACGCAGATCAAGAAAACCCCCGAACCCCCTCCCTACCCTTACATTGAGGCCACTAGCCTTGTGAGAACCTGGGCCGGGACCACCATGGGCACCGTAGCTTCCAGAGGCAGGGCCTTAACCAAATGCTTTGGTGTAGGGAGAGGCGAGGAAATTTTTTAACCCAAATCACAAATTCGCTCCCCACGAGAGTCGAACCTGGGACCTAGGAGGTGCTACTCGGGCACCTTACCGGTGAGGTAAAGGCCCTTTCGCAAACTTACAATTGTACATGCTGAGTTTGAATTATTTATCCATTGTTGGTATTCTTTTTTTGCAGGAAATAGCATCCCATGGTTGTTTTAGTTTTGGTATGATTGCTCGTTTTGAGTCTGTGTTTGATGAGAAAGGTGAATGGATGTATCCTCGTTTATTCTAGGAGACTGGTGTTCTTGGTCAAGTACTTTATCTTGAGACCCATGCTGTTGGGATATCTGCCACAGGGATTGGCTGCTACTTTGATGATGCTGGTAAGTTCATTACTGATCACAAATATACATGGATTTGGGTACAGGGAGTGCTTTCCTGATCACAAATATACATGATGATGAAATTATACACCCTGTTCATGGTTTAATATCTAATAGCTGATTCTTTGTTACCAGTAGTCCTCTGCTGACATAAGCAATTTTTGTGAGGGAGAAACTCCTCTTGTCATGTCTGCAATTGAGTCAGAACATAATATTTTTTTTAAAAAAAATATGTGGACATATAATATCCTTGTCCTTCTTAAGTTGGTGCACTTTTTCATGTGTTTGTTGAACTGTAGTGTTAAGTCTAAGTACTTTCAATCTTGTTGCAATTGTTGTACATTTCTACATGATGAATAAGTTGCAAAGCTGCTAATCACAATAGGTTTTGTTTCTACTTGAATAATAAATTGCAAAAAAGTGCTGACTTATCAAACCTAGCACTGTTCCTGTTCGTGCGTCAAGTTTTAGAAATCTATAAAGATCATTTCCTGGCGATTGAATTTCTAAAATAGAATACGCCTAAAATACTGCCTGTATGTATTACCGGGACGAGCTAGGCAGAGGCAGCACCTGAAATGGTAGAATAAGTGCGTTTATAGTTTTCTTTTAGTATTTAATAGTCTCTGCGCCTTATAAAAGAAAGTGAAGTTTTCTTATACATATATTTTAGTATGTCATTATTCTCTCTTCTTTGCTTAGTGCAAGTGTTTGATAATTTTGAGCATTTTCATGAAAATGGTCGTATTCTCATGTTCTACATGCACTTCACAGTTTAATACACAAACCAAATTGGTTTAATGCAACCATCTGCATGAAATCATTTGATTAATTTAAAAGAGCTACTTCAACCTTCCAATGATGTTTACATTATTCAATGATGGTTTCTCATTGCTATAATTATTTGTGCAGTTCATGATATACTCGGCTTGAAAGATTTGGAATTCCAAAAGCTTTTACCATTTTACAGTGGGTGCATCTGTTCTTGACAAGCGAATAATGAGTCTCCCAGCGTAACCAGGTCCAGGGATTGATGCATGATTTTGCTATTGGAACACTTATGGTCTATATATCAACAACGAACTAAGGAATATGACTATGTGAGCCTGCATCACTAGATAGTGGCATTTTGTGCTATTTCTAACCATGCCACTATGCCAGCACCACCCTCTTATTCATGTGGTGGTTTACCATTTGATCTTATGTTGGTTTCATATGTTCCGATGATTCAGGTATCTTCGCATGTTCTGATCGTTGCTCAGGTGGAAAGTTCTAATGTTGTGTAATTATTGAAACTTGCTGCGTATTGCATTACAATGTGCGATCCAGTGTACAGAAGTGTGAGAAAATAACAATTATAGATGGAAACTGATCAATCTTTTTTTTGAGAGACAGGGGGGTGGGGGAGTGTGGGGAGATATCTTAGTGGCAACCAGTAGCTAGGTGGAAATATGGAAACTAGTTCAAAAAACACAATAGAAGTTTCAAGAAATTCTAAAAATTTTCATGTGTAAATGAGATGGAGAGAGTCATGCACACAAATTTGCAAGTTCAATACATTTTCATATAATAGATATCAAAGGACAAAACATGTCCTTTTCATTTTAATGTACCGTGATTTTATCATTTATGTATCTATTAAACAATGATGTATTTGGACTTGAAATTCTCCATTCCTATCTTTCCCCATGCCACCTTCACAGGTGCAAGCACTACCGGAAACAGAGATGCTGCCGTGTGCCGTCCTATTCGCCGTGTGCTACAACACGGGCACACGGTGAAAAGGCCTTTTGCCGTGTACCGCTCGGCGCAGCGCACGGCAAATAGGTAGCACACGGTATTTCCAACTTTACCGTGTGCCGCGGACGAAACACACGGCAAAAGAACGATTTGCTGTGTGCAAACGTAGCAGCACACGGCAAAGAAGAAAACGACCGTTCCTACGCTAACGGCCGTCAAGGTGTCCACCATTTGCCGTGTGCTGCGAAAGCGACACACGGCAGCTTACCATCTTTGCCGTGTGTTGCACTGGAGGCACGCGGCAAAGCGACCTCTTTGCCGTGTGCCCGACCCTGACGCACGGCAACTATTATTTCCTTTTTTTATTTTCACCTCCACAACTTTGTGCGGGCTTCGTTACAAGCATTGGTAGCGTATGTATCAATTTGGATTATTTCTCACCATTTTTTCTATATTTACCTAATTTGTTTCTTTTAAAATACTTTTTTAGAATAAGTGTAATTTCAACTACAAGTGCATAAAATAATAGACAAAAGTCAGTAAAAAAATGATATTCATGATATTTATGCTAGGGTAAGACACTATGGAATTGTTAGAATGAAATTTTGTATATGGTATGCAAAGACAATTACCACGACCAGTCGGGTGAAATAGAATTTAAATTTTCCAAAATTCATACGATGTCGGAAATTCATGAAATTTGTCGGAACATCATTTTATCATATACCAAGCATGTCATAAATAGCTAAGGTCTTTTTGTGCATTTTTATCATGTATGGTGTTTATGACTAAAAGGATTCCCACTAAAATTCCTTGTAGATCAAGAAGGATAAGATAAGTTCATAGATTCAAAGACACATTCGAATTGCGAGTTCAATTGAAAACGTTTTTTATAAAGAATAGACATGACAAAATGCTTCACATTGATATTTAGATATTTTTCGGCAATGGTTTCACAATTGTAATGCATTAACATGTAATTATAGTATTTTAACTTTTATAAATTGAATTTAAATTATAATTACATGAAATAAAAGATTTTTGTGTGCCCTAAATTAATATTCATTTGATTAGGGTCTTATATGGGTTTTAAAATGAAATCCAAATAATATTTTCAAAATAAAACATATTAAAGAGAGCCTTCGCCGTGTGCGGCTGGTCCTGGCACACGGCGAGACAAGGTTTTGCCGTGTGTCCCTGGCCGGACACACGGCGAACAGAGAAAAAAAAACAAGAAAGTAATTTGCCGTGTGCCGAGGTCACCTCGGCACACGTTGAATTGGAGCACAAAAAAAACAGAAAATTATTGCCGTGTGCACCGATGTCGGCGCACGGCAAAGCTTATTGGCCTACGGGCCCAACGGCTATGTCCGAAAGCTTTGCCGTGTGTTCGAGACGGACACACGGCGAATCGGCGAATATTCTTATCCACTCAGCGAGGCTGCGCGAGGAGGAAAAAAAGAAAATCGTTTGCCATGTGCCGTACGCATGGCACACGGCGAACGTGCTTTGCCGTGTGCTGTAGATCTAGGCACACGGTAAAATTGTGCTTTGCCGTGTGCCATAGATCTTGGCACACGGCGAATCTCCATTTAAGGGACTTGTGCACGGTCACTCCTGTCACACCCCTATCCCGAAAGATAGTGAAGTGTGGTACGGATCGCCTTGGGAGATGATTGACGAAGCAACCATACATAGCATCACATTAACAAACATCCACGAATTACAAGTTTACATGACTAAGTCTTGATTACACCATAGAGTTCGAATAAAAGATACATTAGGTTCGAAATTAAGTCTTACATAACCATGATCTTTGTTCGAATTTAAAGTGCGGAAGCGAAATACATAACTCGACGATACATAGATAACTTAAATGAACCATGCCGGCCTAGGCCATGGCTCACTCATCATGGGTCGGAGAGCTAGAGACCCATTCAATGGTCCACTCTTTGGGCTCTTCTCCATCCCAACCCACCTTACCACAACAATCACAAAAACCGGCTTGCGGGAAACCTGTAAATCAACATGTAGTGGCAAAGCCTCGAGTATCTAACATACTCCGCAAGTCTTACCCGTCAAATTGGCCATCTAAGACCGACTCCTAGATGCATGGGGCTTGACCGGTTTAACTTGGCCTTTTGCATAAATAGCACCTATGCTAATTAGGTTGGCAAATTTATTACTTAGCCAAATTAGTAGGGTTGTTGCATAAAAGAAACTTTAGTGAGCATACTAGCAAGACAATAGTTTGCAATACAATGTAATATCAATATAAAACAGCAAGCTATTCAATCTCTTCTATTACTACACATTGCGAACTGCTCGAATCAAGTGGTACTCATTAACCGAGAGGAAAACGGCGATAATTATCGAATTATGAATCCTGCAGGAAAAGACCCAAATGCACGACATACGCATCATTTAAGAACACGTATGGCCACCGTTCGCGAGTTCATCATAAAGTAAATCACGGGGCCACCGACCCCGAGTACACGTCCCCCTTGCGACCGTTCAACAACGCGCCCAAGGCTTAACCCATGTACTCTCCAACGGTCCTCAACCCGTGCAACCACCGTGCCAAACACATCACCTCCGGGTCGGTGAGATATCCGGCTCACTTTACAACTTACAAGCTACATAGGTTTACCAATCCCCATAAGAAAGGTATGCAAGTGGTACACAACTCAAACTTGTTCGCGGAGCCACAATGGGGTGTTCTCAATTTTAACCAAATTCATCATGTTCACATTTAGTCATAAGCCATGAGTGAGATCCCCAAATCTATCGTTGACTCCAAAACCATAGCATAGCACTTCTAACGAGGATATGACACATAAGCGACATAGGACATATAGGAATTTATGCATGTGGATTTCCAATCAACGCCTAAACTTAAATGCACATTCATCATCCTTAATATAGTGATAAAAGAAAGACATTTCAAATAATAGGAATGCACGGGGCTTGCCTTGAGAGTGATCGAAGTTAGCACTAGCCTCACAAGCGTTGAGCGTGGCAATAGCTTCTTCCGGCGGGATCAATTCGGCGTCGTCACCTAAGGAATGAAATGCAATGCATAAGTCACATGAAAACAAGGTCGATAATGAGAGTAATGCATGTGTGCTGTTTTGTAAAGATGCCTATGAACACATTAATCACAAGTTTGTTTGCTCACACCCTAGCAATCATAACATGCCTCTTGTTTTCTTTTACGGGACCCAATTTACATGAACAAGCATAACCATACTGATATAATGAGTAACGACTTGGTGGCATAGACATGAGTGCTGTGGTTAGTGTAGGTTTAGCACTAATATCTTAGCAAGTCTCTATAGTACAAAACGAAGAAATCTAGGCTTATGTATTTTAACATCACATGCGATGACGATTTCCTTTTAAAATAGGAATTCGATTTCAAAATTCATACATACGTGAAATACATGAAACCTTTTGACTAAACCTGCCATGAGGTGCTAAAGGACATAATGAACAGTGGAAATTACATAAACATGCATGGACATGATTTTTAGTGACATAAAACTATTTATGCATGTGGTGAAAATGACTTTTTTGAAATTTAGATCCAGGGTTTGCAAAAATCATTACTTAACATGCTCAAAATTTAACATGGGATTTTCTACATATGCACAGTACCAAAAGGAAATTAATTACCAAGTTTCATGCAAAAATAATTTATACAGATTTAATTAAAAATTAAATACAGAGAATGCAAGAAATACAATAACTTGAAAAATATGAAATTAAATGCAGATCTTCCAGTGCCAAAAATTCATGTATGCCTGGGTGAAGGTTTTGGACAAGTGGCATTATTTTTGGATTTATAGCTTTAAAGTTATGGCTTAGTTAAGTTTTCAGGGGTTGACTTTTGTCATTTTTGTAAAAATGTGAAAACTTGTAGATCTTGTAGTTCATGTTACTTTTATGAAAGTACAGGTCTTCTAGTTTCCAAAACATTTTAGTTTGCAATTTTTGGACATTTCAAACGCCAGATATGAATTTTTCAAACTTGAACGAAGTTCGGATGTATTTACGAAAATGCCACCGAGCGATTTTTAAACGAGAGGCGGCGCGCGCGCTCCGTGGCGGTGGCCGGCGCCGGCGATGTTCGCCACGGCGGCGTTGCGCTGGAGCTCATGCTCCGGCCTTTGGGGAAAATGGTGCGCGTGGTGTGGGAAGGACGATGGTGGGGTCCACGGGGACGGCGGATGGCCGGAGGCGGGCGGCGACGAGCGGCGGCGCCGGAGCGGCTCCGGCGGAGGCGCGCGTCCCGAGAGAGAGAGAGAAAGGGAGGGAGAAGGTCCGGGAGCACCACCTCGCAAAGGGGAGTAGCGGCGTGAGCTTGGAGGGCGTGGAAGTGGACCGGGGAGGTGGCTCGACGGAGAGGGCGGCGGGGCCGGCGACGGCGGCGGAATCGTCTTCAACTCCCGGCGATGTGCTGCGTGCCAAGGCAGGGGGGTTAGAGAGGAGGTGGAGGCGTCCCTCGCGCACGTTTTGGCGAAGAAAGGAGGGGTGCGCGACTTGCCTAGGCGGGGAATTCGGCGGAGGCGTCCTCGGCGGCGTCAATGGAGGGCGGCGGCGTTTTCGGCCGCGCGCGAGCTACGAGCGAGGAGAGGGGAGCTGCTGGTGTGGTGAAGAGCAGAGGGAGCGGGGGCAATGATTTGAGGTGGTGGGAGGGCGAGACTTGGCCTCCGTGCCGCTTTCTAGCGCGGAGAGGGACGGCGGCAGGGAGGTGGTCGGCGGCGGGGCGGTGCGGCTTCAACTCCCGGCCGCTCCTGTTGGCCGGCGGGTACGAGATTGGTTGGGAGCTGGCCGAGGGGGCGTGGCGATGTGACGGGGCAGGGCACGCGCGGGGCGGCGCCCGGGCTGGCCGGACCGCCGGTCCGGCCGCCATTGCCCGGCGGGCAAACGAGTGCTCGAGGTGTATTTTTGAATTTCAAATCTGTGGTTCGGTAATTTGGTTAAAATTCATAGTTCTAGTGCTCCAAAAATAAAACAAAAAATATGGGGAGATTTAGGATGATGTGCTTTAATTTTCATCTTAAAGTTTGAAGTTCTAAACTTGCTTCCAAAAAATTCATACAAAATTCACAAGTAACAGAGTTTCAGATTTGAATTTGAATTTTTGGGCATTCAAAACTTTGTTCAAAAATTTTGTAAAAATGTTGTAAATTCATCTTTTTACATGAGCAATGCAGTGGTGCAAAAATATGTGGGTAGTGTTTTTATAATTTTTGCATTTTGGTTAGGACTAGGGTTTAGGATTAGGTTTTTCCTTTTTCCTTTTTATTCTTCTTATTTTCTTTTTTTTTCCTGGTTGGGTGATTAACCTTCGTACTTCCTTAATGCTGTGATTAGGATGTTAATTACGTGATTGGCCTAAGATCGTGACACGGGATGTCACAACTCCTCTCTCCTCTCACTCCTCTCACTCACTCACTCCCATGCCACCCGCGTCCGCTGCCCCTCGCCCGCCGCCCGCCCTCTGCGGCCGCGCCATCCGCCACCGGGCCGCCCGCCGCCCGCCCTCGTGGCCACGCCCACCGCGGCCACGGCCGCGCCCGTCGCGCCCGCCGAGCCACCCGCGCCGCCTTCCGCGGCAGCGCCGGCCGTGCCGCCGCGCCCTCCGCGGCCGAGCCCGCCGCGCCGCCCTCCGCGGCTGCGCCCGCCGCACCGTCGCACCGCCCGACCCCCTGCCCACCGCTCGCGCCCGGCGAGGACTGCCAATCTGCACACCGGCTCGAGCGTCGGAGAGGATAGCCCGTGGCAGCTGTGCGGGTGCTCGACATCGGGCGGTTGGTCTAAGGTGGTTTTTTTCTCGATATGAGATTTTGGTCATTCGATGTTAGATATTAGATGTTAGATGTGCAATGTAACAATTGTTACATATTGAGTTAGAAACTTGGGTCACTATCTATGTTGAGCTAGAATTGTTTGTGGTTGTCGGCCATCGTGCCGTCGCTTTGTTTGCAGGTTTTGGAATCCTCAATGTTTAGGGTAGGTGCTGCCGAAATTTTCATTGGCCATTAATATTTTTTTATACTTTTTGCAGAGAAGCTTTCTAGAGAGGCGTCGACCTTGACTCATCGCTTCGCTACGTAGTAAGGTGAGATAACATGACCCCTCCTTTCATTTTTTTGTACTTAGGTCACGTAACCTAGTTAGACATATGTGTTTGTTTGCATATGTACAACCGTATCTGTTTCGAATTGTCCACGTTTTTGGACAGCCCGTGGATGTGTAGATGGGGCTAGTTTCCATGCTTCACCGTATCCGAGACAGAGTTTCGGCATCACCCCTGTTGTTCTCCGGATACACAATCTCCTTCATAGGACGTGTATTTGGGGAACAGCGGGGAGGTGCTGCCGAAATTTTGTCTCGGGTGGTGCATGGAGGCTTACCCATCTACACATCCTCGAGTGAATGTCTCGGGAGGCATTCATGAGGTCATTCCTCCGCCGAGCATGTGTCGGAATGTGATCTCGACATGTATGATAGTGATGATCGATCGGACGATCCAATTAATCCCGATTGGGATGACTATTTCTAATAAATATAAGCAACTATTATGTCTTAAATAATATATTTTTTTATATGCTCATATGTGCTAAATGTTTTCCCGACTTTATAATTGCAGGTGACCGGACAAAGATGGTGGGCGGTGGGCCGCAGCGACGGTGCACTTCCGTTTGGAGGAGACGGATGCCGGACTCGGATGTACCACTCGGGTCCACACGAGGCTTGGGTCGGGGAAGGGTGGCCCCAAGGGCAATGGGAGCAGATCGCTCTAAGTGCACCGGGAGCGGTGGCACTAGGGGCAGCGGGAGCGGTGGCGGTAAGGCTATGGGTCGAGTGACTCGGAGTAGGTCCGTAGCACCACCTTCCCCGCCGGTGGCGAGAGGAGGAGGAGGGGGACTCGGAGGAGGGGGCTCGAGAGGAGGGGGAGGGCAGGAGGAAGAGTCGGAGGAGGGGGACGGGCAGGAGGGTGAGGATGAGGGTGAGGGTGGGGAGGAGAAAGAGGGGGAGCAGGCGGAGCGAGCAGCCTCATCGTGTGGCTGCGGGGTCCTACGAGACTCCCCGACGGGCCAATACCTTTGTCCACGCGACCGGTTATTCGACCGATAATGCCATCGTAAGTAACTTCTAACTACTTCCTTCATTTGATAATGTGAAAATCTGTATTAATATCAAACTAATATTTTTTCTTAATCACTTTTCGCAGGAGTTGGAAATTGATCACCCCGGTAGTCATAAACGCAAGGTGAAGCCGTCCTTGGTGCTTTGGTCGAGCTGCACTTCCCGGATCAGGTTCACATTGGTGAAAGGTACGAGCCAACGTGGACTTGGGAGCACTACCGCGTCGCCACCGAGCAAATCGACGCATTCAACAGGTGCTCCGTCAACAAGGCGGAACGAGTGGTGTCGAATTGTGGGTAAGTCTTTCTCGCTCTACACTTTTCATTCATTGCATTCATTGTACACTTATGCAATAAAAACTAAACACATTATGTCTACATGCAGGAATTCTATACTTGTGAGCCAGGGTACGAGGAGATGGCTAAGGTTGTGGCTAACAACCGATGTCGGAAGCTCGTGAAAGACATGCACTACGAGGCGCAAATTCGGTGCGTCATTAACTACTATGGCCATATCCTTCGTAAGAAGATAACCAAAGATGCGGCTAGGACTGTGAAGCTCACACGGGAGCAACACTTGCAGGTCAATATAGATTTATCTCCGATTAAATGCATTGCTTCATTTGATTTTTTGATGTCTCTCATCCGTCCCGTGTAGGTGCTCGCGCCGTGGTGCCGTAATGACGATTTGTGCTGGGAACGCATAGTGGACAAGTGGTTCTCACCCGAGTGGGAGGAGATGCACAACGCCGGCCGAGCCCGGCGTGCGTTGATGCCTGGTCCATCTCACCACCAAGGCAGCCTTAGCAACGAGGAGTACGAGCTCGATGGGTATGCGAGTCATTTATTTGTTTTATCTCCTAATTATGCATAAATAGTAATGAACTTGTTGTTATTTCGTTTGCAGACCCGGTCACATGGAGGCGCCGAGTGTCCCGAGTTCGTGGGCTGGGCCATGGCCCAGCAAAAAAGGCTACTCGAGGCCAGCTACGACCCCGAAAACCCTCCTTCGGCTTACAGCAACCCCTCCGTCTACTCCCGTATTACTGCATATACGGAGGTGGGTAAGCAACTCTATGGCTCGAGTGGGATCCGATCGCCCACCCTATTGATGCTGAGGTGGCCATGAGGGCGGGAGGAGGCAAGAAGCATGGCCGGTTGATCATAGGCGACGGCACCGTGGACACGAGCAGTTGCCCCACCCTCTCACGGATTCGGGCGAGGGACCCAGCCATCGCCCCGCCTATACGTCCACGCCGGACCGTCGCAGAGCTGCAAGTGCAGAGACTTGAGGTTATTTCTGCTTCACTAAACAATTATTCAATTTCTAGTCACGTATTATCACTGCATTGTAACAGTTCGGTGGAAACTTTTGTAGGCCAAGCTCGCCGAAGAGAGAAGGCAGCGACAGGAGGAATCGACGCGACAGCAGGGGATGTGGCCAACTTGTTTGCTTACATTGCCCACATGCAAGCTGAGTTGGCAGCAGGACGACCACCGCCACTCGCCTCCAACTATGTCTCATATGTTTCCAGTCACTTCTCGGGTAATCTACTTTGTAACCTTGTTCATTCATTTCAAAAATTAGAGACTTAGTAATCAAGAAACATTGTTCTATTTACAATTACTTAGAGACTAGAGAATGAGATATTGTAGAAACTTACAATCTTAACTAAAATGAGTATTCTCTCGATTTGCAAACTTTTCTACTTTTTACGGAACCTATCGGCGGCATCGAATGCCTCGGTGAACATGTCACCTACGTTGCCCCCGCAGCAGTTGTTCCCACAAGTGCCGCCGTTCAAGCCCCCACCCTTCGGCCCACCACCGTTCGAGGCACCACCCTTCGACCCACATCCGTGAAATCATGGTTTGTTGTACTCGTGGACGGCCTACGAATGTTATGTGTTGTTTGTGACGATATTTGTGATGTTGTGAGACAAACGGATGATATGTGTTTTATTTACGATATATGTGTCGTGCGATGATATGTGCGATGAATTGATGATTATGTGATATATTTCTGCTGTGTTTGATATATGTTCTATTTGAAATGTTAAATAATGTATCCAGGGCTAAAAAAACAGAAAAAAATATGGATGCAGATGGTCGTTTTGCCGTGTGCCGGAGGCCTGGCACACGGCAAAGTGACCATACTGGGAATTCAGTTTGGTCGCTTTGCCGTGTGCCGGAAGGGGCACACGGCAAAGTGACCAAATTTCACTTTGTCGTGTGCCACGTCCCCGAGCACACGGCAAAGCCCGAATCTTCGCCGTGTGCCGCGCCAGTACGCACACGGCAAAGTACAGAATCTTCGCCGTGTGCCGCGTCCCTGGGCACACGGCAAAGTACAAAATAGGTCGCCGTGTGCTGGACACCGGGCACACGGCAAACAGGACGTGACGGCACTGTTATTTTGCCGTGTGCTGGCTGTGGCACACGGCAAATACTTCGCCGTGTGCCCATGCTTTGGCACACGGCAAAGGCGGCTTTGCCGTCTAGAGCAGCCGCCGTTGGGTATTCGCCGTGGGCCACCGACGGCCAACCTCTTTGCCGTGTGTGTGGGTGCCTTCGCCGTGTGCCGCGGGCACACGGCAGCTCCTCGGCTTCCGGTAGTGAAGTTTTTAGAATTCTTGAACTTTTAAACGAATTTGTTGAATGAGTTTCCATTCCCAATATTTTCACCTAGCTACTTGTTTCCACCCCATATTCTCCTGCATTTTAGAGAGAAGACAATCAGATTGATCAAACTCTTTGTGAACCAATCCGTTCTGGCATTATGCCCAACTCAAAATATCAAGAAAGAGCTACTCTCTCTATGTAGTCCCTATGGTTCAACGAATTAGGTTCAAAACAATTGCCGTATTGATGGTGAATTTATTCATTTAGCGACAAGAGTATATGGCAATAATTGAACCTCTTTTCCTACGCTTTACTGTGTAGCCTAAGATGTGCCATGGTGTTTGAATAAACAAAAGCAGTGATGTAAATACGGATGCCAAGGAGGAACAGTCTATAGAGTGCTTACATAAAATGTTTTATGATATGCAAAAGCGTACCCTGTGGCGTGTCATCTATTCATAGGAAACAAACATCTTAACATGCTAGTAGATCCTAAAGTAGCACACGTGCGTGAGCATATGTACAATTCAGGCAACGACATAAGATGGTGTCATTGGCTTTTGCATATATATTTATATTGTCTAAAGTACACATTTATGTGACGAGCCATATGTTGAAAATATTAAGTATGCATCCTTGATTTGCTACAAAACAGAGTACAATAAGGAAAACATTACACATAAGGCTACTCTCAATAATGAGTGTCTCATCATTATTTAATAGGGTGTCATGATAATACATTTTTTTCTAAAATATGACAAGGTTTAATAAAGAGAGATGAAATTTTAGATGAAACCTTGTACAGTTATGTTTTCAACACATTTCCTCTCTTCATTTATTATGGAACACTAAAAAAATAAAACAATCAAACTAAATGTTTTGTTGCCTAGTATGTGACACTTTGAAAATAATAAAATTAAACATGCCGTTGAGAGTAGCCTAAGTGAAATGTAGTTCATGCAAGTCAAAGCGGAGTTCTGAGACAAACTGGCATGTAGAATATATTTATGCAATATCTATGTAAAAGACATTACTGAGCAACTTGCTGCATATTGGACCCCCAAAAAAGTATGAGAACATAGATTACGTGTTCTTGGGTCAGAATCAGATCTTGTTCCAATATGAAACAGTTATTATTATTGGATCTTGTGTAATCTCACATTTCCTAAGCGACTGGTCTTTATGCCTCACCAGCCTCTATATATATATATATATATATATATATATATATATATATATATATATATATATATATATATATATATATATATATATATAAGGGTAATTCCATTCTACTCCCGGGTGTAGTTACTCCCACGTTCAAAAAATCACCTTGGGTATGTGTGCATACCCATTTATCATTTTGAGTATGTATACATACCTAAAATAAGAATTTTCAAAATGATAACCATGAAAAAAAAATTTGTGAAAATCTTATTTTTATGCACCTTATTATATATTGCATTTCCTACATATAGAAAGGAGTATGTACATATACTTGATTTATCCTCTTTTAAAAAAAGAGTATGCTGACATACCGTTTTTAAAATTCATGTATGTGTACATACTTTGTTTAGAAACCTCAAGTATGAAAAGATACCCTCTAATTTATGAGATACACACATGGGAGTAATTACACCCGGGAGTAGAAAAAACGCTTCCTATATATATATATATATATATATATATATATATATATATATATATATATATATATATATATATGGTAATTACATTCTACTCGGGGTATAGTTACTTCCACGTTCAAAAAAATCACCTTGGGTATGTGTACATACAAATTTATCATTTTGAGTACGTATACATACTTAAAATAAGAATTTTCAAAGTGATAACCATGAATTTCTTTTGTGAAAATCTTATTTTTATGCACCTTGTTATATATTACATTTCCTACATATAGAGGGCACTATAGCTACGATTGGCTTTGTGAACCGTGGCTATTGAGGCCTTCACCAATAGCCACGGTTCACGTCTTCAACTATGGCTATTGAGACCACTATAGCCACGGTTGAAGAAGCCAATCGTAGCTATAGAGGACGAGGCACGCGACAGGCGGGTCTTTAGTACCACATCGCCCACCCCACCTTAAAAACCGGACCATGCTAGCCGTTTCAAATTTACTAAAGAACTTCCTCTATCCCTTCTTTGGCCTATGGGCCGCCTGGTCATGGGTCGACCGAATCCGGGCCTAGCTTCATGGTGGGATCTGGTAGTAGAGGCCCTGTCTAGGGCCTAGGGCCCACTGGGCCGCTTTTTTATGTTTTAAAAAACAAGAAGGTAGAGGCCATTTTTTGTTAAAGTATTTAACAAAAAATGCTTAGCTCCACCGGGTCACTTTTTTGAATTTTTTAAAAAAAGATGTGAGAGGGCATTTTTTTTATTAAAGTAGTTATTTATTAATGTCTGGGGCCTACTTGGTCACATGTTTTGAACTTTTAAAAAAAAGAAGTCAGAGTTTGTTTTTTTACTTAAAATGGTTAATTAATAATGCTTGGCACCATCTGGTCACTTATTTTGAATTTTATAAAATAAGAAGGAAGAGGCCATCTTTTTTATCAAAGTAGTTATTTAATAATGCTTAGGCCCACTAGGTACCTTTTTTGAATTTACAGAAAATAAGAAGGCACATGCCATTTTTTTGTTAAAGTAGTTATTTAATAATGCTCGGGCCCACTTGGTAACTTTTTTGAATTTTTAATAATAAGAAGGCGAGAGGCCATTTTTTCTTTAAAGTGGATAATTAATAACGCTTAGGCCCAATGGTGAGTTATTATGAATTTTAAAAAATAAAAGGGTAGAATTTTATAAAAGTAGTTAATGAATAATGCTTAGGCCTGGCAGGTCACTTTTTTGAATTTTTTAAAAAATAAGAAGGCACGTGCCAGTTTTGTTAAAATATTTAATTAATAATTCTTGGACCTAGTCAATCATTTTTTTAGAATTTTTAGAAATAAGAAGGCAAAGAATATTTTTTTTATTAAAATACTAGTTAATTAATAATGCTTGGGCCCACTCGGTCACTTGAGGTAGTTAATTATTTTCCAACAACTTAAATTATATTAACAATATTTTCATTAATTTCTTGCAAATTAAATCAATTTAACAATATATTATTTTTTCAGCAACTTAATAGTAATTAACAATATATTAATTATTTTATAGAAACTTAAAATTATTTCATTATTTCTAACAACTTAAATCAATTTAACAATATATTAATTTTTTGAACAACTTAATTTTTTTATTTTCTTGCAAATTAAACAAAATGAAAATAATTAAAAAAATTCAACTATTTAAATCAATTGAACAATATTTTTTATTTCATAAACCGTGTCGATTTTGACCTTAACATTCGGTTTGTATGCATGACTTTTGCAAACACACGTAATTTTTTTGGTTCAATTTTTTAAAACATATATACATGCTTAGGATCAAACAAGATGAGTTTGGGTTTAAAACCCAAATCACTCCACACACATAGCCCATTTGATTTTTTTGTAAAAATTGTAAAGAAGTTATAAAAATATAAATGAGTTGGAATGCTCGGAAACAAGTGCCATGCCAAAATATAGGTCAAACAACCTTATATATTGCAAATCATAAATGTGCAAAATAATTAAAAAAACGTGGTTTTATTTTATTATTTTGTATCACAAGGATTTGTATTTGAAAATTGGTATACACAATCTGTCACACCCATTAAAAACTATTGTAATTTTTTTCAAATTTCTATAAATTACTTGGCCCATGTAAAAGTCAAGAAAAACTATTTTGAACTTCAACTATTATATCAAAAACTTAAGGACTAAAAAACCAAAAATTACATACGTGTTTGTAAACAACTGGCATGCCAAAAATGAGATGCAAATGCAGTTTTGAAAATAAAATAGAAGAAGTAAAAAAAATTACACATAAAAAATATACACTCGTTAATGACAAATGCCCAACGAGACAATAATAACCAGAGTTCGTTTGAAAATGAACCGTGGCTATTGTCATGTGCAATCGACATGTTGGGTCCACATGTCGGTGGGAGGACAATAGCCACGGTTGGAATCAACATAAGTTGTAGCTATTGGCCTTTGTCCCACTAACGAGGTTGTTGGGGGCCCGACGAGAGCCGGGCTCCGCGTGGAGAACACGCCCAAGGCCCTCGATACTCGTTTCTCATGCTAACACCAACGTTTGTCTTTGAGCGGTGCACACAGGTTGCCGAACGACGCGAGGCTCCCGAAGCGAAGGAGGCACCACGGAGGCGAAGCCGGGGAGGGCCAAGGACGCAGCCGGGCCCCGAGCCCGAAGGCCCGTAACCCGCGAAGCTATCATCTGCTGGGGCGAAGTAGCGCTGGAGCGGAGCACGTGAGCGAGGCGGAGCGAAGGGCGGGGGTGTCCCAGCTAAGTAGCCAGCTAAGCCGCGAGTAACGCGGTTTCGTCCGGCTTACACGGAGTACCCCGAGAGTTACCACCTCACGAGTAGAGTTGAGGCGGTTGGATGAGGGTAGAATGGTCCTGTAAAATATGGCTCCCTGGACAATAAAAGGAGCCCAAGGGTCACCTGTAAGTAGCAAGTTAACTTCGCTTATACTAAGAGTTGTTGTCTTGCCATTCCGTTCTTTCATACTTCGCATTTCCTGTTCCTTGTGTTTGGTGTGTTAAGTTAGCATTACCCTCACTCGCTTAGTACACCAACACAGGTGGGACCCGCATGTAACATCCCCTCCGGGATACCCGAGAATCGGCCAGGATATATACATCATGGTATAATACAACCAGGTTTTCAAAATACAAACATCGTACAACGGAAGCATAAACATTATTGTAGTTTAACAACCTACGAGTATTGCAGCGGAAACTTGTACTTTATACAACAAAATACTACCCATCGTTTCATCATGATGTACTAAGGCCGTCGTACACCACGGTTCTCCCTCTTCGGGCGTGGGGATACGTTCCTATTGGAGGGAACCACCCTCGGGACACTGCTCCTCTTCCGGAAGCTACCGTATAAGTCGTGAAAGTACGACTCATGTCCTGAAAGATAACGAACAAACCCCGAACTCAAGCAAGATTGACCCGTCAATAGGCACGCTAAGGCCGACGCCTAGTATGCAAAGGCTTTCCGGCTGTGGAGTTGACTCATTTGCAAAAAACAACACTAACAGTGAATCCTTACTTTCAATGTTTTAGCTCAACATTAATTTCATTAGAGACCAAGGTTTGCAGTCTACAACTATTGCAACCAAGTTTCAAGAAGAGATAAGATTAGTCCAAAATTTCTTTCATCTCTCATCATCATCCTCCAGGTTGATTAACTATGATGTGACGAGCTAAACAAGCGGTACTCATTATCTGCGAGGGACATCGATTCGAATCGATTTTTATACCAGCTGGCAAAGCCCGACAACACGACGTATACGCACCACATCGGTCGTATACGACAACTTTTCCCACTAGCACCTGGCGGAAGACTAGCCGTTTCCAAACTCCCCGGGAATATGGCGACTCCACGACTTCCCTCGTGGCCGACCCATTTCCCTCCCGTGAGACTCACCTCTCACTAATAGCCAACAAAAGAGAGTTGGCTACGCTACATCTCCGTGGCGGTAGGGTACATCAGCTTGCTGGGCCCATTACACTAGCATGTAGTACGATACGTTCAAACTTGTTCAACTAAGACGACAACGGTATGGTCCTTGACCGACACGAGACGGGGCTACCACCTTGCAAACCATATCCTCGTAAGGCACATGTGCTTGCCCTTTCTCCTACGGGGCCCGTCCGGTCTCAACTTCATTAACACTCTCTTTTTAATTAACAACAACCCATCAATGCTTAAAGCCTCCATGCTTTAAGATCCCTAAAACATCTACCGTTGCGACTATGAAACTAAGCCTAGCTTCTATTGAGCTACCTGTACCAAGTATAGTATAAAAAACGGAAACCTATCTCATGCATCTAGGGTATCAATCATTCCCTAACACCTAATGCACAAACATAACTTAACTACTCGTGATAAAATAAAATATTTAAAAACATAGGTAGGATGCACCGAGGCTTGCCTTGATTCACGTCGGAGTTAGCTTCCTCGGTGTGCTGGTCGACTTCGAAGTTCCCGTCTCTGTCTCGACCTCGGACGGAACCTCGATCACGTCGGGACCTAGGTCGACCAACAATACGTCGCGAATAAATGACCATGCGTGCATGAATGTATATGACATGATATGCAACGATTTTATTAATCATGTTCACTAATTAACAATTAATAGATAATATGTTCATTATTTAATAATTAATAATTAGTTAATGATATGCAATAACACATAAAGTAATAAATGGGATCACATAAACTGACGGTGTTTATGTTTAATTTTGGGAAACAATTTTCATAAATACTTTCGTTTACAGTATCTCCTTCATTTAAATAAATTCTTTTCTTAAATTAAATATTTAATTAGCATAAAATAATAACTTTTATTAAGTAAAGAATGTAATTAATTAATACTTATGAAATTAAAATACTCAAAATGGATAATTTATTTCATAATTAGATAGAGAATATTTTCCTGAATCTAACAAAATTAGTTTCACATTTTTTAGATTTTTATTTAATTTTCTACGAATTTCTAAAAATTTAAAAAGCTTCGTGCCACACGCGAGGCCACGGGGTTGGCCGCACGAGATCCCGCGTAGCCACACACAATCCAGCGCATGTGGCCCGCGGTGTGGCGCCACCGCGGCGACCGAGGGACGGCGGCGCGGTGGCCATGGCCGGAGTCGGCCCAAAGCTCGCCGCGAGACCAGCTACTTGATCTACTCGACATGGCGGACCTAGTGGTGGTGATGCGCTCACATGAGCTTGACCGGAGTGGCGCCGGTGGCAAGGTCCGAGCACGGCGGCGCTCCGGCACGGTGCGGAGCTCGCCGGAGAGCCTAGAAATTAGGGAAAAACGCACGGGGAGCTTCTACGCAACATGAGCAAGCCCTACACAAGGTCTCGAGGACTTGGTGATGGCCGGAGGGTAGTGCTCACCGTGGAGGGCGCGGTGGCGGTGAACGGAACTCCGGGAGAAGACGAAATCCGCGACGACCTGTGGAACAAGCTTGCGGGTGAGAGGCCAAGGACGATGAGCACCAAGTTGCGCA
Organism: Chloris gayana; assembly: GCA_031894775.1. Lineage (NCBI taxonomy): Eukaryota > Viridiplantae > Streptophyta > Magnoliopsida > Poales > Poaceae > Chloris > Chloris gayana. The sequence continues at coordinate 70,368 of JAUNZO010004409.1, forward strand.
TCACGGAAAGGAAGGAGAGGAGAAAGTGGCTCACCATAGTGCACAAATTTCAAGCCACGGCGGAGGAACACGGCCGGAGTCCCGACGAGGAAGACGACCGGATTGAAGAGTATTGGTGAGGCTTGTGCGGATTGGTGGCCACTAGGAGCTGCGGCAGGACGTTGCGGAGCCCACGGCGGTGGAAGGGTGGACGGGGACCTGCCGGAACGGCTCGGCAACGGCGAGCCGGGAAGAACGGCAATGGCGGTGGAGGGAATGAGAGAGAGGGAGAGATAAGCACGGCAGGGGGGTGCTTTATTCGGCCGGGAGGCGGTGAAGCATGCCCTGCCCGGCATTTTTGCAAAAACGCACCTCGGTTTCGAATTAATTAAAAAGGAATCTTCCCGAGCTCAGAAAATTCTACAAAAATTCAGGGTGGCTAATGAAATTATTTCAGACATTTTTCCTTTTAAGTGCAAGTTAAAATTCCAAATGGTTTTTGGATTAAAAATTCATATTTAAATTCAAAAGAGAGGCTTTACTTATTTCTTGTAATTATTTTTACACAGTAAAAATAAATTCAGAGCAATTTCATAATTCTTTTATTGTTATGGTTTATCAGTAGAAAATGTTAAACCCATTATTACTTTTATTTACATTCTTTTTAAGAATTTACTTTAACTTAAGTTAATTTGATATCTCATGTGCATTTCTTAACACAAAGTTAAATATTTCACCAATGCAATATGATGACATGCTCATGAATGACATGAAAGGTATTTTTATTATTTAGGGTTGTTACAGCCCTCCCCCTTACAGGAATCTCGTCCCGAGATTCACGATCGACGCGACTAGACGAGGGTGCTAAAGAATTCGGGGTAATTGCATCGGAGAAACTCTTCTTGTTCCCAAGTAGCTTCGACTTCCGAGTGATTACTCCATTGAATCTTGTAGAACTTGATGGTTCTATGTCGAGTCACTCGATCCTTGGTGTCGAGAACTTTGATCGGATGTTCGTCATATGTCAAGTCTGGTTGTAATCTGTTCCACCTCGACTGTTGGTATATCCACCGGTGGTTTCAAACACTTCTTCGGTTGTGACACGTGGAATATATTGTGGATTCCCGACAAATGTGCTGGCAAATCCAAACGATATGCCACAGCTCCACATCTTTCTAGGATTGGAAAAGGTCCGATGTATCGTGGTGCTAATTTGCCCTTGATTCCAAACCGTTGAACACCTTTAGTACTCGAACCTTGAATACCAACTCTCGACGTCTTTTATCGGCATAGCTGATCCGTCGAGATTTAGCTCTCTTGAGATTCTATTGAATGAAACGTACTTGTTCCTCTACATCTGTTACCGGGTCAGGTCCGAAGATTACTCTTTCTCCACTTTCGGACCAATTCGGAGGGTGCGACAACTACGTCCATACGGAGCTTGGAACGGTGACATTCCGACACTCTCTTGATAGCTGTTGTTGTATGAGAACTCGCCAACGGTAAACATTCCTCCCAATCTTTACCATATGTCAAGACACATGCTCGAAGCATATCCTCGAGATATTGATTGATCCTTTCTGTCTGTCCATCCGTTTGAGGATGATACACCGAGCTTCGTATCGGTCTTGTTCCCAATGATTCATGTTATTGTTCCCAAAATCTGGAGACAAACTGCGTTCCTCGATCGGAGATAATAGTCTTCGGTACTCCATGCGGACGAGAGAATGAGAGCGATATATAGTTATGCATATTTCTCGGCGGTGTACCGAGTATGTACCGGTATAAAGTGAGCTGACTTCGTTAATCTGTCCACAATAACCCGGATGGAGTCGTGTTTGCGTGGGGTTAACGGTAACCCAACAATGAAATCCATGCCGATGTCTTCCCACTTCCATTTAGGAATACTTAAAGGCTGCAATGGACCTGCTTGCTTTAAGTATTCTGCTTTGACTCGTCGATAGACATCGCACTCATTAACATACTTGGCTATTTCCCGCTTCATGCGCTTCCACCAAAATCTTTGCTTCAGATCTTGATACATCTTGTTGGTTCCGGGATGAATTGAGTAATTAGATGTATGAGCTTCATCCATTATCTTCTTGCGAAGTTCTAGGTTCTTAGGTACTACTAGTCGATTCTTGAACCAAAGAACTCCTTCCTCATCTTCTCTAAAGCATTTAACTTCGCCTTTCTTGAGTCGTCTTATAATATGTTCCATACCAACACTTTTCCGTTGAGCTGCTACCACTTCTTCACGAATGGTAGGGATAAGAGCCAAATTGGTCAATGCTCCATACGGAAGAATCCGAAGATTAGGCTCGCCACTTTCCTGTGGAGGTGCTTGGATTACGAGTTGAGCCGTGAGATTATTGCAATGAACTTTGCGACTCAAAGCATCAGCTACTACGTTTGCCTTGCCCGGGTGATAGTGAATCTCAAGCTCATAATCCTTTATTAACTCTAGCCATCTTCGTTGACGCATATTTAGATCTGCTTGGGTGAAGATGTACTTGAGACTCTTGTGGTCGGTGTATAAATGTACCAAATTACCCAGGAGATAATGCCTCTAGCTCTTCAATGCGAGAACTACTGCTGCTAGTTCTAGATCATGCGTGGGATAGTGTTCCTCAGGACGCCTAAGTTGTCGAGATGCATAGGCAATCACTCGACCTTCCCGCATTAGAACACATCCGAGTCCTGTTCCCGATGCATCACAAGTACACATCGAACGGCTTCGTCGGATCCGGTCGAGCGAGTACTAGTGCTGTTGTTAACAACTTCTTTAATGTCCGGAAAGCCTCCTCACAATCCTTGCTCCATTCATACTTCTTATCCTTTTCCAACAGTTTGGTCATTGGCTTGGCAATCTTCGAGAAGTTTGGAATAAATCTTCCGTAGTAACCAGCCAATCCTAAGAAACTCCTGATTTGTGAGACTCGACTTCGGTGGTTTCCAATCCAACACTTCTTGAACTTTGCCCGAGTCAACGGCCACTCCTTCGGCTGATATCACGTGACCTAGGAACGGTACTTCCTTTAACCAAAACTCACACTTGCTAAACTTAGCATATAGTCGGTGATCCCTTAGATGTTGCAACGACAATCCTTAAGTGATTGCCATGTTCCTCTTCCGACTTGGAGTAGATCAAGATGTCGTCAATGAATACCACGACAAACTTGTCCAGCTCTCGCATCAACACGGAATTCATGAGATACATGAAATGTGCTGGTGCATTGGTCAATCCAAAAGACATCACCAGGTATTCATAAAGTCCATATCTCGGTGGAAAAAGCGGTCTTCGGTATATCTTCCGCTCCGATCTTAATCCGATGATATCCCGAGCGAAGATCTATTTTAGAGAAGACCTTGGCTCCCACCAATTGATAAAACAAGATGTCAATCCTCGGAAGAGGGTACTTGTTGTTGATGGTAACTGAATTCAAAGGCCTATAATCCACACATAGCCTTAATGTCTTGTCCTTCTTCTTCACGAACAAGGCTGGGCATCCACATGGTGACGAACTTGGGCGAATATATACCTTGTCCAATAATTCCTTTAATTGCACCTTCAACTCTACTAACTCATTTGGTGGCATCCGATATGGTCTCCTTGATATCGGTGCTGTTCCAGTGCTGTAGCTCTATCTTAAACTACCGCTCGATCCGGCGGTAGTCCCGTAAGTCGTCCGGAAAGACATCCGGGTACTCACGGACTATTGGTATATCCTCCAAACTTTTACTTATAACCTTATTAACCATTGGCAAAATAGTTTGGGAAGAGTTAAAAGTAAACAATCTCGACCATGAACAGGAGAGTTCGGATATACTGCTCGAGATGCTATATCCAAGATCTGCCTTATGGAAATTCATCCATTGCATGCCAATAATTGCATCTAACCCTTGCCCATCCAATATGATTAATGAAGTGGAATAAACTTTGCTACCCAATTTTAATGGCATATTGGCAGCTGCTTCATTTGCAAGGATTTTACCCCCAGGTGTTGAAATAAGATGTGCACATAGCAACTTGAATGGCATGATGCGATGCTTTGTAACGTATGACTTGCTCGATGAAATTATGTGTGGCTCCCGAATCAAATAAAACCATAGCAGGATGATCAGCGATAGAAAACATACCCGCTAAGACTTGTCCTCCTTCGGGTAATTCCTCGTCGTGGTAAAGTTTGCACGGCCAGTTTTCACTTGTGTAATCTTGGCCTCGCGTCCTTGGCTGATTTTGCGGTTGTCCTTGCGGTCGTGGTGCATAAGGTGCCTTCCGGGGATATGGACAACTGCGGTAGAAATGTCCGGGACGGCCACAATTGAAACATGGCGGTCCATTCTGCTCGGGGTGCTGGATTTGCCGGTCGAGAGTTCCGAGTATTTGACTATTGATAAGGCGGACGATATTAAGTCGACCGCTGCTGTTGAGACTCGTTGTGGCTGCCGAGGCCGCCGGTAGTAATTTGGACGAGAGGGCATATGCTGGTATCGCCGACCTCGTGGTGCAGTGTAGACCAGCCTGTACTTCGACGGTCCGCCACTTCCTTGTCCAGCGGCCGGCCTCTTCTTGCTCTTCTCCGCTTGATGAAGGCGGATGGAATCTTCCGACGAGATAGCATCACTCACAAAGTCATTGAAGCTATCTCGTCTTGTTCAGACCAGACGTGATCGCAGCTTGGTACTCAGCCCTTCCTTGAATAGATTTTTCTTCTTTGCATCGGTGACCATATGCTCGGGAGCATATTGAGCAAGACGGTTGAATACCTTAGAGTAGGTATGCACGGTCATGTCGCCTTCCTTCAGTGATAGGAACTCCTTCCTCTTCTCGGTTCATCAATCCTTCCGGAATGTGGTGCTCCCCGAAGGCTTTGGTAAACTCGGCCCAAGAAATCCGATGTCCTGGAGGGAACATCGCCTTGTAGTTGGCCCACCATGCTCCAGCAAACCCTTGCCGTTGCTGGGAAGCGAAGAGTGTCTTCCGGTGATCGGTGCATGGGAACAATTCCAGCTTCGATTCAATGGTGCGGAGCCAATGGTCAGCCTCCAATGGTTCACCCGCATCCGAGAAGACCGGTGGGCGAACCGATCGGAAATCCGAGAAAGTCACCCTTTCTTCCCGGGCATTCCGTCCTTGGTGACCTCTCGTGACATCCCGTGTCACGATCTTAGGCCAATCACGTAATTAACATCCTAATCACAGCATTAAGGAAGTACGAAGGTTAATCACCCAACCAGGAAAAAAAAAGAAAATAAGAAGAATAAAAAGGAAAAAGGAAGAACCTAATCCTAAACCCTAGTCCTAACCAAAATGCAAAAATTATAAAAACACTACCCACATATTTTTGCACCACTGCATTGCTCATGTAAAAAGATGAATTTACAACATTTTTACAAAATTTTTGAACAAAGTTTTGAATGCCCAAAAATTCAAATTCAAATCTGAAACTCTGTTACTTGTGAATTTTGTATGAATTTTTTGGAAGCAAGTTTAGAACTTCAAACTTTAAGATGAAAATTAAAGAACATCATCCTGATTCCCTCCATATTTTTGGTTTTATTTTTGGAGCAACGGAAATATGAATTTTCGTCAAAGTTTTAAACCGTAGATTCAAAATCCAAATTTGGACCCCGGCACCGTTGCCCACCGGACAATGGCGGCCCGACCGCCGGTCCGGCGAGCCGCAGGCCGCGCACGCGCCCCGCCCTGCCCTGTCAAGTCGCCGCGTGCCCCCTGCCAGCTCCCAACCAACTCGTACCCGCCGCCCAACCCCGGCCGGCCGGCATTGAAGCCACCCCGCTCTGGCCGCCGCCTCACCGTCCGGCCGCGCCCCTCAAATACGCCACGGAGGCCAAGCCCCGCTCCCCCTCATCCGCCTCAATCATTGCCCAGCTAGTTGCCCTCCTCACCGCACCACCGCTCCGCCCTCTCGCCCCCTCACCGGCGTTCAACTCGGAGGAAAACGCCGCCGCCGCCGGATCGACCGCCATGCCCCGATTCTTGGCCAAGACGACGCGCAAGGTTGCCCTCTAGCTCCCCCTTGACCCACTCTCTTTACCCCGCAGTGCCTCGTCGGAAATTCGAAGGAGAAAAGGGCCCCGTCGCCGGCCACCCGCACCCCTCCGTCGAGCCCCTACTTCCGGCCCTCCTCGTTGCCCCCGACCACGCGCCGACGACCCTCACCCCCAGGTGATGCTCACGGGCCTTTCCCTCCCCCTCTCGCTCCTCGAGCCACGCGCGCGCCGCTGCCGAACCTCCGCGGTGCTCCGCCGCTCGCCGCGCCGCCCCTCCGGCCGCCGTTAGGCCCCGTGGTCCTCACCCACGAACTCCCCGTCGCACGCGCATCGTTTTCCCCAAAGGCCGGAGCATGAGCTCCAGCGCAGCGCCGCCGCGAGCGAGCTCGCCGGCGCCGGCCACCGTCCGCGGAGCCCGCGTGCCGCCTCTCGTTTAAAAAACTGCCGGTGGCATTCTCGTAAATACACCCGAACTTCGTTTGAGTTTGAAAAATTCATATCTCGCGTTTGAAATGTCCAAAAATTACAAAGTAAAATGTTTTGGAAACTAGAAGACCTGTACTTTCATAAAAGTAACATGAACTCATCAGATCTAAAAGTTTTCACATTTTTACAAAAATGACAAAAGTCAACCCCTGAAAACTTAACTAAGCCATAACTTTAAAAATATAAATCCAAATTAAATGCCACTTGGCCAAAAGCTTCACCCAGACACACATGAATTTTTGGCACTGGAAGATCTGCATTTCATTTCATATTTTTCAAGTTATTGCATTTCTTGCATTCTCTGTATTTAATTTTTAATTAAATCTGTATAAATTATTTTTGCATGGAACTTGGTAATTAATTTCCTTTTCGGTACTGTGCATATGTAGAAAATCCCATGTTAAATTTTGAGCATGTTAAGTAATGATTTTTGCAAACCCTAGATCTAAATTTCTAAAAAGTCATTTTCAGCACATGCATAAATAGTTTTATGTCACTAAAAATCATGTTCATGCATGTTTATGTAATTTTCACTGTTCATTATGTCCTTTAGCACCTCATGGCAGGTTTAGTCAAAAGGTTTCATGTATTTCACGTATGTACGAATTTTGAAATCGAATTCCTATTTTAAAAGGAAATCGTCATCGCATGTGATGTTAAAATACATAAGTCTAGATTTCTTCGTTTTGTACTATAGAGACTTGCTAAGATATTAGTGCTAAACCTACACTAACCACAGCACTCATGCCTATGCCACCAAGTCATTACTCATTATATTAGTATGGTTATGCTTGTTCATGTAAATTGGGTCCCGTAAAAGAAAACAAGAGGCATGTTATGATTGCTAGGGTGTGAGCAAACAAACTTGTGATTAATGTGTTCATAGGCATCTTTACAAAAGATCTCAAAAAAAAGGCATCTTTACAAAACAGCACACATGCATTACTCTCATCATCGACCTTGTTTTCATGTGACTTATGCATTGCATTTCATTCCTTAGGTGACGACGCCGAATTGATCCCGCCGGAAGAAGCTATTGCCACGCTCAACGCTTGTGAGGCTAGTGCTAACTTCGATCACTCTCAAGGCAAGCCCCGGTGCATTCCTATTATTTGAAATGTCTTTCTTTTATCACTATATTAAGGATGATGAATGTGCATTTAAGTTTAGGCGTTGATTGGAAATCCACATGCATAAATTCCTATATGTCCTATGTCGCTTATGAGTCATATCCTCGTTAGAAGTGCTATGCTATGTTGTTGGAGTCAACGATAGATTTGGGGATCTCACTCATGGCTTATGACTAAATGAGAACATGATGAATTTGGTTAAAAATTGAGAACACCCCATTGTGGCTCCGCGAACAAGTTTGAGTTGTGTACCACTTGCATACCTTTCTTATGGGGATTGGTAAACCTATGTAGCTTGTAAGTTGTAAAGTGAGCCGGATATCTCACCGACCCGGAGGTGATGTGTTTGGCACGGTGGTTGCACGGGTTGAGGACCGTTGGAGAGTACATGGGTTAAGCCTTGGGCGCGTTGTTGAACGGTCGCAAGGGGGACGTGTACTCGGGGTCGGTGGCCCCGTGTTTTACTTTATGATGAACTCGCGAACGGTGGCCATACGTGTTCTTAAATGATGCGTATGTCGTGCATTTGGGTTCTTTCCTGCAGGATTAATAATTCGATAATTATCGCCGTTTTCCTCTCGGTTAATGAGTACCACTTGATTCGAGCAGTTCGCAATGTGTAGTAATGGAAAGAGATTGAATAGCTTGCTGTTTTATATTGATATTAAATTGTATTGCAAACTATTGTCTTGCTAGTATGCTCACTAAAGTTTCTTTTATGCAACAACCCTATTAATTTGGCTAAGTAATAAATTTGCCAACCTAATTAGCATAGGTGCTATTTATGCAAAAGGCCAAGTTAAACCGGTCAAGCCCCATGCATCTAGGAGTCGGTCTTAGATGGCCAATTTGACGGGTAAGACTTGCGGAGTATGTTAGATACTCAGGCTTTGCCACTACATGTTGATTTACAGGTTTTCCGCAAGCCGGTTTTTGTGATTGTTGTGGTAAGGTGGTTTGGGATGGAGAAGAGCCCAAAGAGTGGACCATTGAATGGGTCCCTAGCTCTCCGACCCATGACGAGTGAGCCATGGCCTAGGCCGGCATGGTTCCTTTAAGTTATCTATGTATCGTCGAGTTATGTATTTCGCTTCCGCACTTTAATTTCGAACAAAGATCATGGCTATGTAAGACTTAATTTCGAACCTAATGTATCTTTTATTCGAACTCTATGTTGTAATCAAGACTTAATTATGTAACCTTGCAAATCGTGTATGTTTGTTAATGTGATGCTATGTATGGTTGCTTCGTCAATCATCTCCCAAGGCGATCCGTACCACACTTAACTATCTTTCGGGATAGGGGTGTGACACGTGGTATCGAGCCGACTTGGGATTTGCGTCACGTTAACACTCATTCTAAAAATCTTAAAACCCGTTTTTGAGTCACGGTGAGGTACGAGTCTAGATAGAAAGGCCAATATAAGGACTATATAGAATGGTGGCAAAACTAACCCCGTGTTATGATTGTTAAATATTTTGCAACTACGGCTTGAGCAAAGGTATGTGATTGAGTGTTGTCAATTTTCGCATGATATTATTGGTGTGACTCGAATACACTCTTATTCGAGAGCTCTCCATGTGAGGCGAGGTGACATGGATTTATTTTTGGCTTGTTTCTTTTGAATTTGATGTAATGTTTCTGGAATCCATCTCTTGCAGGTACATAACAACGCTTTAGTTCGTATAGTATCGTGTGAGAGGTGTGTGTGCCACCGATGCGCTTGTCCGATACTCGTATCGGCGGGCGCGGTCTTTTAATTTTGTGAGGACGTACGGAACGACATATTGAGCATCCAATCATCCTTGCATATCATGTCATCATGTCAAACATATGCATGTAAACTTATCTAAATGAAATCATCACGAAAAATGGGACACATAGCTTCATTCTCACAAAAGTTTGAAAACCGGAAACCAAAAACGTGGCAGATTTCTTAACTTCCATGAAAATGAGCATAACTTCCAAGTTACTTATCCAAATAAGGCAAATAAGGACTTTCTGGAAAGCTTGTATTATGCACTACAACAATCTCCTAGTCTCAGGTCTTGTAAAAATCTGGAACGTAGCTAGAATTGCCCATTACAGAGAGCTGTTCTGGAATTCCAGAATGTGCTCCGGTTCTGTCCCTGTCGTAGATCGTGCATAACTTTCAAACGACAAGTCGGATTGAGCTGTTCTAGGATGCGTTGGAAAGCTTAAGAAATTGTCTAAAACTTTCGTAACAAAATAAAAGTTTGATTCAGCCCAGAAACAGGGGTAATTATCGAGTTTCTGTAACGTGTCAAATCTGTCCAGAAAAATGGAACCGTGTTAGGATTGCACGAAAGGTTTTGTTGTATTCCTTTGCTAAGTTGGTGCCATTCTATCATTCATGCTTTACTTATTTAGCATGTTTTGTTGTTGGATATTGAGTTTTGACTTGTGTTTCAAAATTCTCCGACAGATGGCCCCCGGCAAGCTCATGTTGGACCGTGAGAACCTCGCGAGGCGGGTGCTCGAGTTGGAGCAGGAGCGTGCTGCCCTGCAGGCCACCCTCGCCACCCGCGACGCCGAGCTTACCACCCGCGACGCCGAGCTCGCCGCTCGCGCCGCCGAGCTTGCTGCCCGCACCGCCGAGCTGGCCGAGCGCACTACCGAGGTGGACACCCTCCGTACGCAGCTCGAGTATAGCGAGACGGAGCGTTGGAACTTCTTCGAGCAGCTCCACGACGCCCACCTTGCCCTTGAGGGCGATGGAGCCGCCGCTCTGCAGGCCACGCTCGATGAGCGTGATGCCCAGCTCACCGCCGCGAATGAGGAGAACTACGTCCTCTCCGGCCAGGTGGATGCCCTTCTCGAGGAGAAGGATGAGTTGGAGGTTACTCTCCTGGAGACTCAGGGCGCTAGGGATGCTTTGGAGGGAGACCTCCGGAACGCCCGAGCGACCATAGCGCATAACAACGCTACCATTGAGCATCTCCAAGCCGCCAACAACGCCCTGCACGCCATCCTTAATGGCGGACCTCCCGAGCCACTTGAGATCATCCCACCCGAGGAGGATGTGGAGATGAGTGATGGCGAGGATGCTTCCGACGTCGAGGACGGAGCACCACCCTCTCCCATGAGGGATGACGCCGACTACTACGGCGATGACGACGAGTAGTTGTCACGACCGGTGGTCGTAGCTCTATGTGTGTAGGATTTGTAATCTCGTGAGGCATGTAACCGTGTTGGAAACGATCCGCGTGTTGTTAATTAAGCTCTCCGAGATTGTGTTTGTTTGTGGGTCACATGTGATGTAACCTAAGACCGTGTTGTATCGGATTCGTGGTTTCCCGTGTATCAAAAATTTCTATCATGTTGCTACTATGTTAGAATCTATGGAATATGTGTGTTGCCAATGCATTATGCTTATTTCATCAATATTTTCTTCGTACATGCAATCTGAAATTTTTGGTCCCTTATGCCCAATGTCATGTTTTCTTGCTATTTTAGCTCTTGGTCTAATGAGCTAACGTGAGAAAATTTTTCATGCGTGACAGATGGTGAATACCCGCCGTGGTGAAGCTTCCGGAAGTGGTCATGGTGCGAGGGAAGAACAACTCCCTAACCCTCCACCTCTCACGCCGTTGGAGCAGCTCGTGTCCAACCAAAACGAGATGTTCCGCTTGTTCTTTGCAAGCCAAACCAACCAAGGACAAGGCCAAGGACCGCCACCCCAAGGGCCGAGGAATTCCACCTATGCCGACTTTTGGGCCACTCAACCGCCCAAGTTTGGTGAAGCTACTACCGATCCGTTGGAGGCGGATAATTTCCTCCGCATCATTGAGTCGAAGTTTGCTCTCCTCAATTGCACATCGGAGCAAAAGGTTCTCTTTGCGGCTCAACAACTTCGTGGCTCCGCTAGTGCATGGTGGGCAAGTTTCACCGCCGCACTTCCCGCCGGTACTCAAGTGAATTGGCCGGACTTTTGCACCGCATTTCGCGCGCATCACATTCCCGCCGGTCTCATGAAGCGCAAGTTGCAAGAGTTCCTTAGTTTGAAGCAAGGTACCGGAACCGTGCAAGAGTATGCACGGAAGTTCAACTACTTGGCCCAATATGCATCCTATCATGCCGACACGGATGACAAGAAGAAGGATTGCTTTCGTTCGGGGCTAAGCCCAAAGTTACAAGATCGCTTGGCTCAAGTCACTACCGGCACGTTCAATGACTTGATGAGTGCCGCGATCGTGCAAGAAGATGCTATCCGTGCTCACCAAGAGGACAAGAAGAGAAAGCGTGCCATAGGAAATCCATCCGGCTCCGCTCCGCCCAAGTACAAGCTAGCTATCACTTCCCCGACCGGACGAAGTTTCGGGCCGCATTGCCGCCGACGGGGGCTCACGCCGGCTTGTGCCGCAGCAACACCACCACTCCCACGGTGGAAATCAGCAGCATACCACCTCGTTCCGCCCTCCACAGCAGCAATACCAAGGTGCTAGGCCCGGTCCTCAAGGTCCATGCTTTAATTGTGGACGTCCGGGTCATTTCGCAAAGGATTGCCGTGTCCCGACACGCAACCCGGCAACAACAACAACAACAACAATGGTTCCGGAAGCGGCAACAACAACCAAAACCGCAATGGGAATAATGGGAATGGGAATCGTAATCAATCCTCCACCCCAAATGCTAAGAATGGCCGAGTCAACTATACCACGGCCGAAGAGATTCAAGCGGGAGAACCGGTGCTTTCGGGTATGTTTTCGGTCAACAACCACTCCACTTTGGTTCTTTTTGATTCGGGTGCAACTCATGATTTCATTAGTCAAGCATGTGCAAAAACCCTTCAACTCACCCCCACCGTTTTGGATATTCCCTATATCATCACATCACCCGGTGGAAAAATAAAAACAAACCTAGAGTTGAGGCAAGTTCCACTAAACCTAGAAAGAAAAATATACCCCTCTTCTCTCATAGTTTTGTGTGGGCAAGGAATAGATATAATTCTAGGTATGAGATGGATGAAACTCCATAGAGCCGTTTTACACATCGATTCCCGTGAAGTTCACCTAAACTCCCCACTCCATGGTTCATCTATTCTCCGATTGCCCCATCCAAAATCCTCCACTTCAAAAATCTATCATCTTGAGGGAAAACGGATTGAGGATATTCCCGTGGTATGTGAGTTTCCCGATGTTTTTCCGGATGACTTACCGGGCATGCCACCCGATCGGGATGTCGAGTTTAAAATTGAGCTCCAACCCGGTACGGCACCAATTTCCCGTAGGCCGTACAAGATGGCTCCCAATGAGCTAGCAATCTTAAAAGAGCAATTGGGTGAGCTTATGGACAAAGGATATATTCGCCCTAGTTCATCTCCGTGGGGATGTCACGCTCTCTTTGTGAAGAAGAAAGACAAGACGCTACGTCTATGTGTGGATTATCGCCCTCTCAATGCGGTAACTATCAAAAATAAATACCCGCTACGTCGGATTGATATTCTTTTTGATCAATTAGTTGGTGCTAAGGTTTTCTCGAAAATTGATCTCCGATCCGGTTACCATCAAATCAAGATCCGAGCCGAAGATATTCCCAAAACCGCATTCTCTACGCGGTATGGCCTCTTTGAGTATCTCGTCATGTCCTTTGGGCTCACAAATGCCCCGGCTCATTTTATGTACTTGATGAATTCGGTATTTGATGAGGACATCAACGACGTACATACGACGACGAACGACGACGAACGAACGACGACGAACGACGACGCCCCACTCCAAGCCGGTGCGCCTCCCCAAGCCGCGCCCCTCTAGTGGGCCGTCAAGATGGAAGCCCTATCATCAAGACGACGTATTCCGGTCCGATTACTCGGGCCCGTGCAAGAGAATTGAGCTTCGTCATACTGTTAAAGAACTTTGGGCCAGAAGACTAGAGGATGGGCCAACAAGAGGCCCATATGGGAGACTAGGGTTGGGCACCGGCCGCGCTACGGTACCCACGGGTACTGTTCACGCGCCGCCCCCTCCCCCTATTTAGATAGAGACTCTCTTTTATTTCAGACTTGAGTTTTGTTTTAGTATTAGCCTAGCTATACATTCCGTCCCTTCGACGTTGAATTCAGAACTCCACCTTCGTGCAATACATCAGATTGCTCGCCTCTTATTCTTGCTTGTTCTTCGATTGCTTGCAAGGATTGATCCTCGTGATCAGGTTGAATTTGTTTAACCGCAGGTTCAATAACCATCGGAAGTTGGTTCAGCGATTGCATTGGCGCTTCGGGCTTGCTCGTCGTAGTCGGATCGTGAGGGTCAACGTCCACCAATCGAAATTATCTACACTCACCGAAAGATCGGGCACTCTACACCTATCAAGTGGTATCAGATTTCCAGTGTTTCTCGGTGAGTTTATCCAAGCCACATAAACCAAAAACTACAAAAAATTGACCCCAGTACGGTTTTGAGCCTTGCACTTTCGTTCAATAATTTGCGTTGTTGAGTTTTTGTGCTTTCGCTTTTGATCGTTGCTGGTACATCGTGTTTTCATCGTCTTCCGCCGCCGCTCATCCCACATCTGTTCCGCCGCATCTGATTTTTGCCGTCGAGTCGTGCCGCCGTTTTTCTTGTTTCGCTAGGTCACGCCGCCTTTTGGGTTATCATCCATCTAGTCGCACGCCCTAGAGTCTTGGCCGATTTCATCTTTCCGTCGGCCGATTCTGTTTTCCACACCAGTCCGGGTCGGTTTTCCCTACCGCCGTGTTTGCTGCATCGCGATCGGTTTGTTAGGACTCGTCGCCACACCTTTTCCATCCGACTCGTCTGTCTCAAGTCCTACTCGGTCGCGTGCCTTCGTTCGGTCGTTCGCCTCGCCGAGTCCTTTTCTGTTTCACCACCTCGTGTTTGTTCGGCTCGGTTCCGTGTGCCGCCGTTTCGTTTTGGTTTCGCCACCTAGTTCCACGGAGACCCCAAGTCACAACCACGCCGCGTCCGAGCCAGCCTCGGATAGCGTCGCGTGGTCGTTCTTCCTCCAACGCCGAGAGTCCGACTTGTGTTCACGGTCGCTTTCTTCTTTTGTTTCCCTCACCGAGTCTTGCCCCGTCTCACGAAGTTAAGAGCAGTCGCACAACAACAAGTTTCGGCCTTACTCTAGAGAGAGAGAGAGAGAGAGAGAGTATCTTTTAATTACCGTTTTACCCCTGCTCTCTCCGGAAAAAGTGTGTGTGGTGACTTGGTCATTTTGTTCCTCTTGTTCATATAATTCGTTTTTGAAGTTCGCCCCGTGAAAAAAAAAAAAAAAAAGGAAAAACAGAAACAAAAAAAAAAAAACAAAAAAAAAAAAAACAATTGAAAACTAAAAAGGGGTGAGCCGAGGTTCCAAGAGTCGCCACACTCCTTTTCCGTTTCAGCCTCGTCGGTTCCTTTGCGTGGTACTCTCCTTTCTTGTTTTCCTTCGTCGACCTTTGTTTTCTCCTCTTTCTTTTCACTTCACCTTTTCGTCTACACTTGTGCCGGCAGCGAGTCTGTTTGTGTTTAGCACTTTTATTCAGCTTTGCAATTATTGTTTGAATTGTGCTAACCCTTGAATTGAGTGCAGCCTCCTAGCTCCACAAATTATCTACTACGAGCAGGTACCGTTCCCAGGCAATCGCTCCTCCAATCTTCCACCGGTTTTACCTGTGGTTGCAGTTCACACTTGCGTGCTTGGTAAGAACGAGTAAGAGTTTGATAACAGCTTTCTGATTGAGCTTTTTCATCCTCCATTAACCTCTCGTCGTAGGCTCTTTTTGTGGTTGTTTTGTTTTTGCTGGTGTTTCGATGACAGGAACAGACTCAAAGTCGGAGGCGCCCTCCATCCAGGATGTCCAGGTGCAGGTTGATGGCCTCACGAATGACATGAAGCTGATGCACGAGCGACTTGATTCGACGATCCGGTCGTCGAATGCACGTTTTGATCAGCTCGACCTCGCTGATACGGCTGCCCACACTACACTCGAGACGATTTTGACACGTCTTGAGACCATGACGACGCAGCTTAGGACAGTGACGACGCAGCTCGCGGAGTTACAGACTACACGTGACTACGGCGCCGACACCGAGCAGGACGACGACAATCGTCGCGGTCGTGCTCGTAGGGTACGTATTCCTCCTAATGATTCCTTTGCCAGAATTAAATTTAAGATTCCTACTTTTAATGGCAAATATGATCCTGCTGCTTATCTTGATTGGGAATTAGAAGTTGAACAAAAGTTTGCATGCCATGATATTCCTGCTAATTTACAAGTTAAGGCTGCTATTAGTGAGTTTACTGAGTTTGCTTTAATTTGGTGGCGTGAGTATACACAAAAATATCCTGATAATATTCCAGCCACTTGGGCAGAGTTAAAAACAGCCATGCGTCACCGTTTTGTTCCATCATATTTTGCTAGAGATTTGCTTAATCAAATGCAGCGTTTTCAACAAGGTTCGCTTTCCGTAGAGGATTATTATCAAGCTTTGCAAAAGGGTATGATTCGCTGTGGTTTAGTTGAACAGGAGGATGCTGCTATGGCTCGTTTTAGGGGTGGGTTAAATCGTGAAATTCAGGACATTCTTGATTATAAGGATTACAATGATATGACCACCTTATTTGAATATGCTTGTAAAGCTGAACGTGAAGTGCAGGGACGACGATCTTCGTCAAGAACTAACACTTTTGCAGGGTCCAAGACGCACACTTCAGCCCCACGGTCGGCGCCTCCTTCTTCCACATCGCGCGACCACACGTCGTCGACCACGGTGCCATCCACAACAGCGCGCGACCACTCTTCGTCGTCCAAGTCTAGCGCGCCGCCGGCAAAGCCTGCCTCGACCACGCCTTCTTCGTCGTGCTGGACGAGCTCGTGACATTCGGTGTCACCGCTGCAAAGGGTTTGGCCATGTTTTTCGTGATTGTCCAAATAAGCGAACAATGCTGATTCGTGATGATGGTGAGTATTCTTCCGCTAGTGATTCCGAAGATGTTCCACATTCTCTTGTTGCTAACCATGCAGATAATGCGGAGCTTCATGTCGACTCTAGTGCCGCCGACAGGTATGCAAATCTTGTTGTGCAGCGTGTTCTTAGTACACAGGTCGTTCGGGATGAGAAGAACCAGCGCCACAACATTTTTCATATCAAAGGCGTTGTGCAAGAAAGAGCGATTCGCATAATCATTGACGGTGGCAGTTGCAACAATTTGGCTAGTCTAACATTGGTGGAGCAGTTGGCATTGCCAACAAGGAAGCATCCACATCCCTATCACGTTCGGTGGCTGAATGATGGCGGTAAAATAAAGGTAACGCGCTCGGTACGTGTTCCTTTCTCTCTTGGTGCCTATTCTGATTTTGTGGATTGTGATGTTGTTCCAATGGAAGCATGCTCTTTGTTGCTTGGTCGTCCTTGGCAATATGATGTTGATAGTCTTCACCATGGTCGTTCCAATTATTATTCTTTCATGTTTAAGGGTCAGAAAATTGTTATTCATCCTATGACACCTGAACAAGTTTTAAAAGATGATATGGCTAGAGCGGCAAAAGCTGCAAAATTGCTTAAATCACCTCCTATTGCACCTGTTCAACCTGAGATTAAATTGAGTAATCCTATCTTGCTTGCTACACGTGCTGATTTTGATGAGTTACATGATGCTAATCTGCCTTGCTATGCGCTTGTTTGCTCTCGTATGCTTGTTTCACTAGATGAGGCGCCTATGTTGCATATTCCTCCTGCTGTTGCTAACCTTTTGCAGGACTATAAAGATGTGTTTCCCGCTGAATTGCCACCAGGACTTCCTCCAATTCGTGGCATAGAACATCAAATTGATCTCATTCCAGGCGCACAGCTCCCTAATCGCGCTCCGTACCGTACAAATCCTGAAGAGACGAAAGAAATTCAGCGTCAAGTGCAAGCATTGCTTGACAAAGGTTACATTCGTGAGTCTCTTAGTCCTTGTTCGGTTCCTGTTTTGCTTGTCCCTAAAAAGGATGGTTCATGGCGTATGTGTGTAGATTGTCGCGCAATTAACAATATTACAATTCGTTATCGATATCCTATACCACGCCTTGATGATATGCTTGATGAACTTAGTGGTGCCACAATTTTCTCTAAGGTTGATTTGCGTAGTGGTTACCATCAGATTAGAATGAAATTAGGAGATGAATGGAAAACGGCTTTTAAAACTAAATTTGGCTTGTATGAATGGTTGGTTATGCCGTTTGGTTTGTCTAATGCTCCTAGCACTTTCATGCGCTTAATGAATGAAGTTCTTAGACCTTTCATTGGAATCTTTGTTGTTGTCTACTTTGATGATATTCTTATATACAGCAAATCCATGAATGAGCATTTAGATCACTTGCGTGCTGTTTTTGATGCTTTGCGTGCTGCTCACTTGTTTGGTAACATGGAAAAATGCACTTTTTGCACGCAACGTGTTTCGTTTCTTGGATATGTTGTCACTTCGCAGGGAATTGAGGTAGATGGCAACAAGGTGGACGCCATACAAAGTTGGCCTCAACCGACGACGGTTACACGGGTTCGCAGTTTTCTTGGTCTTGCAGGTTTCTATCGTCGTTTTGTGAAGGATTTTAGCACCATCGCTGCACCGTTGCACGAGTTGACCAAGAAGGGTGCGCCATTTGAGTGGGGTGCACCACAAGAATTTGCCTTCACCACTTTAAAGGAACGGTTAACCCATGCTCCTCTCTTGCAATTGCCTAATTTTGATAAAGTGTTTGAATTGGAATGTGATGCTAGTGGAATTGGTTTGGGTGCTGTTTTGTTGCAAGATCATAAACCCATTGCTTATTTTAGTGAGAAGTTAAGTGGTGCTGCTCTTAAATATTCCACTTATGATAAAGAACTTTATGCTTTAGTGAGAACTTTGCAAACATGGCAGCATTATTTATGGCCTCGCGAGTTTATTATTCATTCTGATCATGAGGCTTTGAAACATATTAGAACCCAAACTAATCTGAACCGTCGTCATGCTAAATGGGTTGAATTCATTGAATCTTTTCCGTACATCATTAAACATAAAAACGGGAAGGAAAATGTGATTGCTGATGCTTTGTCTCGTCGTTATACGATGCTGTCCCAACTAGACTTTAAAATTTTTGGTTTGCAAGCTTTGAAAGATCAATATGTGAATGATGCTGATTTTCATGATATTATGGTGCATTGTAAGGATGGCAAACCTTGGGGCAAATTTCATATGCAGGATGGGTTCCTGTTTCGTGCTAACAAGTCTGTGTATTCCAGTTGGTTCGGTTCGTCTTTTGTTGTTGCGGGAGGCGCATGGAGGTGGTCTTATGGGTCACTTTGGCGTTTTCAAGACACATGAGGTGTTGGCTGACCACTTCTTTTGGCCACGGATGCGCCGTGATGTTGAGCGCCTTGTTGCACGCTGTACTACATGTCGAGAAGGCTAAGTCTCGTTTGGGTAATCATGGTTTGTATATGCCCTTGCCAGTCCCCTCTTCTCCTTGGCATGATATTTCGATGGATTTTGTTTTGGGATTGCCTAGAACTAAGAAGGGGAGGGACAGTATTTTTGTGGTTGTTGATCGCTTCTCTAAAATGGCTCACTTTATACCATGTCATAAAACTGATGATGCCTCCAATATTGCTGCATTGTTCTTTAGCGAGATTGTTAGATTGCATGGAATTCCTAAAACAATTGTCTCTGATCGTGATGCTAAGTTTCTTAGTCATTTTTGGCGTTCTCTTTGGAATAAACTAGGAACTAAGCTGCTGTTTAGTACTACTTGTCATCCTCAAACTGATGGGCAAAGCTGAGGTAGTAAATAGAACTTTGTCTGCTATGCTTAGAGCTGTTCTTGATAAAAATTTGAGACGTTGGGAAGATTGTTTACCTCATGTTGAATTTGCTTATAATCGTGCTACACATTCTACCACCAAGATGTGTCCTTTTGAGGTTGTTTATGGCTATGTTCCTAGGGCACCTATTGATTTGTTTGCTATTGATGCTGAAGATGAACCAAATGTTGATGCTCTTGCTCATATTGATCACATGAAACAATTGCATGAAGAAACCCAACAGAACATTGCTGTTGCTAATAAAAAGTATCAAGTTGCTGGTAGTAAAGGTCGAAAACATGTTTCTTTTGAACCTGGTGATTTGGTTTGGTTGCACTTGCGTAAAGATAGATTTCCAACTTTGCGTCGTTCTAAATTGATGCCTCGTGCTGCTGGTCCTTTTAAAGTGCTAACCAAGATTAACGATAATGCTTATGTTCTTGACTTGCCCATGGAGTTTGGTGTTTCCACGAGTTTTAATGTTGCAGATTTGAAACCATACTTGGGCGAGGATGATGAGTTGCCGTCGAGGACGACTTCACTTCAAGAAGGGGAGGATGATGAGGACATCAACGACGTACATACGACGACGAACGACGACGAACGAACGACGACGAACGACGACGCCCCACTCCAAGCCGGTGCGCCTCCCCAAGCCGCGCCCCTCTAGTGGGCCGTCAAGATGGAAGCCCTATCATCAAGACGACGTATTCCGGTCCGATTACTCGGGCCCGTGCAAGAGAATTGAGCTTCGTCATACTTGTTAAAGAACTTTGGGCCGAGAAGACTAGAGGATGGGCCAACAAGAGGCCCATATGGGAGACTAGGGTTGGGCACCGGCCGCGCTACGGTACCCACGGGTGCTGTTCACGCGCCGCCCCCTCCCCCTATTTAGATAGAGACTCTCTTTTATTTCAGACTTGAGTTTTGTTTTAGTATTAGCCTAGCTATACATTCCGTCCCTTCGACGTTGAATTCAGAACTCCACCTTCGTGCAATACATCGGATTGCTCGCCTCTTATTCTTGCTTGTTCTTCGATTGCTTGCAAGGATTGATCCTCGTGATCAGGTTGAATTTGTTTAACCGCAGGTTCAATAACCATCGGAAGTTGGTTCAGCGATTGCATTGGCGCTTCGGGCTTGCTCGTCGTAGTCGGATCGTGAGGGTCAACGTCCACCAATCGAAATTATCTACACTCACCGAAAGATCGGGCACTCTACACCTATCGGTATTCATGCCCGAGTTGGATAAGTTTGTCGTGGTCTTCATTGACGACATTCTTATTTATTCGAAGTCCGAAGAAGAGCATGCCGAACACCTTCGCATTGTTCTCCAACGGCTTCGTGATCATCAATTGTATGCCAAGTTTAGCAAATGTGAATTTTGGTTGAAGCAAGTTCCTTTCTTGGGACACATTATTTCCGGGGAAGGTGTCGCCGTTGACCCGAGTAAAGTGGATGAAGTGCTTACTTGGAAATCCCCAAGGTCGGTGAGACAAATCTAAAGTTTTCTAGGTCTTGCCGGCTATTATCGGAAATTCATTTCCAATTTTTCAAGCATAGCCAAGCCTATGACAAAATTGTTGGAGAAAGATGCTAAGTTTAAATGGAGCCGTGAATGTGAAGAAGCCTTCCAAACTCTCAAGAAGCATTTGACATCCGCTCCGGTGTTAGCACAAGCCGACATCACAAAGCCGTTTGACGTGTATTGTGATGCATCCGACACCGGTCTAGGATGTGTGCTAATGCAAGAAGGTCGTGTCATTGCTTATGCTTCTCGTCAACTTCGCAAGCATGAACAACACTACCCCACTCATGATTTGGAGCTAGCCTCGGTTGTCCTTGCTTTGAAAACTTGGAGGCATTATCTACTTGGAAATCTTGTCAATCTCTACACCGATCATAAGAGTCTCAAATATATCTTCACCCAACAAGAGTTGAATATGAGGCAACGTAGATGGTTGGAATTAATCAAGGATTATGAGTTGGAAATCCATTATCATCCGGGTAAAGCTAACGTGGTTGCCGACGCTTTGAGTCGCAAGGATCAATGCAATCATATTACCGGTTGTTCTATGGAAAACTCGGAAATTTCAGATTCTAGTGAACCGAGTCTTCGAGTCATTCCCTATGGTTCGCTATATAATCTAGCTCTCATTCCTACCCTTCGTGAGGAAATTATTGAGGCGCAAAAGAAGGACGAAGGTATGGAATTTATTCGGCAAAAGATTGAGAAAGATGAAGCTACATGTTTCCGACAAGATGACAATGGTGTATTATGGTTCAACCAACGTCTCGTTGTTCCGAAGGATATGGAATTACGGAAGAAAATAATGGATGAGGCACATTTGTCTAAATATTCCATACATCCCGGTAGCAACAAGATGTATCGCGGCCTAAGAGAAAAGTTTTGGTGGACACGCATGAAGCGTGAGATTGCACGGTATGTGGCCGAGTGTGATACTTGTCAACGAGTGAAAGCCGACCACTTGAGAAAGGCCGGATTATTGAACCCATTGAAGATTCCCGTTTGGAAGTGGGAGGACATTGCTATGGATTTTATCGTTGGATTGCCTCTCACATCAAAGAAGCACGATTCAATTTGGGTTATTGTGGATAGGTTAACTAAGTCCGCACATTTCATCCCCGTCCATACTACCTACAATACCAAGAAGTATGCCGAGCTATACATCTCAAGAGTGTTGTGTTTGCATGGAGTACCTAAAACTATTGTTTCCGATCGAGGTCCGCAATTTGTATCTCGCTTTTGGGAGCAATTGCATTCTTGTCTTGGTACCACCCTCATTAGAAGCTCCGCATATCACCCTCAAACGGATGGACAAACCGAAAGATTGAATCAATATTTGGAGGATATCTTGAGAGCATGTGCTATGGAAAATAGAGGAAATTGGGATGATTGTCTTCCATTCGCCGAATTCTCGTACAACAATAGCTATCAAGAGAGTTCGGGAATGTCACCGTTTGAAGCGTTGTATGGTCACTCTTGTCGTACACCCTTAAATTGGTCGGAAGCGGGAGAGAGAACTAATTTTGGTCCCGATCTTGTCACCCAAGCCGAGGAAAAGGTTCGACAAATTCAAGCCAACATGAAAGCCGCACAATCTCGTCAAGTGAGTTACGCTAACAAGAGGAGACGCCCCTTGGAATTTGAGAAGGGAGATCACGTTTATCTTCGTGTCTCTCCGAATAAGGGCGTATCTCGGTTTGGAATTAAAGGAAAATTAGCACCCCGCTATATCGGACCCTATCCGATTGTGGAAAAGCATAGCGCGGTTGCTTACCGATTGCAACTACCGGAAAGTCTTGCTCGTGTGCACAACGTGTTCCATGTATCTCAACTCAAGAAATGTTTGAAGCCTCCGATAGATGTGGTCATTTCCGACACCGATCAATTAGAAGAAGATCTCTCCTACCCCGAATACCCCGTCCGGATTATCGATCAAAGCGACCGAGTAACTCGCAATCGCACCATCACCTTCTACAAAGTGCAATGGAGTAACCACACCGAAGAAGAAGCAACTTGGGAACAAGAGGATTTTCTAGAGAAGAATTTTCCCGAGTTCCTCGCGTCACACAAATCGGTAAATTTGCGCACTCCCTCTCCTTAATTCATTGCGATTCTCGGGACGAGAATTGCTTTAAGGGGGAGGGCTGTGACATCTCGTGTCACGATCTTAGGCCAATCACGTAATTAACATCCTAATCACAGCATTAAGGAAGTACTAAGGTTAATCACCCAACCAGGAAAAAAAAAGAAAATAAGAAGAATAAAAAGGAAAAAGGAAAAACCTAATCCTAAACCCTAGTCCTAACCAAAATGCAAAAATTATAAAAACACTACCCACATATTTTTGCACCACTGCATTGCTCATGTAAAAAGATGAATTTACAACATTTTTACAAAATTTTTGAACAAAGTTTTGAATGCCCAAAAATTCAAATTCAAATCTGAAACTCTGTTACTTGTGAATTTTGTATGAATTTTTTGGAAGCAAGTTTAGAACTTCAAACTTTAAGATGAAAATTAAAGCACATCATCCTGAATCTCCCCATATTTTTGGTTTTATTTTTGGAGCAACGGAAATATGAATTTTCGTCAAAGTTTTAAACCGTAGATTCAAAATCCAAATTTGGACCCCGAGCACTCGTTGCCCACCGGACAATGGCGGCCCGACCGCCGGTCCGGCGAGCCGCAGGCCGCGCACGCGCCCCGCCCTGCCGTGTCAAGTCGCCGCGTGCCCCCTGCCAGCTCCCAACCAACTCGTACCCGCCGCCCAACCCCGGCCGGCCGGCATTGAAGCCGCCCGCTCGGCCGCCGCCTCACCGTCCGGCCGCGCCCCTCAAATACGCCACGGAGGCCAAGCCCCGCTCCCCCTCATCCGCCTCAATCATTGCACAGCTAGTTGCCCTCCTCACCGCACCACCGCTCCGCCCTCTCGCCCCCCTCACCGGCGTTCAACTCGGAGGAAAACGCCGCCGCCGCCGGACCGACCGCCATGGCCGCCCCCGCTAAATCCTCCGTCTAGGTGAGCGCGCATGCCCCGATTCTTGGCCAAGACGACGCGCAAGGTTGCCCTCTAGCTCCCCCTTGACCCACTCTCTTTACCCCGCAGTGCCTCATCGGAAATTCGAAGGAGAAAAGGGCCCCCGTCGTCGGCCACCCGCACCCCTCCGTCGAGCCCCTACTTCGGGCCCTCCTCGTCGCCCCCGACCACGCGCCGACGACCCTCACCCCCGGGTGATGCTCACGGGCCTTTCCCTCCCCCTCTCGCTCCTCGAGCCACGCGCGCGCCGCTGCCGAACCTCCGCGGTGCTCGCCGCTCGCCGCGCCGCCCCTCCGGCCGCCGTTAGGCCCCATGGTCCTCACCCACGAACTCCCCGTCGCACGCGCATCATTTTCCCCAAAGGCCGGAGCATGAGCTCCAGCGCAGCGCCGCCGGCCACCGTCCGCCGGAGCCCGCGCGCCGCCTCTCGTTTAAAAAACTGCCGGTGGCATTCTCGTAAATACACCCGAACTTTGTTTGAGTTTGAAAAATTCATATCTCGCGTTTGAAATGTCCAAAAATTACAAACTAAAATGTTTTAGAAACTAGAAGACCTGTAATTTCATAAAAGTAACATGAACTCATCAGATCTACAAGTTTTCACATTTTTACAAAAATGACAAAAGTCAACCCCTGAAAACTTAACTAAGCCATAACTTTAAAAATATAAATCCAAATTAAATGCCACTTGGCCAAAAGCTTCACCCAGACACACATGAATTTTTGGCACTGGAAGATCTGCATTTCATTTCATATTTTTCAAGTTATTGCATTTCTTGCATTCTCTGTATTTAATTTTTAGTTACATCTGTATAAATTATTTTTGCATGGAACTTGGTAATTAATTTCCTTTTTGGTACTGTGCATATGTAGAAAATCCCATGTTAAATTTTGAGCATGTTAAGTAATGATTTTTGCAAACCCTAGGTCTAAATTTCTAAAAAGTCATTTTCAGCACATGCATAAATAGTTTTATGTCACTAAAAATCATGTTCATGCATGTTTATGTAATTTCCACTGTTCATTATGTCCTTTAGCACCTCATGGCAGGTTTAGTCAAAAGGTTTCATGTATTTCACGTATGTACGAATTTTGAAATCGAATTCCTATTTTAAAAGGAAATCGTCATCGCATGTGATGTTAAAATACATAAGCCTAGATTTCTTCGTTTTGTACTATAGAGACTTGCTAAGATATTAGTGCTAAACCTACACTAACCACAGCACTCATGCCTATGCCACCAAGTCATTACTCATTATATTAGTATGGTTATGCTTGTTCATGTAAATTGGGTCCCGTAAAAGAAAACAAGAGGCATGTTATGATTGCTAGGGTGTGAGCAAACAAACTTGTGATTAATGTGTTCATAGGCATCTTTACAAAAGATCTCAAAAAAAAAGGCATCTTTACAAAACAGCACACATGCATTACTCTCATCATCGACATTGTTTTCATGTGACTTATGCATTGCATTTCATTCCTTAGGTGACGACGCCGAATTGATCCCGCCGGAAGAAGCTATTGCCACGCTCAACGCTTGTGAGGCTAGTGCTAACTTCGATCACTCTCAAGGCAAGCCCGGTGCATTCCTATTATTTGAAATGTCTTTCTTTTATCACTATATTAAGGATGATGAATGTGCATTTAAGTTTAGGCGTTGATTGGAAATCCACATGCATAAATTCCTATATGTCCTATGTCGCTTATGAGTCATATCCTCGTTAGAAGTGCTATGCTATGTTGTTGGAGTCAACGATAGATTTGGGGATCTCACTCATGGCTTATGACTAAATGAGAACATGATGAATTTGGTTAAAAATTGAGAACACCCCATTGTGGCTCCGCGAACAAGTTTGAGTTGTGTACCACTTGCATACCTTTCTTATGGGGATTGGTAAACCTATGTAGCTTGTAAGTTGTAAAGTGAGCCGGATATCTCACCGACCCGGAGGTGATGTGTTTGGCACGGTGGTTGCACGGGTTGAGGACCGTTGGAGAGTACACGGGTTAAGCCTTGGGCGCGTTGTTGAACGGTCGCAAGGGGGACGTGTACTCGGGGTCGGTGGCCCCGTGTTTTACTTTATGATGAACTCGCGAACGGTGGCCATACGTGTTCTTAAATGATGCGTATGTCGTGCATTTGGGTTCTTTCCTGCAGGATTCATAATTCGATAATTATCGCCGTTTTCCTCTCGGTTAATGAGTACCACTTGATTCGAGCAGTTCGCAATGTGTAGTAATGGAAGAGATTGAATAGCTTGTTGTTTTATATTGATATTACATTGTATTACAAACTATTGTCTTGCTAGTATGCTCACTAAAGTTTCTTTTATGCAACAACCCTATTAATTTGGCTAAGTAATAAATTTGCCAACCTAATTAGCATAGGTGCTATTTATGCAAAAGGCCAAGTTAAACCGGTCAAGCCCCATGCATCTAGGAGTCGGTCTTAGATGGCCAATTTGACGGGTAAGACTTGCGGAGTATGTTAGATACTCGGGCTTTGCCACTACATGTTGATTTACGGGTTTTCCGCAAGCCGGTTTTTGTGATTGTTGTGGTAAGGTGGTTTGGGATGGAGAAGAGCCCAAAGAGTGGACCATTGAATGGGTCCCTAGCTCTCCGACCCATGACGAGTGAGCCATGGCCTAGGCCGGCATGGTTCCTTTAAGTTATCTATGTATCGTCGAGTTATGTATTTCGCTTCCGCACTTTAATTTCGAACAAAGATCATGGCTATGTAAGACTTAATTTCGAACCTAATGTATCTTTTATTCGAACTTTATGTTGTAATCAAGACTTAATTATGTAACCTTGCAAATCATGTATGTTTGTTAATGTGATGCTATGTATGGTTGCTTCGTCAATCATCTCCCAAGGCGCTCCGTACCACACTTAACTATACTATATTTCGGTATAGGGGTGTGACAACCTCTCTGCGGAGCGGTGTTTCGGACCAGCTGCTCCAATAATTCTCGCTGCTCGCGCGAGAATCCAGTACAACTGCGATTGCTCGTGCCAAAGTTGGGGGTGGTGGTGGTGTTTCCGCCCCTCGTTGAGAACTTTCCGGCTCATCACGTCTTCTTGTTCCAACCATTATGTCCAAGAAAATTTACGTTAGACATCTCAATTCCAACATAATTATGGAAGGAACAGGAATACATGGATGAGAAAATTCCAAAATAACTTTTATGCAACAACAGTCTTTATTATAGCCACAACCAAATCCATAAGCACATACTCATACATCCAAGTTACAACGATCCTTATTGCGACACTCGTGCGTGGTTACATCACGCTCGCTATTTAACTATTACCTATATTACATACTAGTTTTCCTCACTCGCTACTAGCTAGTACTCTATTCTTCTTCGCGAATCCCGGACGTCACTTCCGGCTCTTGGAACTTCCTGTCTCGGATTCTCGCATCCTCCGATCGCGGAATCTCCGTGAAGTCTATGACTGAATCCACGTCCATTATCTCTTCAGGATCCTCCTCTTCTTCTTCGATTCATCCGCTACGGGGTTTTCCTGCACTTCTGGTTCATCCTCAAGAGGTTGCTGTCCAATTGCTTCATTCGAGTAGTGCATTGTGTGCTTGGAGTAAATCTTGCTCTAACCGATGGATCCGGGCGCTGGCGGTTGTCGGTTGTTGATCCTTGAATTGAATCTGCTCCTCCTTATTTAACAATTGCGCCTCTCTAATTGCTAACAACTCCTCTTTTTCCTGCAGTTGCCTCTCCAACTTCGCTATACGAATATCCTCCCTTCGTCCTCTCACGTCACTAACGACGTTACTTGTGCTGTCCATCTCTCGTGGAGAATTAAGCATATCGAACACGTACAAAAACCAATCCAATATTTCAGCAAACTCTTTTATACTATACTAACAACTGCATGGATATATTATACACTACCACATCTTTTCATACATTATTTGTTTGTACACGTCCGACCCAACTTTTCATACACTACCACATGTCCACATCTGCTACTACCCTATACTACAGCCTGGCCTACGTCACCAAAATAGGCCTACCATCCTACTCCTACCTACCATCCTACATCAACACTATCGCAACACTAACTAAGCTGGCAGCGCGTGGCTGTCGGCGTCCGACTCGGCGTCCTCCTCTCGGTGGGGTCGGTGGTGCCTCGTAGTCCACACCGAGAGATCTCCTCGACGTCGTCGGGTGGACCCTGCTGCTGCTGTCTGTAGCTGCTGGAACAGCACGAACAGATGCGTTGTGGTCGTGCAACAGATGCGTGGTGCACCCGGGCCGATCCGTCGTACAACTCCTCAAGCTGGTTCATCTTGTTCTCGACCTCAATCGGTGTCTCCGCAGTGTGGTTACGCTGAGCTGTCACTCCCGCCAACTCGCCACGTGTGCCTCGTCCGCGTCGCGAGCGGCATCACGATGAGCGGTAACTATGACCAGCTGCTCGTCCAAATCTATGGACATCCCGTGAAACCCGTCACGGTCCCGAGTAACCTCCACTAGCTGCTCCTCCAGCTCAGCGATCCCGGCGTGGGACCTCCGGATCTCCAAGCGATCCACTCGAAAGCGGTTCTTCCAAGCGCCGATCCGTCCGTCCCGACTCTGCGTCCGCGCCTCTAGGTGGTTGATCCTCCGCTCCAGCTCCGTGACACGTGTAGCCCGTGCGTCCTCCTCCTCCTTGAAAGTTGCCTCGGGGGGGGGGGTGAATAGGCAATACAAAATAATTCCTGAAAAACACAACACAAAACAAGCGATCAAACCGAAGGGGTGAAACTTCCGTCACACACGGAACTTCCGTCACCGACGGAACTTCCGTGATGGTCATGGAACTTCCATTCCTCCTAGGGTAAACAAAGAATCTAAAGAGATGAGATGAAGATCTCACAAATATGGTTGAATACAATCCTTCCTTGATCGATGACAAGTGTTCCACCTGCAGGAAAAGTAAATCCACACAACACACACGTGGATCGGCCACAAACTTTCTCGAGAGAAACAAGAACAAGGAAACACAAAAAGAACAACTCAAGGGAGGCACAAGATTTGTTGACCGAAATTGAGACCCCTCACAAAGAGGTTCCTACGTCTCCGTTGAGGAGCTCACAAAGAGCCGGGTTTCTTTCAACCCTAATCCTCCCAAGCAACCACAAAGGTCAAACTTGGTTTCCTTCTTCTTCTTCTTGGTTGATTCCTTTCCTTTCGGAGGCGAATCACAACCTTCACAAACTTCCTTTGACTCACCACAATCTTGGGAGCTCAAGGGTGACACCTAGCCAATCTAGGAGAACAAGTCTCCAAGAGTAACAAGTGAAGTAGGGTTTGCTTGCTAAGGGAAGATGTGCTCAAGGTTGGGATGATGCTTCTCAAGCTTGGATTTGATTATGGGCTCTCACAAATGGTTTTGGGATCACAAGGGAGTGAGGGAAAGATGAAAGCAAGAGCTTGAGTGAGATGGGAGTGTTCAAAAAGCACCAGCAAGCTTGCTCACGAGTTGGTCAAAGCTATATATAGGAAGAGGCCAAAAAGAGCCGTTGGGAAGTGTGAAAAGGTGGTTTGACGGAACTTCCGTGAACCCGACGGAACTTCCGTGAGACTTGACCTAGGGCACGAACAGTCTGGACGGATCATGGAAGTTTCGTCCTACACTCTCTGGAAATAACCGACGGAACTTCGTGGGCTCCACGGAACTTCCGTGGAGACTTAGCTAGTTCACAACTTCCAAGGACGGAACTTGCAAGTTCCGTCCTGCACTCTCTGGAACCACTTAGGAGTTGACGGAAGTTCCGTGAGGGGTCACGAAACTTCCGTGAGTTCTGGTTTTTGTGGTTTGGCTTCTTTTGAACTTTTGGTGAATTTGATTTTATCCAAGCTTGTGTATGAAACAAGAGCACATATTCCCTGCAACAAAGAATAATTCACCCCTCTTTATAGTTTTGGCATGTCTAGACTCAAGGGAATAAAAAATAAGAGACGCGCTCTTGAGTCCATCTTTCAACTTTTTGTATGAGGGGCTATCAATCACATAATGTGGGTTAATCAATTAAGGTATCCTGCACATTAGCTCAATTAACTCATTAGTCATTTTAATTGTTTATCATTTATCACCAAAACCCACTAGGGGGCCTAGTTGCATCTTCAATCTCCCCCTTTTTGGTGATTGATGACGAACAATTAAAGGATATAGAGATATCAAAATGAAAGAAAGACAAACCACCAAAATATAGCGGAGCTCTCCCTAAAGAGATGCATGGATCACACAAACATGTGAGAGAGCTCCCCTATATTTGGTACTTGTGGGGTGCCTAACAACAAAGTGCTCAAGTGCCAAGTAAGAGTGTAGAAAAGAACGCAATTTAAGAGCGCAAGCGGCACACCACATAAAGCAAGCCACAAATATCGACATAAGCAATTAACACACATTAAAGCGATAGACATTCACCATTCATCATTCAAGCACATAGTTTTGCAACGAATAAAACTAGCCCTATTACAATAGAGCAAACACATAGTCTCGTACAAATTAGTTCCCATTAGTTCCAACACTAAAGAAAAGATCGATAACAAGTAGATAAGGTGACACCCTCTTTTCTCTTTTCTCTCCCCCTTTGGCATCAAGGCACCAAAAAGGAGTGAAAGAAGGATAAGAAAAAGAAACAAGAAGGGAATCACTCGGCATCGGAGGCAGTGGGAGTTGCTTCCTCATCTTCTTCATTACCCTCATCATCTCCATCATGACCATCCTCATCTTCATCATCTGTCCACACAAAGACCGGAAAGTCCTCGGTGGGGTCATTCTCCGAACCATCGGAGGAGACCTCTAACCCTTAGGCCCGCATAAGAGCCTTAATCCTACGAGCATTCTTCTTGGAGCGTTCTTCATTTCTTTGGGTCCTTGCCCCAATGGCTGAGCACATCCCAAACACTTTCTTCAGCCCGGACATAAGACGAGAGGTGGGAGAGCGGCGCCTGCGAGGAGCACTGGAGGAGGGTCCTGCATCCATAGGAACAAGTGGGACGACGGCGACCACGCACGAGACCGAATGAGCTTGGGTTGGTATTGTTGGTGCTTGCACTCCTTCTCGAAAGTCAGCCCGGTTTCCTTCTCAATCATTGCCATGAGCCACGGAGCATAAGGTAAAGTGCGGCGAGTGTGATATGAGGCACGGTGAATTTCCTCAATAATAAATCCAAGCACATCAAATCCAGGAGAGTCGGGTGCGAAGCGAGCAAGAACATTGTGAGAGTAGGAGGCAAGTCGAAGTGGCATACCCATCCTTTGGAGCAATGTTGTGACGGAGAAGGCGATTCATAAGCTTGTAGTAGGGCAACAAATCCGTAGTATCTCCAATCACCGCATTCTCCGGATCAATGTACATGAACTTGATTGCCTCATCGGAGAGTGCCTCCTCATTGGCAATACTAGGCATCCAGCTAAGATTCTTAGGGAGACGAAGTAGGTGCCCAGCTTCTTGTAACTTATACTCGTAGAAGATGCCCGGGTCATCCAATGGATCGTCTCGATAGCTCCCTCAAGAATGACGGTTGCCCAAAACCGACATAGCACCTCTTCATTCCAATCATACCGGAACCCCATCATGTCATATACTCCCCTTTCCTTGCAAGCAGTGATAACCTCATTGAACAACACATTTTCCTTGTTTTCCATGAAACGCCGATCGACCCATTGGTGGGGTGAGAGGCGGCTGGATCTTCTTGGGTGGCATGTGGATGAACATTGAGGTGTAGTAGTCCCGCTGGAACCAAGTGAAGAACTCTGTCCTCACTCGCCTCTTGCTCATCCGCTGGGCGAGGATCGGTGACCCTGTCATCAAATAGAGCGGTGGCTCTTTTCTTGTAATCATAAGGGGCGCGGTTTGGTGGGTAAACCGGCGGGCGCACGACCAAGCCCCTTATCACATCGGCAGATGATCCCTCATGACCACGAGAAGATCCTTGACCCCTTGCCGGTCCTTTGCCTCCGGCCCTCCTAGCGGGGAGAGGACCACCACGCTCCACACGAGCCGTCCGTGCTCTTCTAGGCTCACGAGTGACTACAGCCTTTCCTCTTCTTGCGCTCCGGCATGATTTCCATTTCCTCACCGCCATCGTCACTCGTCACTTCCCTCAAAGTCTTCCTCATCGTCATGGTGGCTTCGTTGAGCGGGAGTCTTAGTGCAGCCCATCCGACACAGAGAAACAAGGAAGAGAGAAGGACCTTAGTAGAGTAAAGGGTAAAACGGAAGATAGAAAGATTTAGATGCAGCCATGTCCGTGGGGGCGGAAGTTCCGTACATGACGAAAGTTCCGTCGACTGGGACGGAAGTTCCGTCAGGTGCGAAGTTCCGCCCGAACAGATAGGGTTGCATAGAAATCTTCACATCTACAAATCTACCCCCTAACTATTGGAGTCCTTGCACAAGAATGTTCCCTAGTCCCTAGTCAACAAGTTTATGGAAGCCAAACTAGCAGATCTAGTGAATATTGGGAGATCGAAAAAAAGGTACTAAGGACCGTAGCGTGAGTTCAAAAAGACGCGGGAAAAACACGGAAGATCGACGGGGACGGAAGTTCCGGAGGTTGGAGAAGCTTTTGCACGGATTCCTTCCTCAAATCCACGGTTGGATCTTCAAATCGCCATGGGAGCTGCCTTCGAGAGGTTTGGAGAGGAGAGAGAACGTTGAGGTTGAAATGAAAGGATGAGGGGTAAGTTTCTAATCCGGGTAGGGTTAAAACCCGCAGGTGACGGAAGTTCCGTCATTTTTGCCGGAAGTTCCGTCGTTGTCCGGAGAGTATCGGGCGGAGGTTGCAACCTCCGTGGAAGCCGGTTCCGAAAACGCACAAGGACGGACGGAAGTTCCGTCAAGGGTCACGGAACTTCCGTGGAAACGAGAAGATGAAGAGGCCTTTGGGGAGAATTTTTATGGAAAGCATTTGGAATCCTAGGTTGGAACTTGGGGTTCCCTTCACTTGTGGATAGCCAGCAAACAACCACATTGAACAATATCCACAAGATGAGCAACATGATCACTAGATCAACCTCAAATATTTTCAATATGAAAATAAGCTATATTTTTGCAAATAGTTTTTGAGAGAGTAACAATAACAATCAATATCACTAAGATGCGCAAAAATTCATTCCACATTAGAAGAATCAAGTATATTAAGTTCACTCCTAAGCTCACAAAATCTCTTCTCATCTAGTGGCTTGGTGAAGATATCGGCTAGTTGTTTATCGGTTCTCACATAGCTAATCTCAATGTCCCCTTTGATTGAGTGATCTCTCAAGAAGTGGTGCTCGGATATCTATATGCTTAGTCCTATTGTGATCAACGGGATTGTATGCAATCATGATGGCACTCTCATTGTCACATAGGAGGGGAACTTTGGTCAAGGAGTATCCAAAGTCCTTTAGAGTTTGTCGCATCCATAAGAGTTGTGCACAACAACTACCGGCTGCAACATACTCCGCTTCGGCTGTGGAAAGGGCAACGGAATTTTGTTTCTTGGAGGACCATGACACAAGGGACCTACCCAAGAATTGGCAAGTCCCGGAGGTGCTCTTTCTATCTACCTTACATCCGGCGTAGTCGGCATCGGAGTAGCCAACTAGCTTGAAATTAGCTCCCTTAGGATACCACAACCCTATGTTTGGAGTGTGAACCAAATATCTCAAGATTCTTTTAACAGCCACCAAGTGGCTCTCTTTGGGAGCGGCTTGAAATCTTGCACACATGCACACACTAAGCATAATATCGGGCCTAGATGCACAAAGGTAAAGCAAAGAGCCAATCATGGAGCGATATACCTTTTGGTCGACCGCCTTTCCATTCACATCCAATCCTAGATGACCATTTGTCTTCATTGGTGTCTTGCTTGGCTTTGCCTTGCTCATATCAAATATCTTGAGTATGTCTTGGGTGTACTTGGTTTGACTTATAAAAGTTCCTTCTTCTAGTTGCTTGACTTGAAAGCCTAGAAAGAACTTCAACTCCCCCATCATCGACATCTCAAATTTCCTAGTCATAATCTTGGCAAACTCATCACGGAAGGTTTGGTTAGTAGAACCAAATATTATGTCATCGACATATATTTGGCATACAAATAAATCACTCCCAACTTTTCTAGTGAAGAGGGTAGGATCGGTCTTGCCCGTTATGAAGCCCTTGTCGATGAGGTATCCCTTGAGGTGTTCATACCAAGCTCTTGGTGCTTGCTTGAGTCCATAGAGTGCTTTGTGAAGCTTGTACACGTGGTGAGGTTTCTTCGGATCTTCAAAACCCGGTGGTTGTTGCACATACACTTCTTCTTGTATTGGACCATTGAGGAATGCACTCTTCACATCCATTTGACATAACTTGAAACCATGGTGTGTAGCGTAGGCGAGCAATATGCGAATTGACTCAAGCCTTGCTACCGATGCATACGTCTCCCCAAAGTCCAATCCTTCAACTTGTGAGTAGCCTTTTGCAACAAGTCTTGCTTTGTTCCTCACCACCACACCATATTCATCTTGCTTGATGCGGAACACCCACTTGGTTCCCACAACATTTTGCTTGGGTCTCTCCACCAATGACCACACTTTGTTTCTTTCAAAGTTGTTCAACTCCTCTTGCATGGCCACCACCCAATCCGAGTCTTGTAACGCTTGTTCCACCTTAAGAGGTTCCAAAGAGGAAACAAACGAGTAATGATGGCAAAAGGTAGCGACTCGAGATCTAGTTGTTACCCCTTTTTGAATGTCACTAAGAATGTTATCAACGGGATGATCCCTTTGTATGCTTTGGCGCACTCGGGGTTGTTGAGGCCTAGGTGCATCTTCTTCTTCTTCTTGTGGTTCGTCTTGATGATCATCGCCTCCACCACCTTGTTCTTGATCTTGGTTGTTGCCTTGATTATGATCGTCACCATGATCTTGGCCATCACCTTGATCTTGTTCATTATGTGGATCTTGTGGGGGATCTTGATCTTGACTTGGAGAAGATGGATCACTTTGCACTTGAGTTGGGTCTTGTGGCCTTATGTCACCAATTATCATGTTCCTTATTGCTTCACAAGGAGCTTCATCACCTACATCACTTGGATTAACTTGCTCTATTTGAGAGCCATTAGATTCATCAAATGTTACATCACGCGTGATCTCAACAATGCTCGGTGACTTTGTTGAAAACTCGGTATGCATAGACATTTGATCCGTACCCAAGTAAGAAACCTTCATTGGTCTTTGGAGCAAACTTAGAAGACCTTGGCTTCTTGTTGAGAATAAAGCACTTGCTCCCAAAGACACGGAAATACGACACGTTAGGAATTTTACCGGTGAGAAGCTCATAGGGTGTCTTTTTCAAAATCTTGTGAAGGTACAACCGATTGGTTGCATGGCAAGAGGTGTTGATGGCTTCGGCCCAAAAGGTGTCGGGAGTCTTGTATTCATCAAGCATGGTTCTTTCCATCTCAATGAGTGTACGGTTCTTCCTCTCGGCTACACCATTTTGTTGTGGGGTGTATGGTGCCGAGAACTCATGCTTGATGCCTTCTTCATCTAGGTACTCCTCGACTTGTGTATTCTTGAACTCGGTGCCGTTGTCACTTCTAATCTTCTTGATCTTCACTTCATATTCATTTTGTGCTCTTCTCAAGAAACTCTTTAGAACACCTTGTGTCTCACTTTTATCCTTCAAAAAGAATACCCAAGTGAAACGGGAATAATCATCAACAATGACAAGGCCATACTTGTTACCGCCAATGCTTAGGTATGTGACCGGTCCGAAGAGGTCCATGTGAAGCATCTCCAATGGTCTTGTCGTCCTCATCATCGTCTTGGATGGATGGTTGGCTCCAACTTGCTTTCCGGCTTGACATGCGCTACACACTTTGTCCTTCTCAAAGGCAACATCCTTTAGTCCAACGACGTGGCCACCCTTTAGAAGCTTATGTAGATTCCTCATCCCAACATGAGCTAGTCGGCGATGCCACAACCAACCCAAAGTGGTTTTTGCTATCAAACAAGCACTTAGATTTGGACCCTCTTTGTTGATGAAATCAACAAGATAGATCTTATCCTCCAAGTACCCTTTGAATGCAATTGAGGAATCCGCTTTTCTAAAGACGGTCACGCCTTCATCGGTAAAGAGACAATTAAAGCCCATTCCACAAAGTTGTGATATGGACATTAAGTTGTACCCTAAACCTTTCACAAGAAACACATTATTAATTGAAAGGTCATGGGTGATTTGAATTCCACCACGACCAATTACCTTTCCTTGTTGATCATTTCCAAAAGATATACTCCCACTTGGTAGATTGTCTTTGTCAAGTGTGGAGAACATCTTCTTCTCCCCGGTCATATGATTTGAGCACCCGGTGTCGAGCACCCATATTGAACCCCCGAGGAGTATCCCTACACACAATTAAGCACAAGATTTAGGCACCCAAACTTGCTTCGGTCCCTTAACTTTAGAAACAACACTTTTGGGCACCCACACACACGGATTCCATCTTGCATAGTGTGGCCCAACAAATCTTGCAACTACTCTCCCATGAGCACCATGGGTTAGTTCATATGTTGGATGATCATACACATAGAAGGATACGGGTGAGCTCTTCTTTTTGAGCTCTCGTGTTGTCTTGGCCTTCTTCACGTGCTTAACTTGAGCAACTTGCTTTTGTTGATTCATGTTGTTGCTCTTGTTGTTGTATTTCTTCTTGGGTTGCTCCTTGAACCCAATGCCTTTGTTGCCATTGAACTTTCTTTCCTCACTAACAATTTTCTTAGCTAGCTCAATTTGAGCCGCTCTCTCAAGATTCTTGACTTTATTAGTGAGATCCTTGATTGTCACCTTATCGGTGGCAATGTTCTCAATGTCAACACCTTCACATCTTGCACACTCTTTGCTTGACGAAGATTGTATTGACTCGGCCTTGCTTTTGTAAGTCAACGTGCTACTCTTGAGGACTTCAATCTCTCCTTCCAACAACTTGTGATTTTCTTCAAGAGATTCACACTTTGTTTGGAGTGAGAGATTGATGTCTTCAAGTTTAGCATTTGACTTGTTTACCTTTGTAAGGCATAGAGTCAACTCCTCGTTCTTCTTCCTTTCTTGTTCAAGGAGAGCCTTCAACTCCTTAATTTCATCGAGCTTCTTGATAAGTATGTTTTCTTGCTTATCCACCATCTCTTCGCTCTCTTCCACTTTCTCTTGCATTATCCCTAACATTTTCACCACATCTTGCAAGGAGGGGACTAGCTCCTCCTCATTATCATAGTTAGAAGAATTGACAAGAGGTTTAGTATGTACCTTGTTTTCTTTGGCCATGAAGCATTTGGGGTTGTCGTCCTCATCGTCGGTGAGGTTATTGAAGAGTGATGGTTTGGCCGGTGTTAGGCCATAGGCAAGACTGGCGATCCCTCCTTCATCATCATCATCATCATCATCATCATCGGAGACATATTGTTGGCCAATATGAGCTTGACCCTTGAATGGTTTCTTGAAGTTCCTCTTCTTGATGAACTTCTCCTTCTTCTCTTCCTTTCCATTGAGTTGAGGGCACTCCGCAATGAGGTGCCCCGGTCATGACAACGTAGCACTAAGCACTTTCTTGTTGATCTTCTTGCCCTTGCTTTGTCAAAGCTCTTCTTGGTAAACCCGTTGTTGATCATGAACTTGCCAAACTTCTTCACAAACAAGGAAAGCTCTTCATTGTCTTCTTCAATCTCAATTTGGTCTACCTCCACAAGTTCCTTCTTTTTGGCCTTGAGTACCACATCTTTCTTGCTTGTGCTTTCATCTCCAATTAGCACACTCACTCTCTTTCCTTCATCATCACGGCTTTTGTGAGCAAGAATTCTCCCAATAACTTCATCCGTGGAGAATCTATCAAACCCTTCCTTTTCTTCAATGATGGTGCAAAGAGTGGAGTTCCACACTCTTAGTGACATTAGAAGCTTGAGGTTTACTTCTTGTTCGCTCACGTCATCTCCATGTGACCTTCGCTCATTTACAATGTCCAAGAGCCTATCATGTGTTTGTTGAGGGTCTTCGCCTTTCTTCATCACAAAGAAGTTGAATTGATTTTTCAGCACTTGCATTCTTGATTTCTTCACAACATCGACTCCCTCATGAACCGCAATGAGCTTGTCCCATATAGCTTTGGCATTCTCGAGTCGGGATACCTTAGAGTACTCTTTAGCACTCAAGGATGAGAGCATGGCCGACACGGCTTGGGCATTGCGATGTATATTGATGTTGTCCATAATGGTGTATTCCTTCTCATTCTCAATCACATATCCTTTTTCAACCACTTCCCACACGGGTGGACCAATTGATAGTAGGTACATCTTCATCCTATGCTTGTACCAACTAAAATCTTTTCCATCAAACCAAGGTAGTCGTCCACTACCACTAATATTCACATTTGCCACATCATTATAGTTGAAGTTGTACCTTGTGTCCAACTTCCCACCACTTGTGCTATCCTTGGCAAATGGATTTCTTTCTTCGTCGGTGTCTCCTTTCTTAGTCGGATCATTGTCCACCCCAACATGTTCTCCCGACATCTTTTCTTCTCAAGCGGTTAAGCTCTTCACGAGAAGACCTGCTCCGATACCAATTGAAAGTTGCCTGAGAGGGGGGGGTGAATAGGCAATACAAAATAATTCCTGAAAAACACAACACTAAACAAGCGATCAAACCAGAAGGGGCGGAACTTCCGTCACACACGGAACTTCCGTCACCGACGGAACTTCCGTGATGGTCACGGAACTTCCATTCCTCCTAGGGTAAACAAAGAATCTAAAGAGATGAGATGAAGATCTCACAAATATGGTTGAATACAATCCTTCCTTGATCGATGACAAGTGTTCCACCTACAGGAAAAGTAAATCCACACAACACACACGTAGATCGGCCACAAACTTTCTCGAGAGAAACAAGAACAAGGAAACACAAACAAGAACAACTCAAGGGAGACACAAGATTTGTTGACCAAAGTTCGGACCCCTCACAAAGAGGTTCCTATGTCTCCATTGAGGAGCTCACAAAGAGCCGGGTTTCTTTCAAACCTAATCCTCCCAAGCAACCACACAGGTCAAACTTGGTTTCCTTCTTCTTCTTCTTGGTTGATTCCTTTCCTTTCGGAGGCGAATCACAACCTTCACAAACTTCCTTTGACTCACCACAATCTTGGGAGCTCAAGGGTGACACCTAGCCAATCTAGGAGAACAAGTCTCCAAGAGTAACAAGTGAAGTAGGGCTTGCTTGCTAAGGGAAGATGTGCTCAAAGTTGGGATGATGCTTCTCAAGCTTGGATTTGATTATGGGCTCTCACAAATGGTTTTGGGATCACAAGGGAGTGAGGGAAAGATGAGAGCAAGAGCTTGAGTGAGATGGGAGTGTTCAAAAAGCACCAGCAAGCTTGCTCACGAGTTGGTCAAAGCTATATATAGAAAGAGGCCAAAAAGAGCCGTTGGGAAGTGTGAAAAGGTGGTTTGACGGAACTTCCGTGAACCCGACGGAACTTCCGTGAGACTTGACCTAGGGCACGAACAGAGTCGGACGGAACATGGAAGTTCCGTCCTACACTCTGGAAATAACCGACGGAACTTCCGTGGGCTCCACGGAACTTCCGTGGAGACTTAGCTAGTTCACAACCTCCAAGGACGGAACTTGCAAGTTCCGTCCTGCACTCTCCGGAACCACTTAGGAGTTGACGGAAGTTCCGTGAGGGGTCACGGAACTTCCGTGAGTTCTGGTTTTTGTGGTTTGGCTTCTTTTGAACTTTTGGTGGATTTGATTTTATCCAAGCTTGTGTATGAAACAAGAGCACATATTCCCTGCAACAAAGACTAATTCACCCCTCTTTATAGTTTTGGCATGTCTAGACTCAAGGGAATAAAAAACTAAGAGACGCGCTCTTGAGTCCATCTTTCAACTTTTTGTATGAGGGGCTATCAATCACATAATGTGGGTTAATCAATTAAGGTATCCTGCACATTAGCTCAATTAACTCATTAGTCATTTTAATTGTTTGTCATTTATCACCAAAACCCACTAGGGGGCCTAGTTGCATCTTCATTCCCGAACACGCTTCCTAACGCGAGTCATCGCATCTCGCAGGGAACATGTTTAAACTGGTTAAACACTTCTTCCCACGTAAACGAAAACAAAAGAACAACCTACTAAAGTACTACAAAACTAGCTAAATCTAATCCCAGCCTTTTATTATAGGACTCAATATGACATGATGCATGCTCGCGAGACTAACTATACGTACTCTAGTATACAAACTACAACGAATAGTTAGCACTACCCAGAACCCAAATGTTGAACGAGTTAGTAAAATCTAACTATTCTACATCCTTATAGGGCTCCGTACTAGCTCGTATTCTAAATGTGCTAAGCGTGTTAAGTTTGGAAAACGAGCTTGTAACGATGTACGATTGCTCCCGAATCTGCTCCGATACCAGCTGTGACATCCCCTCCGGGATACCCGGGAATCGGCACAGGGGAACACTCGACGAAGCGAGTTACAACAGTTCATCATTTCATACAAGCCAGGATATATACATCATGGTATCATACAACCAGGTTTTCAAAATACAAACATCGTACAACGAAGCATAAACATTATTGTAGTTTAACAACCTACGAGTATTGCAGCGGAAACTTGTACTTTATACAATAAAATACTATCCATCGTTTCATCATGATGTACTGAGTCCGTCGTACACCACGGTTCTCCCTCTTCACGGCGTGGGGATACGTTGCCATTGGAGGGAACCACCCTCGGGACACTGCTCCTCTTCCGGAAGCTACCGTATAAGTCGTGAAAGTACGACTCATGTCCCGAAAGATAACGAACAAACCCCGAGTATTCTAATACTCAGCAAGACTCGACCCGTCAATAGGCACGCTAAGGCCGACGCCTAGTATGCAAAGGCTTTCCGGCTGTGGAGTTGACTCATTTGCAAAAAACAGCACTAATAGTGAATCCTTACTTTCAATGTTTTAGCTCAACATTAATTTCATTAGAGACCAAGGTTTGCAGTCTACAACTATTGCAACCAAGTTTCAAGAAGAGATAAGATTAGTCCAACATTTCTTTCATCTCTCAAGCATCATCTTCCAGGTTGATTAACTACGATGTGACGAGCTAAACAAGCGGTACTCATTATCTGCGAGGGACAGCGATTCGAATCGATTTTTATATCAGTCGGCAAAGCCCGACTACACGACGTCTACGCACCACACCGGTCGTATACGACAACTTTTCCCGCTAGCACCTGGTAGAAGACTAGCCGTTTCCAAACTCCTTCGAGAATATGGCGACTCCACGACTTCCCTCGTGGCCGACCCATTTCCCTCCCGTGAGACTCACCTCTCACTAACAGCCGACAAAAGAGAGTTGGCTACGCTACATCTCCGGGGCGGTAGGGTACATCAGCTTGCTCGGGCCCATTACACCAAGCATGTAGTACGGTACGTTCAAACTTGTTCAACTAAGCCGACAACGGTACGGTCCTTGACCGACACGGACGGGGCTACCACCTTGAAAACCATATCCTCGTAAGGCACATGTGCTTTCCCTTTCTCCTATGGGGCCCGTCCGGTCTCAACTTCATTAACACTCTCTTTTTAATTAACAACAAGCACATTAATACTTAAAGCCTCCATGCTTTAAGATCCCTAAAACATCTACCGTTGCGACTATGAAATTAAGCCTAGCTTCTATTGAGCTACCCGTACCAAGTATAGTATAAACAAACGGAAACCTATCTCATGCATCTAGGGTGTCAATCATTCCCTAACACCTAATGCACAAATATAACTTAACTACCGTGATAAAATAAAATATTTAAAAACATAGGTAGGATGCACCGGGGCTTGCCTTGATTCGCGTCGGGATTAGCTTCCCGGTGTGCTGGTCGACTCGAAGTTCCGTCTCCTGTCTCGACCTCGGACGGAACCTCAATCACGTCAGGACCTAGGTCGACCAACAATACGTCGCGAATAAATGATCATGCGTGCATGAATGTATATGACATGATATGCAATGATTTTATTAATCATGTTCATTAATTAACAATTAATAGATAATCACGTTCATTAATTAATAATTAATAAGTATTTAATGATATGCAATAAGACATAAAGTAATAAATTGGGATCACATAAAATGACGGTGTTTATGTTTAATTTTAGGAAACAATTTTCATAAATACTTTCGTCTGCAAGTATCTCCTTCATTTAAATAAATTATTTTCTTAAATTAAATATTTAATTAGCATAAAATAATAACTTTTATTAAGTAAAGAATGTAATTAATTAATACTTATGAAATTAAAATACTCAAAATGGATATTTTATTTCATAATTAGATAGAGAATATTTTTCTCAATCTAACAAAATTAGTTTCACATTTTTTTCGATTTTTATTTAATTTTCTACGAATTTCTAAAAATTTAAAAAGCTTACGTACCACACGCGATCCCGCGTAGCCGATAATTTGGTCCATGCTTGTCTAGCTATGGGTGCGCGATAATTGTGCTATCATGGTGCTGATTGTGCGCGCTAATTGTGTTGTCTTGGTGAGATTATTGTGATGTCATCATGCTGATAATTGTGCCCAATAATTCTGTTGTCATGGTTAGATAATTGTGCTGATAATTGTGGTGTCATGGTGAAGATAATTGCCTATACATGCTATTTTACTGAATTGCGTACAACACAATTATCGTTGTTGATAACTGTGTTGAATGGTGTTGATAATTGCCTATACATGATAATGGTGCTGATCATTGCCCATACATGCTATTTTGTTGTCATTGTTCTGATAATTACTGTAGCAGACTAGGTCGGGCTAGGGTTCTCCGTAGCTACGGTGCGGCGGCGGCGTGGCAGCATGGGGATGCAGCGGTGCGGCAGCTAGGGAGGCGTTGAGAGAGGTAGAGAGTTAGGAATAAAGGGGACTTAACCCTTCTATTACATGATTAGATCTGATTACAATCCTCTCATTATATAGAGAGGCTTTTTTTAACTCCTAAGCGACCTATTACAATTTATGGAAAGTCCTAGATTGCTTATTGAATAAGGATCCATAGGTAGACCCACTTGCTACAGTATCACATGGATACTATTCACGTGCGTGAACAGAACCTGGGCTGGCCAGTAGTGCCCTGGTGGGCCATAGGCCCTTTGACCTGTAACATCTCCTCCCCCATTTTCAAATAGCGCGTCCTCACGCTGGATCTCTCTCGGTGCAATTGCTATCGTAGACGTAGTAGAGTGGCTGCTCATCATGAGATTGCTTGTTGAAGAAGATCCTCCCGCCTTGCTCGATGGTAGGAGAAAACCGTCGAAAGCCACGACGAAGGTGTCACGGGGTTGCACGCGCATTGTTGCCAAGTCGATGAAGTGCACTGAAGAAGGTGCTGAACTTTGTGGATGACAGTGGTGCAAATAGTCCATCGGGTACCTGAATAATCGTCCGGCAAACATGGAAGAGGTTGTGGTTGGCAAGATCGACAAAGCGTACATCCACCACCTCAATGTTGTTGTGGGGCAACTCTTGAAGAAGTAGACTGCCGCGGGGTAGCAACGGTTCATGTTGTGGAAGACCATGGAAGCCCGCCACGACCTGATGGAGGAGGGCCTCCTCGCTATGCTAGAGTAGGGCGACCGAGTAAATAGCAGAGGCGAGGCGATGATGCCCTGCTGTAGAGGTGTTTGTTGACGAAGATGAGGGCGTCTCGGAGACTCAAAGCCAGGGCTAGCTTACAGGAGGCGATACCATTGGGGAGGAAGCGCAGCTCGGTGAGGACGTTGTTGCGGATCTTGATATCACCGAGGAGGCCGGAGAAACGCAAAGGGAGCCCCCACAGTGCCGATGATAGCCATTCGTGAACCGTTTTTGTTGCTGTCGATCAGCTCGTCCAGCATCTCGATGCAAAACAAGTTCTTGCACTTGTGGCCCTTATGGTTGGATGTGATCTGGGGCCAATATAAGAGCACACGATAATGAGCAACAAACAACCAATGAATAAGGATGGGATGCTTACGCCTGATTGCTGCTGTAGTCTGCTTCTTTGGGTTGGTTGTGCTTAGAAGATGTGATAATGTTGTAAAATTGAACACAACGCTTCAACTCAAAATTTAACTTTATCTAAAAATGTAAAATTAACAAATTACAAGAAAGAAGAGAAATCAACTGTTGACGTTTTATTTCTTCCACTTTGTTCATTATTTGTCAATTTTTTATCTTTTAGATAGAGTTAAATTCAAAGTTAAAAC
The DNA here is from genome assembly GCA_031894775.1 of Chloris gayana. Lineage (NCBI taxonomy): Eukaryota > Viridiplantae > Streptophyta > Magnoliopsida > Poales > Poaceae > Chloris > Chloris gayana. The sequence goes on from JAUNZO010004409.1 coordinate 114,613, forward strand.
TTTGCGTATATATCGATAACCATATCAACTATACATATGTCAAAACTATAATTCTTAAAATTTTGTAAATAATATTTTCAGCACGTCACAACTTTTCTCTCTTGGTTGGAAAAAATCCATGTCCACTGCTCCTTAACTTTTCGCTATTACGAGATCCATGCTTTTAATGTGTTCGGGTCTACAAGTGTGACTTTGGTGCTCCAATATATGTATCGATTATGTTAGTGTTAAGACTAACTGAACTACTATCTAAAAAAGGAGCACCATTGTCAAGCATGCAGTAGGAATATTGTGTAACATCTTAGAGTCCAAATCAATCTAGACCGAGTCACACATTATATTGAATGGATCTGAGGCTCCTACAGCTGAAGAAACAAAGATACTAAAGCAGGGATGCCTACACGGCAAGCATTTCCATCACATCCAAATTCAATTTCTCTATACTTTCCTATATTGTGTATACCTAAAACCTCAAATCTCAACCAATAGTCTCAAGCAAGAGTTGCTGTACTTAAGCATCCATTCCTAAATCGGCATCTTATCCCTTGGCACATGGATTAAAAAATGGTTGTTGAAGTTGAAATGTGCTTACTACCTTTTTTTCTTAAAAAAAGAGACGTGTCTGCTGTTCCAAACGTGCTCCTGATGTAACTAGTTGAATTTCGTGGAGGGGACATACATAGTTTTAGGCATAGCCGCCCGCTTAATGTTTCTGATATGTAGCGCTGGGAAATCAATACTCCATCCTTTAGTAAATTGTTGTTGTCATTGACTTTTTTGGTGATATTTGACCATTCGCCTTTTTTAAAACATTTCATCAAATACAAAATGTTATATGCTATATTTTAAATTTCTTGTGATAAAACACATTCTAACAAAATGTATGATATTTCTTAAATTTTTCTTAAATAAGACAAATAGTCAAACATAACAAAAAGTCAACAACGACAACAATTTAGTAAGAGAGTAGTATTAATTAACATTTCACATTCCTCAACTGCCAATCTTATAGATTAATGGGCTTAGATGGAATCAACGTTAGCAGCCTTAGCCACCTAACCATGTGGACAAGTAAACGCGAAGAACGTACGAATACGAACTGACGGAACTGAATTGTTTTCAATTAGGGACAAGAGAATCTTCTACGTCTGCCGGCTATAAATGGCACCTCTCAGCTCACGGCGCAACACAACAACTACCCAGTAGCCATGGAATTTTCTAAGAGTCTTGTAATCTTTGTATTGGCAATGGCAGTGGTAATCGGTGCCGCTGTGGCTCAAAACACGCCACAGGACTTCGTCAACCTTCACATCCAAGCACGCGCCGCGGATAGAGTCGGCCCGGTGACATGGGACCCGAGGGTTGCCAGGTTCGCGCAGGATTATGCTGCCAAGCGTGCAGGCGACTGCCGGCTGCAGCACTCCGGCGGGCCGTTCGGCGAGAACATCTTCTGGGGCTCTGCGGGGCGGGCGTGGAGCGCCGCCGACGCGGTCCGGTCGTGGGTGGACGAGAAGAAGAACTACCACTACGACACCAACTCCTGCGACCCAGGCAAGGTATGCGGGCACTACACACAGGTGGTGTGGCGCAAATCCGTGCGCATCGGTTGCGCGCGCGTTGTGTGTGCGGCAAACCGTGGCGTGTTCATCACCTGCAACTACGACCCTCCTGGCAACTTCAATGGAGAACGTCCCTTCTTAACCCTTGATGTGGCTGACATGTAGTGTGCGTGTGCACTGCATCCAGTGTCCAAGACACGTGCTACAGGTTATTACTGAACATCCACGTTGGTTTGTGTGTGTGCGTGTGTTTTTTTTTTTTTTTTTTTTGCAACGAGGTGTTTTTTTGTGCTGTTGCAGGATGCAAGTCTAGCGTACTACGGACGTTTGTCTTGTATCTTTTTTTTTCTGTGAGGAGTTTATCTTGTATCTCACATCTGATTTTTATGTAAAATAAGGAGCTTCATATTGAAATAAGAAGATGTTCTGATTGTGGGGGATGCCACACTAAAGAAGTATATCAGCAATTACTATAAAAACCTCTTTGAAGAATTAGAGGAAAGCAACATAACACCGGTGGAGTCTCAAATAGAATATATCCCACAAGTGACAGAATGAGGAAAATGAAATCTTCACCTTGCTTTCACCGTAAAGGAGGTCTGGGAGGCTGTGTTCCAAATAGAGCAAAATAAGGATCTAGGCCAAATTCCTTGTTGAATTTTATCAAGTATTCTGAAGATACTAAAAGAGGACTTAATGTCGTTCTTCAAACATTTTCATAAAGAAGAGCTACCTCTTCATAACCGCAACTTTAGTGTAATCACTTTGATCCAAAAGACCCAGGCAAACAGATACAACAATACCGATATGTTTGTGTCATAAATGGCAGCTTTAACATTTTTACTAAAGTTGGCACAAACAGATTAAACAAAATAGCTCAAACAGTGGTCAATCCTTTCCAACTGCTTTTATGCCAGACAGAAATATTATGGAAGGGACAATTATTCTACCTGAGACAATTCATGAACTACATATATGATAAAGAGATATATACATGCAGAAAAAGATGGGTTACTTTCAAGTTTTACTTTGCAAAGACATGTGACAAAGTAAAGTGGTCTTTCCTTTAGCAAATGTATACTAAGAATGAAAGGGCTCACCCCCAAATGTTTAGATAGATTGAAGGAATGATCATTGGAGGAAGTGTCGAGATTAGACTCAATGACGACATTGGTTACTTTTTCCAAACGAAAAGAGCTTTGTGTCAAGGTGACCCATGTCCCCAATATTATCATCATGGATATGTTGGCACTATTAATTAAATAGGAGAAAGACAATGGAAAAATCAGGTGCATTACCCCACACCTAGTAGATGATGGGTTATCAAAACTTAATATGCAAGTAACACAATCATCTTCCTAGACCATGACCTCGAACAAGCAAAGAACATGAAGTTGCTTCTGATTGAGTTTGAGCAACCGTCACGTTTGGAAATAAACTTCCACGAAATTGAAATCTTCTATGGTAAGTCAAAAGAGGCGAAAGATGAGTATGTACATCTCTTAGGCTGCAATGTTGGTACATATCCCTTTAGGTACTCACGCACCATATACAAGTCGTTGAATGCTGATTAGAGGAAAATAGAATAACGCTTTGTAACAAAGTAATATGACTGGAACGCTAAGCACCTATCATACGAAGGAATATTAATTCTCCTAAACTCAGTGTTTAGCAGCTACCTATGTTCATGATGCCCTTCTTTGAGATATCAAATGGAATTCGGAAGACACATGACTATACAAGTCAAGATTCTATAGTCAAGGTGATACGGATAAAAAGAAATATCATCTAGGAATTCTAGACTTTGCGATCCGGAATAAATATCTACTAAAGTGGATATTAAACTTACTTAATGTTGATGGAACATGACAATCCCTTCTTAGGAATAAATACCTAAGTTCTAAATCTTTAACAAAGGTCCATGTCAGACCTTATGACTCCCATTTTAGCATTGGAAAGATTAGCCCATTAGACCCATTTACACTAGAACATGAATACCCCAATAACATGAATATGATATCAACATTTTAATAGAGTAGAGTCAACATTTCTCCGAAAATGTTGATATAGAATATTCATAATGTTGACATAGTATAAATAAATATTAACATAACATATTAAGAAAAAATATGAGCATTCCAATTTAAAAAATTCAAAGTTTATTTCAATCTTTTAAAAAATAGAACCAATATTTTCTTGAAAAATGTTGATATGAAATATCCAAAATGTTGATACAATATAAATAAATGTAGACATGGAATATTAAAAATGTTGATACAATATAAAATAAATGTTGATATAGTACATTCAAAATGTTGACGGCTATTTGAGTTGTTTTTTTAAATCATATTAGATCTCTTTTCGTAGAATTAATTCTAAAAACACAGTGGTTCAAACGGATTCGAAAATGGACTTACGGTTGAGGAGAAAAATCCATTTAAAATTTGAAATGTTGACTCTACTTTATTTTAATGTTGATGTTCATTTTATTGGGCTCTTTACCATTCAGTAAAAATAGGCCTAATGGGCGGATCTCTCGAACGTTAAATAAAAATGCTCTCCATATAGGAATTCCCGGATTGAACTACTTCACAGGACATGGACCTGGCAGTAAGAACAGGGCTCCTGGGCTGGAAATTTCTCTTCGTCGGTAGCATTAAGGTGATCATTCCTCAGTTTGAAGATTCATCTGGTCAGACCCCTAGCTTTGTCATACTACTGATCTGCTTTAAGCTTACATGTTAACGGTGAGCTTTCAAGCACTATGAAGGCCTGTCAGTCCCAGAAACATCGCTGGACATACGGTGGTGCTCTCCTGTTCGAGAAAATGTTATGGGAAATACTTATTGGATAATTGCCCAAGAGCTAATCTGGGCCGGCCCACTTTGGCCCACAAGCCACAAGTGGCGCAGCCTATATATATTCAGCACCGGCCATTAGGTTAATCACGGTAATTAACCTAGCCACATGAACCTTGGCTGCCGTTGCTCGCGTGAAGAGGTGGTGCTGCTGCAATCCATCAAGCGCGTCATCGAGCGCTAGCACATTCGGTCACGTCGTCTTCCTCTCCGTACGTGTGGACGTCCGTAGAGGTGTTGCTGGATTGCGCACTTCATCGAGCCGTACGACTACTTCCTCTACGACGCGCGACATCAACAACGCTTCCGCTCCGCCTGCACGTCTAGTGGTAATGATCCATGATCCCCTCTTACAAGGCTTTCTCGGATGAACTGTAGAATTTGTTTCATGCTATCGTAGCCTCATCGGTTCCCCAACAAGTGGCATCGAGCCGACCTTGTGTAGTTTGTGATCCGGATCTTGTGCATATAGTTGATATGCCGATGCAGTAGATGTGATCTATTACATGTTTTAGTGTACGGGTTTATTAGATCAACCGGTCATAGGGAGGTTCACAAGTAATGGGCGGATAGCGATACATGCATCATTGATTTATTTGTGTTCCTTCTCCGTGCGCGCGCGACTTGTCCCTACCGGCTGGAATCACAATCGGGACTAACTGCGTGCGCCAGTAGAGGAGCCAATAGTATCATGATCATCTACCGCATCTGCTCATGGAAACCTAATGGAAATTGAGGCATTGTGAATGACTCGGAATCGGGCAAATATGATTTTTCCGATAGGACTGCCTACGGACACACGCCTAGATTGTTACAACCCCTTTTTGGCCAAACGTTAGCATTCGCTTCTCGCCTAACTTGTTTTTGCAGAGAATGTTGTGAATGGTATGGCCTGAAACGATGCATGTGATGTATGTATGTGATTTGCATGGCCTACGCGCCGTGATTAATTACAGCTGGGTTGAGGCTGTGATATTATTGTATAACGACCTGTGTGTCGACCTGTGATGCTTGATATTCTCATGTAATTTATTACTAGCTATTAGTTGTAGTAGCTAAGTGTTAGTTCATGGAGGCCTCAAGCATGATGGTCGAAGGATCGGGAGACATGGCGATAGCAATGGAGATGGAGATCACCATTTGAAAAGGGCCATACTATTTCACAGCTTAATATGATTGCTCTGTGATGATGTTTCTGTCATCCTATTCTTTCATGTGTTATTTATATTGGATATGATAAACATGCTAGAATAGGTTCCCTCAAGAAAAATTAAGTTATGTGTCCTTCCAATAGATGCACCTATTAAAATAATGATCGTTGTCTGGTAGGTCTGCCAAAGTAGAGTACCTCAACTATCTTAATTATTAGGGTAAATGTCGGACATTTACATGCATAATATTGGTTTAATTAACAAAGCTATCAAAACAGTTTTGGGCTTTGGGACACGGTGTTGGCGCCGGGGCATATGATGCCACCCAACAAACAAGAGTCACATAGGGATGTGATTTGCAAAGTGTTGCTTACCTATGTCACTAGATTTCTAGCGGTGATGCCAAAGCTCACTAGTGTCTAAGATGAATATGGATCTTGAACCACTATATGTCGTTTTGAGGGAAAACGATTCCAAGCATATAGTGGAATAATGAACTTTTGTTAAAATGTTTAATAAGAGTTTTACATTTACATAGTGCTTATTTTGCATATTTTCTGTTGTAGATCATGGCACATACCGCTAGTAACACTTTCAACTTGCGCTCGATTCTTGAAAAAGAAAAGCTTAGTGGAACAAACTTTATTGATTGGTATCGCAACTTGAGAATTGTTCTCAAGCAAGAGAAAAGGGAATATGTTCTAGAGCTTCCCTATCCCGATGACCTACCGGATTATGCTACTGCCGCTCAAAAAGGGAGTATGACAAGCATACCAATGATGCACTTGATGTTAGCTGTCTCATGCTTGCCACCATGTCCTCTAAGCTTCGAAGCAATATGAGAACGCGGATGCCCACACTATGATTGAGGGACTCCGTGGCATGTTTGAGAACCAAGCAAGGTCCGAGAGGTATAACATCTCAAAGTCCTTGTTTGCGTGTAGGATAGCTGAAGGTGGTTCTGTCAGTCCTCATGTGATCAAGATGATTGGTTACATTGAGAATCTGGAGAAACTTGGTGCTGCTCTTCACCCTGATTTGGCCACAGATATGATTCTCCAGTCGCTTCCCGCGAGCTATGAGCCTTTCATTTTGAACTTTCAAATGAATAGCATGGAGAAGACATTGGCTGAGTTGCATGGGATGCTTAAGACAGCTGAGGCAAGCATCAAGAAATCTGGTCCAAGTCAAGTTAACTTGGTTCAAAAGGATAGTAAGAAGCGAAAGCGCAAGCCCAAGGCTAAGGCTATAGATGAGATCTCTAGCGCTAAGCCTAAGCCTGCAACAGCTCCTAAACCTAAACCGACGGCTGGTGATCCTTGTTATCACCGCAAGAAACCCGGTCATTGGAAGAGGAATTGCAAGCTTTATCCGGAAGAGCTGAAGAAGAAGGGTGGAGACACTTCTAATTCAGGTATCAATGTTATTAAAATTAATAATGTTGCTACACGTCCTTATGATTCATGGGTATTTGATACCGGATCGATGATTCATACTTGCAAATCGTTGCAGGGGCTTAAAGAAGCAAGGAAGTGCGCAAAGGGCGAGGTGGATGCTCGCGTCGGCAATGGTGCAAAGGTTGCTGCGTTGGCCGTCGGAACTTATCCACTTTCATTACCATCAGGATTAGTTTTGGAATTAAATAATTGTTATTACATTCCCGCCTTAGGCAAAAACATTATTTCTTCAAAGTGTTTGGAGGAACATGATGGTTATGAGGTCATAATAAGGAACAAGTGTTGTTCTATTTATTTGGATGACATTCTCTATGGTAATTGCCCATTGGTGAATGGATTATATTACTTAGATTTTGAGAATAAGCCTATTTATAACATTGATGCGAAAAGGCTAAAGCCTAATGATTTGAATCCCACGTATACTTGGCATTGTCGTTTAGGTTATATAAATGAGAAGTGCATGAAGAAGCTCCATACGGATGGTCTTCTAAGTTCTTTTGATTTTGAATCAATTGATACATGTGAGTCATGTTTACTTGGCAAAATGACTAAGTCGCCTTTCACGGGAAATAGTAAGAGGACGAGTGAACTATTGGGACTTGTATATACCGATGTATGTGGACCAATGAGTTGCATGGCCAGAGGTGGATTTCAGTACTTCATAACTTTCACCGATGACTTTAGTAGATATGATTATATCTACTTAATGAGGCATAAGTCTGAATCCTTTGAAAAGTTCAAAGAATTTCAAAATGAAGTAGAAAATCAATTGGGCAAGAATATTAAACTTCAACGATTTGAACGTGGTGGTGAATATTTAAGCCATGAGTTTGGTGAACATCTAAAGCATTATGGAATTGTTCCACAATGGACTCGCCAGGAACACCCCAATGGAATGGAGTATCCGAACGGAGGAACCGAACCTTGTTAGACATGATTAGGTCTATGATGAGCCAAACTGATCTTCCATTATCCTTTTGGGGATACGCTCTAGAAATAGCCGCTTTCACACTTAATAGGGTTCCATCTAAATCTGTGGAAAGGACACCATATGAGATATGGACCGGGAAGCGTCTCGGGTTGTCTTTTCTTAAGATTTGGGGATGTGTGAAAGTGCATCTAGGCCCCGCATTTTATTTTGGATGATTGATATCAATACAACTAAATTTGGACTAATGTTTTCATGAGATTGTGCGTAGTGAACATCCAAAGAAGATGAAAGTGTAGCAAGCATGATAAAAAAGAAGAAAAGAAATGAGAAATGCAATGAATGAAGAATTTGAAAAGACCTATATCAAAGCTCGTGCCTCTCTTTTATTCTTTCTTTGAGTCATAGGGATGCCGTACTATAAAGAGGGATGCAAATCACAACTTTGACAAAGAATGAAGATGCTCACAAAACTCAAGAAAATCCATCCCAAGCCTATTCTTTTGGGACCCATCGAAGTTCCGATGGTTGGTACCGAAGTTCCGGTAAGCTAACAGAGAGTTCAAGCTCTCGGAAAGCCATACCGGAAGTTCCGGTCCCCGGTACCGAAGCTCCGGTAGGCTAACGGAGAGTTTGAGCTCTCCGGAAAGCCATACCGGAAGTTCCGGCCTCCGGCACCGAAGCTCCGGTAGGCTAACAGGGAGTTTGAGCTCTTTGGAAAGCCATACCGGAAGTTCCGGTCCTTGGTACCGGAAGTTCCGGTAGGCTTACGGAGAGTTTGAAGCTCTCTCGGAAAGCCATACCGAAAGTTCCGGTACTCCACCGAAGCTCCGGTGCGGGCCAAAAATCCAGATCTAACCCTAAATCGGACCATACCGGAAGTTCCGATATGCTATCGGAAGTTCCGGTGCGGGGTTTCGGACATGCCAACGGCTCTTTTTGAGCTGTGGTATATAAGCCACACCCCACACTCCACTCATGCTCTCTTGCACATTCCGAACACACACACACTTGAGCCACACTCCACTCACTCCAAATCCTCTCCAAAAGCAAAATTTCCATCCTTGAGCTAAGATTCGAGTGAGAGACTTTAAGCAAGAGTTTGAGAGACTTGATTCCATTCTTGAGCATCTTTACTCCCGTCAAGCTTGCGATTTGGATTTGTTACTCTTGGAGCTTTGAGCTCCTAAACGGTTAGGCGTGCTCGTGAGCTCCCGACTTGTGTGGTGACGCCCGAGAAGTTTGTTTCACCCATTCCGAAAGGAACTTTGTTAGTGGAAAACTCAAGTTCAACCTTGGTGGTGACTTGAGGGAGAAATAGGGTTGAAAGAAACCCGGTCCTTGGTGGACTTTCTCAACGGAGACGTAGAGTCCTTGGAGGGCTTGAACTTCGGTGAAAAATCCTGTGTCTTGTGTGCTCCCTCTTGTACTTAAGCGCGTTGTTGTTTAAATTCACTAGGTTTCTTGTTAGTTTCCTTTGTGTTGTTAAATTCCTAGAATTGCATAGGGTTGTGCTTTCCTTCTTGCAATCACTAGAATTGTGTAGGGTTTCATTCCGCAATTTATACCCCGACCGGAAGTTCCGGTACTCTACCGGAAGTTCCGATATTTGACGTTTTCATCTTAGTCTTATTTCGCAGAAATATTTAGGATCGCCTATTCACCCCCCCTAGGCGACTTTCAATTGGTATCGGAGCGGGTATCTTCGTTGAAGCCTCACCGCTTGAAGATTAAAGATGACAAATGACAAAGATGCAATGGCTAGTGGTAGTGGTAGTGGTGAAGCTCCACCAAGACCAACCGGTGAAGTAGGTCATGAGAACTCACCGGATGAGACAAGAAATGGGAGTGGAAAAGGAATTGCTAAGGATGGAGATGTGTTTAGTGCTTTGCCGATACACTACAACAAGATGCCATATACCTATAGTGATGGAAAGGATGAGCACATTAGACTCGGCTCCGGAAGACTTCCCTATTTCGATGGTCAATACTTTGATCATTGGAAAACAAAGATGCTCCTACACTTGGATTCCATGCATCAAAATGTGAGGAATGTGACTCAAAATGGTTTCATATGCGAATGTAGAAGCAAGCCAACTACACAAGACTTGTTCAATGTAAGGTGCAATGTGACGGCGGCTAGTGCTCTTGTATCCGCACTTAGCCCCGCCGAATATGAGAAGATAGCTGGATTGGTGGATGCTCATCAAATTTGGTTGAAGCTTGAGTTGGTTCATGAAGGCATTGATAGTGTAAAGGAGTCTAAGCTAGAGGGGCTTAGAGAGGATTTTAACTACTTTGTCATGAGGTCGGATGAAGGGCCAAGGGAAGCACATGATAGAATGATGAGGATAGTAAACAAGAGAAGAGCACTTGGAGAGAAGGTGTTAGATTTGGATGTGAATAGAAGGTTGCTACAAGCCTTGCAATCATGGGATGCCAACATAGTGTCCAATATAAGAGACAAGGATGGTTTTAGATACTCCACCACCGATGAGGTAATTGGAAAGGTGCTCTCCCAAAAACAGCAAATTGACCAAGGCAATAGAATCAATGCTTTGCTTAAGGACAAGGAAAGAGCTAGTGGGAGCAAAAATGATTTGGCTCTCAATGCCGAACAAGAAAAGAAAAAGAAGGTGGTTGAGGAGAGTGATGATGACAGGTGATGATGAGATGGCTCTCTTTGTGAAAAGGTTCAACAAGCTCATGTCAAAAAGAAGTTTCAAGAAGAATGATCAAGACAAGAGCAAATTGAGGAAAGCCAAAAACAAGTGCTACATTTGTGGAGACAAGGGTCATTTCATGGCGGAGTGTCCGGAGAACTACAAGAACAAGCAAAACAAGAAGGATGACAAGAAGTACAAGAAGCATAGAAAGTACCGTTGAGGTGAAGCACACATTGGACAAGAATGGAACTCCGATGGATCATCCTCCTCCTCCGAGTCGGAATCCGATGAAATGAAGGGAGGCATTGCATCACTTGCTATTGGACTCACACCGACCAACTCCTCCTTGTTTGGAAGCTTGACCGATGATTAAAATGACACCGGGCACAAATGCATGATGGCCAAGGGCTCCAAGGTAAATGCTAATGGAAGTTCTCAAATTCCTAAAATATTTGACTTGTTGGACATCATTGAGCAGGAAAAGGAGACCAATGAGAGGCAAGGGGAGCTTCTTGAGAAACAAGAGGAAATGCTTATTCAAGAGAAGCAAAGGGTGCTTGAACTTGAGAAGCTCCTAGAAGTTGAGAGGAAGAAAAATGAGGACTTAGTGAAGTCTCTCAAAATGGTTGAAAAGATAGTGAGACACTTAAAGTCACAAATGTGACACTTCAAGAGAAGTGTGATAACTTGCAAAAGGATCACAATTCTCTTAAAGTGCAATTTGAGGAAATTAAGTGTAACACTACTTCCTCTCAATCTTCGTCTTGCCCCCCATCTAGCAATGAGTGTACTAGGTGCCACAAGATTGATGTTGAAGCTTGTACAAGAAACATCAAGACCATTGATGACTTGAAGAAGCAAGTGCAAGAGCTTCAACAACAAGCACAAAAGAAGGTGAAGGCCATCAATGATGCTAAGGCCGAGTATGCAAGGGGTGCATACACCATTGTGAGGCGGCCACATGTGAAGGATGGCATTGGGTACAAGCAAGGTGACAAGCACAATGCAAGAATCAACAAAAATGGCACCAAATTCATCAAGTTCGCCAAGGAGGGTGGATATCAAAAGAAGCAAGTCAAGACGGAGAAGCAAATCAAGAACACTAACAAATCTTCTCTTATTTGTGATTTGCATACTAATGTGCCTAACCCCTCCTGTGCTCTCTTTAATGATTTCGATGCGACCTATGTGCTAATAAGGAACAAGCATGGCCGTGTCTTTGCAAAATATGTTGGGCCACGCAACAAGACCCACAAATCTTGTGTGTGGGTGCCCAAGGCACTTGTTACTAATGTGAGAGGACCCAAGCAAATTTGGGTACCTAAAAACAAAGCATAAATTGTTTTGTAGGAATACTCCTCCGCTGCTCATCGTGGGTGGTGGATAGTGGATGCACCAATCATATGACCGGAGACAAGAAAATGTTTGAATCATTTGAGCCAAGCAAAGAAAGAAATGAGTACATCACCTTTGGAGACAACGGAAAAGGCTATGTGTTGGGTTATGGTAACATTCCTTTAACTTTTCCGCATTCACTTTCGAAGGTTATGCTTGTGGATAACGTTGACTTCAATTTGTTGTCTATCTCACAACTTTGTGGAATGGGCTACAATTGCTTGTTCAACGACAAGGGTGTGATTGTCTCAAGGACAAGTGATGGCTCGATTGCTTTTGAGGGTGTGCTCAAAGAAAAGCTTTATGTTGTGGATTTTACCGCGGATAAAGCAAAACTTGACACATGCTTAGTTGCAAAGTCCGACATGGATGGTTGTGGCATAGACGACTAGGCCATGTTGGTATGAGAAATATTCACAAACTCCAAAAGGGCGGTCACATTTTTGGACTAACGGATGTTTGCTTTGAGAAAAATAAAATTTGTAGTGCATGTCAAGCCGGAAAATAAGTTGGAGCACCACATCCATCCAAGAACATAGTCAAAACAACAAGACCGTTGGAGATGCTACACATGGATCTCTTCGGACCCATCGCCTACATTAGCATTGGCGGTAACAAATATGGACTTGTTATTGTTGATGATTATTCTCGCTTCACGTGGGTATTCTTTTTGTGTGATAAAGGTGAAGTGAAGGATGTACTCAAGACATTCTTGAAAAGAGCACAAAATGAATTTGAAGTGAAGATCAAGGCCATAAGAAGTGACAATGGTACCGAGTTCAAGAACACTCAAGTTGAAGAGTAACTTGATGAGGAAGGCATCAAGCATGAGTTTTCGGCACCCTACACACCTCAACAAAATGGAGTAGCCGAAAGAAAGAACCGCACTCTTATAGAGACGACAAGAACCATGCTTGATGAGTACAAAACCTCCGATCGCTTTTGGGCCGAAGCAATCAACACCGCATGTCATGCCTCCAACCGGTTATATCTTCACCGACTTTTGAGGAAAACTCCATATGAGCTACAAACCGGTAAAAAGCCTAACATCTCGTACTTTCATGTTTTTGGGAGCAAATGCTTCATGCTCAACAAGGAACCCAAGGCTTCAAAGTTCTCCCATAAAGTTGATGAAGGTTTCTTGCTTGGGTATGGATCAAATTGTCACGCCTATCGTGTCTTCAACAAAACATCCGGTTGTGTTGAAGTTGCACGGACGTAACGTTTGATGAATCTAACGGCTCTCAAGGAGAGCAAGTTGTTATTAACAATGTAGATGTTCGAGGCTCCTAGACAAGCAATCAAGAGGATGGCCATTGGTGATGTGAGACCGCAAGAACAACAAAATGATCAAGATTAACCTCCTCCCTCAAGTCAAGACCAACCATGCACAAATCATGATCAAGTTGATCAAGATCAAGAAGTTGGTAATGAAGATCATGCTCAAGCATAAGATGATGAATCCACATCGCATGATCAAGAGGTTGAACAAGATGGCGGTCAAACAAGCTCACATCCACCACACCCAAGAGTGCACCAAAGTGTGCAACGTGATCACCCCGTGGAACAAATTCTTGGAGACATAGAAAAGGGGTAATCACTCGTTCTCGTGTTTGCAATTTTTGTGAACATTATTGTCATGCCCCAATTTGCAGTGAACAAATAGGAGTACCCGTATGTGTGCCGGGATCGGTTGAATCACACATACGCGACAAATAAAAGTAAACAGAGTAATTAACCATATCCGAAATGTATCATAGTATTTATTACGTAAGGACCCGTAGGTCTAAAAGAAAATTACATCACTCTATTCAAGCAGCAGCAACATCAAACAAGCGTGGTAGTTCCATCTTCATAGGCATCAACCGGGGATCGCCCGCCTAATATTCCGACCCGTCGTCCTCATATTGACCCCATTCCTATCCTGAAGTGTTGTAGTGATTGTACGGAAAGTAAAGCAAGTGTGAGTACGGGTGTCGTACTCAACAAGTGGGGAAACGGATGACTGGCTACAAGGTCAAGGATAGGGTATTTAAAGGGCTTTATTTGCATAAAGCTAGTTTTGTTTCGCAAGTGGCTTAAGCATCCCATTTTACTATGTGTGAAGCAACCCAACCAGCCCATATCGGTCCACGAATATCGATCACGGCCCAACATACTCATCCATACCATGCCCCCTAATCGAGTGAGGATTCCAGGCCGCTCGTGACCGTGAGCACGGTTGTCATGACAGCTTACAGTCTGCAGAGGTTGTACCACAAGTCGGTAATTCCGTCCCCTGTTGCCGGGTGGACTATAGTCTCCTTTATGCAAACACACTTCCTATGGTGTGATGCAAAGAGATCACCGCAGGACATTTCATTAGGCTCTCCTCCCAAACCGTACGTGGCCACTAAGGTTTCACCGTAGGAGACTACCTCTCGGGTACGTCCTCCTAAGGGCCCCCTCTTGTGCCTTGCGAGTCTTGGGACGACCCGTCGGTCCCTCGTCCCTCATCGCCCATCCCACCAAATCTAACGATATTGGGAGGGTCACCTAACTACTGTGTCAAGCCTACCCATATCGGTCTTGTGTTGGTACGGACTTCTCGGGAAAATCGCTCCAAGAACCGGTCCTTAGATCTATAGCACGCATACCACAATCCACCTTGTGCCCTCGACACCAACCAAAACATTCCACATGCTTAGATCCCTAATTTCCATGTTGCTAAGATTATCATTCCTAAACCTCATGTGATATAGTTCTTTAGCCAAGTTACATAAGTTTTCGCTAAGCGTGCTAAGCAAAAACATAAAAAGGAACCGATCCTATTCTACCCAGAGTTAACAAGGCATGGCTAACAATTCTAGGATAGTCCTAAAAATGGGTTTTCCCGTCAAATTCACATGCATTCGAGGCTTTAGGTATAAAATCCAGTCTGCAAAAGGATCAAATAAGCAAGGACACTTGCCTTCTTCCTGCGTGGAGGGTTGGTCAAACGTTTCGAAGTCTTGATTTTGAAAGTCCTCGTATGCTTGCTCCTCGGCCTTGGTAATCTCCTATACTCGTGCACCGATACAAATAAAATACAACAATCATCAAACAAGTGAATTCAACAAGTATAAAATCAATATGATCATGGTATGAATGCATAGATTACGTTCTACAATCATTTTGATATAAAGAACACGAAAAACGAAGCAACGGTTCAAAAGATATGATATTTTGAATTTACAGGGGCTAATCTATAAATAAAACAGAGTACGAGGCTTCGCAGAATTATTTATAGATTAAAAGGACTGCAGCTTCAATTTTTAAAAAACGTCGGGGTTTAAACCGCAAAATGCGTAGAACAGGAAGAACCGCGGGTTGATTTTTGAAAAACCTAGGGGCTTAAAAGTAAAAAGTGAAATAATAGAAATTTTCGGATTTATTTGTCCAAAAGAAAAGCGTGGACCGCGTCCACGGTCCCGTGGACCATAGCCATAGCGGCGGTCCACCGGTCCATCGTGGACGGGTAGTGTTGACGGCGGCGCCGCCGCGGAGCTTGTCTGAGCTTGTCGCGCACGGGGATAGGGGACACCGCCGCACTCACCCAAAGACTCGCACGGAAGCGGGGAGGTCCAGGCGGTGGTCCGAGACGGAGAACGGCGGTGTAGGTCACCGGGGTTGATGGTTTGGACGAGGGGAAGGCCGGGAGCTCGGGTTTGGTTGGGGAAAACAATCTACGGATCTTGGGCGTCCTTTTATAGGAGGAAAGAGAAGGGGAAAAGGGGCGGAGAGTTGGCTCGTTGGCCGGGTTGTAGTGGTCGCCATTAATGGCCACCGAACCTCAAAGTGCGGGCATTTCGCTGGGGAGGGGAATAATCGAGGGAAGGGGAAGGTGGACGGAGGTGCGGCGATCCGTTTTCTAGTGGCGATGGGGAGGGAGAACGCCGGTTGCGAAGGGGAGGCGGCGGCGTTCGTGCCGCGACGGCGGCGGCGGTCCGCTTGTCGTCCCGGGGAGGAAGACGATAGGGATTGGGTGGGCCGCGGCACTGGCCGGGCCTCGCCTGTCTGGGCTGCTTGAGTGAGAGAGAAAAAAAGAGAGGAAAAAAAGAATTGGGCCTGTTTTTGTAACAACTCTCGTGAAAATAATGCATTTCATGTCATCATGAACATGTCATTACATTGTTGCATTTTTGAAGATATCAAATTTTGTGTTAATAATAAACACATAAAATAACAAAATAGATAAAGAAGAAAGGAAGTGTTTAAAAAGAAATGAAATAAACAGAAAATTTATGTTTAATATTTTCTATGCCTCAAATATCCTAAATAAAGATTTATGAAAATCTCCGTAAAATATTTTGCCTTGTAAAAATATTTACAAGAAATACACAAAGTTTCTTTTATTAATTTAACTATGAATTTTTAATCCAAAAATGATTTGGAGTTTTACCCTGGACTTAATAGGAAATATGCCTAAAATGTTTTCATTTAAACCCCTGAAAAATTTGGGAATTTTTGGAGCTTGGGAAGGCTACTTTTTAATTACGTGAAAGTAGGAGGGCCTTTTTGTAAAATTTCCAGGACCGGCCCCGGCGTCGGCCTCTTCTCCCTCTCTCCCCTCTCCCACGTCTCACCACCGCCCGCGCCCTACACCGCCTCCTCGGCAGGCCGCCACGCCGCCGGCCACGTAGGTGCCCGGCACCACGCAGCTGCGTGGCTGCGTGCTCCATTGCCGCCTCACCGGGGCGATAAAACACCCCGTCCCTATCCTTCCCTCTTCCTTTCCCATTTCTCCTCCCCGCCGTCGCCGTTCTTCCTCCCTAGAGCGCCGTCGCCGAGCCACTCCGGTGCTCCTCCGTCCCGGACCACCGCACCGCCGCCTTCGCCGTAGTCCACAAGCAACTCCCCGCAGAGCCACTCGCCCTTCAATCCCTCGGAACCCAAGCAATTCATCGTTCTCTCAAGAAGTTCATCGTCGGAGTGTCGTCGTCGCACCTCCAAATCGACGAGCTTTGGTGAGCCGTTTGCCCTATTTTCTCTTCATAGCGATGCGCAACTAGATGCTCGAGGTTTCCGATAGCTCATCCTTTCTTTTGTTCCACGAGAGCTGGTCAATCGCCGTTCTTCCGCAACTCCGGTCACCGCCGTCCGCAGTCCCACGGTGAGCACCCCCTTCCGCGCTTGCTCATGTACCTAGGACCCCGGGACGAGCTTGCGCATGCTCGTAGTAGCTTCTCGTTAAGTTTCCTTAAGGTTCGAGCTCTCTAGCGAGCGTTTCACCGCGCCGAGTCACCGCCGTGGCTGGTTCTCGCCGCCGGTGCCTCTCCGGTGGAGCTCATGTGCTCGCGTCTTCACCGGAAGGTTCGCCTAGTCGCGTAGAGTAGGACGGTGTCGTCGCGGCGAGCTTTGGTCCGAGCCCGGCCGTCTCCGGTGGCCGCGCCGCCGCTGGCTCGCCGCCGCAGTGGTGCCACACTACGGACCACACGCGGGTGGGATCGCGTGTGGCCACGTGGAGATTCCGTGTGCCAACCCCGTAGCCTTCGTGTGGCACGTAATCAAATTCAAAATTCCAAAATTCGTAGAAAATTCATTAAAATTCGGAAAAATGTCAAACCAAGTTTGTTAGACTCAGAAAAATAAGATCTATTTTTTTGTGAAATAAAATATTTATTTCGACTAAAATTATTTTATAAGTAGTAATTAATCACTTTCTTTGATTAGGAAAAAGCTATTATTTTATGTAAATAAAATGTTTAATTATGAAAAATAATTTTATTTGATGAAGGAGATACTGCAAACAAAATTAATTAAGAAATTTATTTTCCAAAATTAATCTTAAACTCGTATTATTTTATGTGATCACAATCTAATAACCTTTTATCACTTAAAGTAATGATTTATTTAATGCTTAATAAACCAGCATAATTTATTGATTATTAAACCTACGTAATTAAGGAACAGAACTAATTAATAAATAATGACCTTGTTTAAGCATTCATTAATTAGCATAATTACTTGTTAATTATTGCTTAATGCACATGCTCATCCCTAACTGTTAATTAACTAAGATGATTAAGCATTAATTGTTAATTATTACTTATGGGACTTAATTAATGAATCCTTGTATACTTTCATCATGAGCATTCATGCATACATGATTGTGATTCGCAACGCATTGTCTGGTCGACTAGGTTCGAAGTGATCGAGGTTCCACCCGAGGTCGAGTCGGAGCCGGAATCTCAAGTCGACCCGACTCGCCGAGGAAGCTAACTTCGAACGTAATCAAGGCAAGCCCCGGTGCATCCCACCTATGATTTTAAAGTCTTTTCTTTTATCACGAGTAATGAGTCTTGATTGTGCATTAGGTTATAGGAGTTGCTTGATACCCTAGATGCATGAGATAGGTTTCCATTTGTTTATGCTATACTCGGTACGGGTAGCTCAATAGAGTTCGATAACTCGCTAAGCTCAAGTCATAGGGAATCGGTAGAAGTCGGGTGGTGTCACACACTACTCGCGAGATATAGGATAATGGTTGGTTCAATTTTTATGCTGAAAGGAATGATAAGAGAAAGATGAGAGTGGAAATGAAGAGGTTAATAAGCCGAGACCGGATGGGCCCCGTAGGAGAAAGGGCAAGATGGATATGAGGTCTTGTAAGGTGGTAGCCCCGTCCGAGTCGGTCAAGGACCGTACCGTTGTCGGCTTAGTTGAACAAGTTTGAACGTACCGTACTACATGCTCGGTATCATGGGCCCGAGCAAGCTGATGTACCCTACCACCCCGGAGATGTAGCGTAGCCAACTCTCTTTTATCGGTCGTTAGTGAGAGGATAGTCTCACGGGAGGGAGATGGGTCGGCCACGAGGTAAGTCGTGGAGTCGCCATACTCCCGGGGAGTTGGAAATGGCTAGTCTTTTGTCGGTGCTAGCGGGAAAAGTTGTCGTATACGACTAGTGTGGTGCGTATACGTCATGTAGTCGGGTTTTGCCGACTGGTATAAAATCGATTCGAATCGTTGTCCCTCGCAGTAATGAGTACCGCTTGTTTAGCTCGTCACATCGTAGTTAAATTATATGGAAGATGAAGATGAGAGATGGGAAGATTAATGATCTATTTTATCTTGTCTTGAGAACTTGATTGAAATAGTGAGAGGTTGCAAACATCAAGGCTAATGAACATAACGTGAGCTAAAATACCGAAAGTAAGGACCCACCCTTTAATGCTGTTTTTTTTCGCAAAGGAGTAAACCCCACAGACCGTAAAGCCTTTGCATACTAGGCGTCGGCCTTAGCGTGCCATGTTGATCGGGTCGGTCTTGCCGAGTATTAGAATACTCGGGGTTTGTTCGTTACCTTTCAGGGAACGAGTCGTACTACCACGACTTGTATGGCAGCTTCCCGAGGAGGAGCAATGTCCGGAGGGAGGTTCCCTTCGGTGGGAACGTATCCCCACGCCTTGAAGAGAGAGGACCGTGATGTACGAAGGGCTCGGTGCATCACGTTGTTTCGTTTGAAGTCTTTTGAGTTGTACAATAGAACAAGCTTCCGCTGAATACTCGTAGGATGTTAAAACTTCAATAAAGTTATATTCCGCCGCACGAATGTTTGTATTTTGAAAACCTGGTTGTTTTGTACCATGATGTATATATTCGGCTTGGATGAGATGATGTTTCTGTTGTAACTCGCTTCGACGAGTGTCCCTCTCGTACCGGTTCCTGGGTGTCTGTTGGTATTTCTTACGTCACGAATAAATCCGCAAGCGCACGGAATACCGTTGTAGCACTTCACCCGGGAGTATTCCAAGGTATCGTATTTATATCCGCAGGGAACGGAGTATTTCGCAACAAGGTTAGTTTACCCAAGGACAACCAAGACAACGTAGCAAAATAGGGTCGAGAGGGTGACTCTTATCTATTTATCCTTTAAAGGTAGACGAACGCAAGCTAGACTTGTTTACTTCGGGCACCGTCTTAGGCTTGGTCCGCCAAGCCACTCCGGTCTACGAAAGCTCTACTATGTACCCGAACGTGGAGGGTTCCTTTGGATGACAGGGCTGTCACTTCCCGCCACCTACCTCTACAAACCGTGGGGCACACAAGCAAACAAAGGCGATCTCCAGCCCTAGACACCACGTCTATGCTATTGACCACTACTCTAGCCTCGGCCTAGAACCGAGTTCGTAAAGCTAGAGTACTTCTTGCGAAGCGATGATCCCGTAAACAAGTATAACAAGAATTACGTCTAACACAAAGATATGTCACGATAGATAAGTAGATCACCACGTATAAATCACCAAAAAGAGTGTTTACACGCCAAGGTAAAAGAAAAGGAAATACTACTCCACTTTACAAAAGGGAGGAACACTCCTTCCTCTTCCTTGCCCTCTCTCCTATTCTACTAAAATACAAGAGGCCCTTGGCCTAAGGATGAGAGTTTTGTCTTGTATCTTGATGTTGGTGGTGTGTTGAGAGAGGGGGTGTAGCCCTTTATTTATAGCCTTGGAAGGTCGGCAACTTGGAGGCGGTTCCGGACGTCGGTGGCATTAATTGCAGGTGGAACCGACCTCCGCACGTCGGTGACAAACCGCCGGAGAAAGATGGGCCGGGGGGCCCACTCGTCGGCTCGGCCGAACCCACTAGGGTGGTTCGGCCGAACCGGCCCGGACTCCCCGGGCTTGATTCTTCTCTCGGTGCCTTCCCCTGGCTGTGTGCTGGCCCAATCCACTTGCTTGGTTTGATGTTGAGGCTCGTTTTGTGGTTTTGGGCTTTTGGACTATATTCTTTAGTCCGGGGAAAATCCGTCGATAGCAAAGTCCATGTTTCGTGCATGTTTTCCCCTCGTTTTCATATGAATTGCACCTCGCATTCATAATTTCACCAAGACTAGTGGAATTTGTTAGAAATAATCCCTATGTCTATTCTTGGTGATGGTGTTTGATTCAAAAAGATGCAACATGTTGACGGTAAAATTGGACCATAAGAACCGTCAACAAGACCCCCACACTTAGCTCTTTGCTCGTCCTCGAGTAAAGGTGGGAGCGTAAGTTGAGAGATCTCTCCCCTTAGAGACCCGCACACATGTTATTACAAGCCACACCGTTTTACTTGTGAACATGACGGTGGCTAACATGCATTCTTGGATGATTGATAAGTGGAACAGCTCATGACTCAAGTCACTATACTTTTGCTCACTAAGCACCTTGGGTTTTTGAAAGTTTTGAAAATAAACAACATGACTCCCGCTCCTCTTCGATTCTCTTGAATCGCTCAAAAAGTGTTTTCCTCACCAAGGCATTGTGTTGCCTCTCTTTTTCCTACTTCTTAGGCTTGTATGTGGAGCTCGGTAGGGAATGAGAGAGGCATACTTGTATCACAAATATTGCTAAGCCAAAAGGAAGGATCCATGGAGAAGCCAAGTCATGCAACCTTGATCAAGAAGTGCGTGTGTGTATGGATATGAAAAAGTGACAACTCCTATTGCAATTGACCTCTCTTTATTTTGCATTTTCGAGACATGGCTATCTTTTTATTTTCTTTCTTTTCTTTTCTTGCTCTATGCTTGAGCATCTCTTTTCTTCTCTCTTTTTCATTGCTCATCTTTGTGAGCTTTCTTTTCATTGCTCATCTCGTGTGAGCTTTTCTTTTTACATAGCCATGTCTCGTTTATGCGTGATTGAGAGAGAGAGAGAGAGGTAAAAAGAGGTGCAAACGAGGAGTGTCTTTATTTTGGTGGGGTGCTAGCTCCCGGTGTAGGAGTTTAGCTTTTTTTTTTTTTTTTTTTTCTGGTGGAGTGTACGTGATCTTGATCAAGAGAGCATGACAAGTTTCTCTCTAGGGTCACTCGATTTTGGTAAAGCTCATTGCAATCACAAGCAGCATATGTATGTAAGTTTTGCAAGGTATGATCATCATATGGCATTGGTAGGCATTTTTGTATCAAGAGAGGAGCATGAAGCCATGGTATTTTTGTTTTGTGAAATAAAATTCCCAAGGACTCGGTAAGCTAAGCATAAGATCATTTCGTCGAGCCATATCACACTTGCCAATAATCTAGAGAAACATGGGTCCTATGGATTTGATTATTTGTTCACAGGCAAGTGGTGATGAAGCGAGTAATAAAAAGTGTGCAAGATCATCATGAGAGCATTAGGGAGAGACTTGGGAAAAGGTATTCAAAAGAAATCTTCCCAAGTTTTAGTTGGTCAAGTTTTAGTAATTGTTTTTCGCGTCTCGTAATGAACTTGACAAATAAAGTAGGCGAAAAGGAAGTGTGGGAAACAAACTCAAGTGCCACGAGGAAGCAGGGCTGAGTGGGACCCACCAGGTTGCCGAACCACCTGTGGGTTCGGCCGAACCGGCCCGGGCCCCACCGGTGCTCTGTTTCGCAGGTTGTGTTTGTGTTGTTTTCCTCGTGATGTTTCCGCGCGCTACGCGTGTGTTTGTCTTTGCTTTCCGCGATGTCCCCCCCACACTTGCCTTTTGCCTCGTTTTCTTCAAAATAGACAAAGATATTTCGAAACAAAACTTGCTCTACCGGTAAGGGAAGACCGGGGAGCACTAATATGATTAAAAATTTAAAAGAGCAGAGCGCATTACAATCTTGAGGAATTGAAAAAAATGATAAAAATGTGCTCATGGGAAATGATGAACGCGGGAAGGTTCATTTTAAACGTCGTATTCGTCCTCCTTCCCCGCGTTCTTGAAGAGACGCTTGATCTTGGAGTTGGTGCTGCGGCGATGGCTCGCCCGGGCATCCTTCAAGTCTTCAATAGCGTCTTTGATCTCCGCGACATTATCACGTAGGCGTTCATGGGCTTCGCGGAGATCAACGTGTTTAGCGAGGAGGATTTGGTAGGGGCTTTTTTTAGGAGTTTTCTCCTCCTCGCTTTCATACATTCCCCCTGCCCTCTTGATGGGAGAGGGAGAGAGACGCCTCCTTATCCTCTTAGGAGGAGTGTCGCCCACGGATTCGCGGCGTCTCTCTTTCCGCCGAGGTGAGCGGCGGGATGAGCTGCTTTCCGCCACCGCGGATTCCCTTGATCTTGAACCTCTCGCCGGGCTTCTTGATGGGGCTAGGCAGGTTGCGCCCTCATATTGATGGTGCACCACCTGCCCGCTCTTGGTAGCGAGGGTGCCGACGTACTTCTCTCCAGGAAGGAGAGCGTTGTCGGCGGCGTCGGCGCTCTTCTTCTTGGGGGTAGATTTCCCTTCTTTTGGCGAGGTGCCACAGCAGCGGGAGAGCTCTTGGAGGGTGTTCTTGCTGCTGTGGGTGGAGGTTCAATAGCGAGCGGTAGATCATGGATCATCAAGGCTTGCTCGCCGGGAATGGAGACATGATCAAGGATGTCTTCGAGGCCGACTTGGCGGCAAAGCTCGCTGGTGGTGACGGAGACGTCGAGGCTTGGGATGCTGCTGTCCATGGTGCTGGGCAAAAGCTTTTTTTTTTTTGTGCGAAATGGACAAGGTGGAAGAAAGGTGCAAGGGAAAAATGAAAGAAAACACCTTCATTTATAGATAAAAGCATGGAAAGAATTAATTTGATTTTTCCCGCAGCATGGAAGGCACTAAGCAGGGAGATTTGATCTTGTGACCGTTGGAGACAAAAGATGAAAGAAAAAAGTGACCGTTTGGGGTTCAGTATCGGTTCGGCCGAACCAGCAAGGGGGTTCGGCCGAACCGTAGTGGGCCCCTCTCGGTCCCCTTCTTTTTCTCGGTTGATTGCTTGCTAAAATTATTTCAGTGGAAAGAGCTACTACGGGATATAGATAAGAAAGAGCTATCATGAGAGAAAATTTAAATTAATCAAGTGCATGACATCAAATTCTTTATCTTTATCGGGCTCGAAATAAATTTTAAGGCGCCGACCATTTACCTTAAATATTTTACCTTCGTCGTCTTGAAGTGTGATTGCTCCATGTGACGAGGTGTCAATAACCGTGTATGGTCCGTCCCATTTACTTCTTAATTTTCCATGCCCGAAGAGTTTCACCCGTGAATTGAATAGCAAGACCTTATCTCCAACCTTAAATACCTTTATCTTTATCTTTTTGTCGTGCCACCTTTTTGTCCTTTCTTTGTATATAGCTGAGTTGTGGTAAGCTTTGTCTCTCCATTCTTCTAACTCAGCTATCTCCATTTTTCTTTTGCGTCCGGCACCATTAAAGTCCATGTTCCATTTCCGGATGGCCCAATACGCTCGGTGTTCCATCTCGACGGTAAATGACATGTTTTCCCGTACACGAGCTGGTATGGGGACATGCCTATGGGTGTCTTGTATGCTGTACGGTATGCCCATAGTGCATCGGGTAGCTTGTCCTTCCATCCCTTCCCCATTTCTGTTACGGTCTTTTGCAGGATCCGCTTGATTTGCTTGTTTGAGGTCTCGGCCTGCCCACCGGTTTGAGGGTGGTATGGAGTAGCGATATTATGCCTTGATCCAAGTTCTCTTAGGAAGCTTCGAAGGTCTTATCAATGAAGTGAGACCCTCCGTCGCTTATCACTAGCTTCGGTGTTCCAAACCTTGGGAAGATAATTTCGTGGAACATCCGGCGAGCATGCTTGGCATTTGCGGCCCCGCAAGGCATTGCTTCCACCCACTTAGACACGTAGTCTACCGCCACCAAGATGTATTCGCAGTCATGTGACTTGGTGAACGGTCCCATGAAGTCAATGCCCCATACGTCGAAGAGCTCGACTTGTAAATTGTAGTTGAGGGGCATTGCATCTCTTGCCGTGATGCCTCCAACTTTTTGACATTCCGGGCATCGCTCGACAAATTCCTTTGTGTCTTCGTACATGGCTGGCCAAAAGAAGCCACTTTGCCATATCTTGGCCTCGTGTACGAAACACGCCGTAGTGTCCCCCGTATGGCGATGCATGGCACTTCTCAATGATTCGTGTGCTCTCGGTATGGGCACACATCGCCTTAGCAATCCATCGGCGCAGACACGGTAAAGGAAGGGCTCTTCCCATAAGTGACGGCGACTCTCATAGATGAGTCGTTTCTTGCTCTTTCCAGGTGGTACGTACTCCCGTTGCCATGAAGTTCACAATGTCGGCGTACCATGGATGTGAGTCCCTCACTAGGAGCAGCATGTCATCGCGTAGGAAATCATTGATGGGTAATTCCTGCAGGTTAGTGAATTGTATACGCGACAAATGATCTCGCCACGGAATTTTCTACTCCTTTCTTATCACGGATTTCTACATCAAACTCTTGGAGTAGAAGAACCCATCGTATCAAACGAGGTTTAGCATCCTTCTTATTGAGCAAAAACTTTAAAGCAGCATGATCGGTGTAAACAATGACTTTTGCTCCAGCCAAGTAGGATCTAAACTTATCAAAAGCAAAAACAACAAGCAAGGAGCTCTTTTTCAGTGGTAGTGTAATTTAACCGAGCTCCACCAAGGTTTTGCTTGCATAGGAGATTGCATGATGCTTTTTATCTCTAGTTTGGCCAAGAACAGCCCCCACAAAGCAAAATCACTAGCATCACACATTATCTCAAAAGGCAGCGTCCAATCAGTGGGGTTGGATAATTGGCGCCGAGATGAGTGCATTCTTAAGGGTAGTGAAAGCAGCCATGCATTCATCAAGAAACTCAAAGGGTGCATCCTTCGCAAGCAGATTTGTAAGGGGTCTAGCAATTTGAGAGAAATCTTTGATAAAACGACGATAGAACCCCGCATGTCCTGCAAAGCTGCGAATGCCCCTAACATTCACAGGAGGTGGAAGCTTTTCTATAACTTCTAATTTAGCTTTGTCCACCTCTATCCCCCTTTCGTAAATCAAATGCCCCGTAACTATGCCTTCTCTAACCACGAAATGGCATTTCTCCCAATTGAGCACTAAATCATTTTCTTGACAACGTTGCAAGACTTTGTCTAAATTTTCTAAACAATGATCGAAGGTTTTTCCATAAACAGAGAAATCATCCATGAATACTTCCATAATCTCTTCGATCATGTCGTAAAAGATAGACATCATGCAACGTTGAAAAGAAGCATGTGCATTGCAAAGCCCAAAAGACATTCGTCGATAGGCGTAAGTTCCATAGGGGCATGTGAAAGTGGTTTTACTTTGATCGTCGGGATGGATGGGGATTTGATGATATCCTGAATACCCATCAAGGAAACAAAAGAAAGAATTATTTGCCACTGCTCCAACATCTCATCGATGAAGGGCAGCGGAAAATGATCCTTCTTTGTAGCCTTGTTAAGTTTTCGGTAATCTATGCACATCCTCCATCCCGTGACGGTGCGTTGAGGGATCAACTCATTTTTGTCATTATGGACGACCGTCATTCCTCCTTTCTTGGGTACAACCCGCACTCGGACTCACCCACTCGCTGTGTGGAACAGATAGATAATGCCAAGCATGTAAAAGTTTTAAGACCTCCTTTTTAACGACCTCCCGCATCGCATTGTTCAACCTCCTTTGAGGTTCCCTAGATGGTGTACTATCTGGGTCTATGGGAATGCGATGGGTGCAAAGAGCAGTGGCTGATTCCCTTGAGGTCTCCAAGCGAGTACCCAAAAACGGAGTGATGTTTTTCTAGCACGGCTAAGAGTTTTGCAGCTTCCTCCTCCGAAAGCTTGTCACTTATGATGACAGGGGTTTCGGGATTTCCGTGAAGAAAACGTAGCGCAAGCCTCGGTGGAAGAGTTTTGAGCTCTACGGAGGTGGCGTAGGTGTAAAAGTTTCGGCAGCTCAAAAGTTTCCGCCGAATCATCCTCTTCTAAAATGAAATCAAGAGCATCTTCATCCAAGGATGATTCGGGGTTTTCATGAGGAAAAATTGCCATAACCTCCTCCATGCATTCTTCTTCCACAAGCGGCTCCTCGGCAAAAGAGTTTTGTGCATGAATGATAGGAAGAGAAAAAGTTTTCTTGCCGAGGGTGAAGTCTAAGGTTCCTCGAAGGTGATATCCCTAAGAAAAGCTTTTCTATGGGATGACCGACCAAAACATCGAAATCCAGGATTCCGAAAACGTGAAAGTCCAAGGAAACCTCTCGCTTCATTACGCTTAATGCAAACATCTCTAATGATCCCCAAACTCTCAAAAATTGCCCCGGTGGGGCTTTAAGGAGTTTGTCGAAGGTGCCCATGTCTCGTTTCCAAATAAAGTTGAAGCAAAAGATTCGGACATGATGTTGGCACCTACTAGAGGATTATAGAGAACATCTACCATTACTCCCCGAATTGAGCCACGAATGGTTGATCTAGGATGATCAAGTCGAAGAACTTCCGAAGAAAGTTCGTTTTCCATCAACCATTCATCGCTCATAATTGCTCGTCAACTTCCGAACAGTTTTTAAGAGAAGAGATTTTTCAATAGGTTCGGGGTTGGTGCAGGGAGTGCTGGTTTCTTTTGATAGGAGTAGTTCAAGGTGTTTCCAAAATCTTCAAAAATTTCTTCCTTGAACTCAAATGGGAAATCAAGAGGTTCATCTTCCTCTATCATTGTTCTTGTGTTAGATGAGGACTCGAGTGCTAGGTGCTCCATCATGGGCACCAAGTGTTGTGTCTCTTGCACAACGAGTTCCTCATCTTCTCGACTCCGGCTCTACGAGTAAGTCAGCGGAAAAGGTGTGTTTTCCACAATTCGATCCAAAAGTTCGTGTGCTTCCGCTATGGTCTTATGAGAAAAAGATCCACCCGCGGCCGTGTCAAGATAAAGTGCGGTATCGTTGCTCAATCCCGAATAAAAGTGTTGTAATAAAACGGGTTCGGGAGCAATAATTCTGGTCCGGAGTCCGTTAGAGAACAGAACCGAATCCATGACGCACTTAAGGTTTCCTTTTCTTCTTGTGGAAAGCCTATTATTTCCGCTCGTAGAGAAGTGATACGAGATACGGGGAAGAATGCTAGACAAAATTTGTCTCGCAATTCTTTCCAATCACCGTTCACTCTCTTAGCGGTGTAAGTGTACCATTGCTTCGCCTTCTCATTGAGAGAGAAGGGAAACAACTTCCACTTCAATGTTTCTTGTGTCATGCCATGGATCAATCGGCATGAACACAAATGTTCAAACTCTCGCAAGTGTTCATAAGGATTTTCATGTTTAAAACCCGAAAAGGATAAACCTCTAATCATCGAAATGTAATCGGGGGAGAACTCATAGCCAGGTGAAGAAATAGGTTGTGATGATGATGGTGGCTCTAAGAGTTCACCCCGTGGAGTGGAGAAAGATTGGATGGTTGGGTGTGACTCCATGATATGTTTTTGTGAAATTTTGAATGTAAGGAAAAAAATAAAAACAGAACGGTAAGTAAGATAGATTACGAGGGCAAACCTGATTCGTTACAAAGATAACAACCGTTCCTCGGCAACGGCGCCGTAAATGCTTGTTGGTATTTCTTACGTCACGAATAAATCCGCAAGCGCACGGAATACCGTTGTAGCACTTCACCCGGGAGTATTCCAAGGTATCGTATTTATATCCGCAGGGAACGGAGTATTTCTGCAACAAGGTTAGTTTACCCAAGGACAACCAAGACAACGTAGCAAAATAGGGTCGAGAGGGTGACTCTTATCTATTTATCCTTTAAAGGTAGACGAACGCAAGCTAGACTTGTTTACTTCGGGCACCGTCTTAGGCTTGGTCCGCCAAGCCACTCCGGTCTACGAAAGCTCTACTATGTACCCGAACGTGGAGGGTTCCTTTGGATGACAGGGCTGTCACTTCCCGCCACCTACCTCTACAAACCGTGGGGCACACAAAGAAACAAAGGCGATCTCCAGCTCTAGACACCACGTCTATGCTATTGACCACTACTCTAGCCTCGGCCTAGAACCGAGTTCGTAAAGCTAGAGTACTTCTTGCGAAGCGATGATCCCGTAAACAAGTATAACAAGAATTACGTCTAACACAAAGATATGTCACGATAGATAAGTAGATCACCACGTATAAATCACCAAAAAGAGTGTTTACACGCCAAGGTAAAAGAAAAGGAAATACTACTCCACTTTACAAAAGGGAGGAACACTCCTTCCTCTTCCTTGCCCTCTCTCCTATTCTACTAAAATACAAGAGGCCCTTGGCCTAAGGATGAGAGTTTTGTCTTGTATCTTGATGTTGGTGGTGTGTTGAGAGAGGGGGTGTAGCCCTTTATTTATAGCCTTGGAAGGTCGGCAACTTGGAGGCGGTTCCGTACGTCGGTGGCATTAATTGCAGGTGGAACCGACCTCCGCACGTCGGTGACAAACCGCCGGAGAAAGATGGGCCGGGGGCCCACTCGTCGGCTCGCCGAACCCACTAGGGTGGTTCGGCCGAACCGGCCCGGACTCCCCGGGCTTGATTCTTCTCTCGGTGCCTTCCCCGGCTGTGTGCTGGCCCAATCCACTTGCTTGGTTTGATGTTGAGGCTCTGTTTTGTGGTTTTGGGCTTTTGGACTATATTCTTTAGTCCGGGAAAATCCGTCGATAGCAAAGTCCATGTTTCGTGCATGTTTTCCCCTCGTTTTCATATGAATTGCACCTGCATTCATAATTTCACCAAGACTAGTGGAATTTGTTAGAAATAATCCCTATGTCTATTCTTGGTGATGGTGTTTGATTCAAAAAGATGCAACATGTTGACGGTAAAATTGGACCATAAGAACCGTCAACGAGTGTCCCTGAGGGGATGTCACAGCTTTAGCTAAAGAAGGCCCAAGTGATCTGTTTTAATATTTTTTTCAATTTTCTTTCTATATTCCAGGTTTAAAAAACAGTAGTAAAACTTAATTAAAAAGTGCATAAAATATACCAAATAAAATGTAGAAAAAAAGTCTACTCGACCTACATGCCTACGTGCCATGAAATGAAATGCATGATTTAATATTTTATTTAGAAAAGTTTTGTTTCTAGCCAAGTTGATCACATGAAATGACGATCGTTTCACATAAAATGACGATTATTCTTGGAGATTTTAGGTTTCGAAAAATAGGGTGTTACAATTACTCTTTTGTCTCTTCTTTGGAGCCATTTAGAGTAGAAGAAGTACTCGAGGACTCGGATTGGGTGATGGCCATGCAAGAAGAATTGAACAACTTCACAAGAAATGAAGTTTGGACATTGGAAGAAAGACCAAGAGGCAAGAATGTTGTGGGCACCAAGTGGGTGTTTCGCAATAAATAAAATGAAGACGGTGTTGTGACAAGAAACAAAGCAAGATTAGTGGCCAAAGGATATTCACAAGTAGAAGGATTGGACTTTGATGAAACCTATGCCCCCATGGTAAAGCTAGAATCAATAAGAATACTACTTGCTTTTGCCACTCATCACAACTTCAAGTTGTACCAAATGGACATGAAGAGTGCATTCCTAAACGGACCAATCAAGGAAGAAGTGTAGGTGGAACAATCACCGGGCTTTGAAGACCCCAAGTATCCTAACCACGTGTACAAACTCCATAAGGGGTCCTATGGGCTTAAGCAAGCACCAAGAGCATGGTATGAATGCCTTAGGGATTTCCTTTTGAAAAAGGGTTTTCAAATGGGCAAGGCCGATGCAACCCTCTTCACAAAGCGCTTTGATCATGATATATTTGTGTGCCAAATTTATGTCGATGACATAATATTTGGTTCTACTAATCAAATATTTTGTGATGATTTTAGCAAGATAATGATAAAGAGGTTCGAGATGTCTATGATGGGAGAGTTGACATTCTTTTTAGGTTTTCAAGTAAAGCAACTCAAGGAGGGCACCTTCCTATGTCAAGCCAAGTACACTCAAGACATATTGAAGAAGTTTGACATGGACAAGGCAAAGCCCGCCAAGACACCCATGGCAACAAACGGCCATCTCGAGCTCACCAAGAAGGACAAGTCGGTTGATCAAAAGATTTTTCGCTCTATGATCGGCTCCTTGCTTTACCTTTGTGCATCTAGGCCCGATATCATGCTTAGTGTGTGTATGTGTACACGTTTTCAAGCCGCTCCTATGGAGTGCCACATGGTGGCCGTTAAAAGAATCTTGAGATATTTAGTGCACACACCCAACCTAGGGCTTTGGTACCCCAAGGGTTCAAAGTTCAACCTAATAGGCTATTCCGATGCGGATTATGCCGAGGATAAAGTGGATAGGAAGAGTACCTCCGGGACATGCCAATTCTTGGGTAGGTCCCTAGTGTCATGGTCATCCAAGAAACAAAATTCCGTTGCCCTATCCACGGCCGAAGCGGAGTATGTTGCAGCCGGTAGTTGTTGTGCACAACTATTATGGATGTGACAAACTTTAAGGGATTATGGTTACAAATTGAACCGTGTCCCCCTCCTATGTGACAATGAGAGTGCCATAAAGCTAGCATATAACTCCGTTGAGCACTCGCGCACAAAGCATATAGATATCCGCCATCATTTCTTGAGAGATCAATCTATCAAAGGGGATATCGAAGTGAGCCATGTGAAAACCGAAAATCAATTAGCCGATATTTTCACCAAGCCACTAGATGAAAGCCGCTTTGCTATCTAAGGAGTGAGCTAAATATACTTGACTCTAGTAACGTGGTGTAAATGCGTGCACACCTACTTGTTGTTTTTATCTTTTTGAATCTTAAGTTGAAAATGCATGCTTTCGAAAATTATGAGAGTGACTTTGAAAACTTTTCTTGGTTCTTGACCAAAACATCAAATCTTGCCAAAATGTGATCATAGCTTTGCTTGTTGATTGTGTACCGATCACATGTTGTCAAGACGTCTCACTAGTCCATCAAAACTATCTTTGAAAAATTCCTCCAAAATCTCATCTCTTCCTCTCGTTTTCACCCCCTACCGGAAGTTCCGGTATGGGTGGTCGCCGTCTGGGCTCGGTGTTTTTCCCGATCGGAAGTTCCGTAGCTGATATCGGAGGTTCCGACCGGAGGTCGAACAGAGGAATCTTTTCCTCCCGATCGGAAGTTCCGGTACCTAGTACGGAAAGCTCCGACCGGGAGCTCACCCGTGGTGTCATACCCACATCGGAAGTTTCGGTATGCTACCGGAAGTTCCGGTGTGGGGCGTTGACCTAGGGTTTGAGCCCGCACCGGAAGCTCCGTGCGGCACGGAAGTTCCGGTGCGGGGCGGCAAGTATAAATAGGGGAGCCCGTCCCCTTGATAGGGACGGCTCCCATTTGAAAAACTCTCCACCTTTTTTTCTCTCCACTTCGGATCTTCATGAACCGGTGGTGCTTCTCAACTTTCGGCGGCGGTCTTCGGCAAGTTTCCTTGAAGATCTTCCCTCCGGTCTTCTCTAAGTCACCTAGCTAGAGGAGCAGGTATTCCTTCATGCCCATCACTTCTAGATCTAGGGTTTAATCCTTGAATCCCTAGGAGTTTTTGTTGCTTAGATGAATCTCTAGCGGTTCTAGAACACTAGCATGCCTCTAGGAAATAAATCCATTGGCTAGATGTTGTTTTTCGCACCGCTAGGGTTAGGGTTGACCCCTAGGGAAGTTCCGAGAGGCTACCGGAAGTTCCGGTATGGGTCACCTTCCGACAGTTGAGGAACCCGTCGGAGGTTCCGGTGCCCCCGGTACCGAAAGTGCTTTGTCTCTCTACTTATCAACATTGTGTATGTTGTTCCTTACACATGTATTCTCCTTTGTCGGATGACTCGTGGGCGAAAGGAAACCATGTCCAAGTGTCCACCACAAAGCTTTGCCGACTCGGACTCGGACTCGGATTACGATGTGCCGAATCCGCGCCTTGCCAAGAGGCAAGCCACGGGACCCGGTTCACGGTCTTCCTCCCGTGGTCTTGGCCCGGCAAGGGCAAAGGACTAGGCAAAGGAAAGGGGAAGAGCATAGCAAGGAGACCTCCTCCGCTCCGGTTTCAAGTGAAGGTGAAGAAAGTGAGGAGGAGGAAGGAAACGTGGGCGGGGATGATTGGTTTCTCCCCATTGCCCGCAATTTGCAGGAGCATGTTAAGTACGAGCTGAGGACACCGGCTGTGAGTGGCGAGTGCTGGTTACAATGTGCCTTTCTACAAGGATGAGGTGCAGAAATACAGGAGCAAGTGCCCATGGATTAAAGCTAAGGAAAGGGGTGTGGAAGACATAAGGTTTTGGGACCACACCCAAGCCGAGTGGTACAAGGAAGTCTTTTTTTTTTGAAACGGTACAAGGAAGTCTTGAAGCTGAAGAACAAAACTCATGAGATGAAGTGGATCAAGTGGGATTGGATGGCTCATCGGAATGATCCTGTGTTCACTCAAATCAAGGCTGAGTGTGCTAGGAGAGACATGGTGGAACTCATGGGGCTTGAGCATGGGTGGAACACGGAACCGGTGGTTCGGTTCTCGCCACCCTTTGGCTTGAGTTCAATGATGACTCTCGGGAGGACTGCATCATCCACCGGGCACTTGATGGAAACCGTTTTCAGATCACCTATGCAGAGTTTGCACAGATTCTTGGCTTTGGTCATGCAGATGCTATGAAGAACAATGTGAATGTGTTTGACCCTCCGGATGATGCTGCTTTGGAGTTTATGTATGACAGCCGCTATGATCAGCCCAAGGGGATGATCATTTGGACACACTTCGGGCTGCACCCCTACTACCGTGTTCTGAACAACATGTTCGGATGGACTTTGGATCCTAAGATAGGGGATGCATCTTCTTTGCTAGCGATCGCCAAGACTTTGTTATGTGCTATGCGTCCCGGAGCTGAGTCGTCCTGTGTGTTTGAGCATATCTGGACATTCATCATCAACCATGATGTGGACTAGGGTCCCGATCTTCCGAAAGGTTCAGATAACTCTTGATTTGGCGAAGATGTGACACACATCGATCCGGCTCCCGAACAACACGTTCGAACCCCGCAATCGCAGCACCACGTCCTCTATGGTTATCAACCGTTGATGCACGGTTGACCTCGCCAAGAAGGTTAATCCCGGCCTGCGAATCAAGAACACAAGCAAGAACAAGAAAGAACGCAACCAAATTTGCAGATGTATGATTAATCTCCCGAGATGGGGTCTCACAAACCGATGAACGGCGAAACTGTCTAAGCAGAATAATCTAAGCAAAACCCAACCCTAACATGGGTGGCGGCTGCTGCTAATAAAGACTTGGGGACGTGCAAGAAACTCCTAGACGCTCCCCTAATGGGCTCACATGAGATACACGGCCCAAAGTCCAAAAACGGTGACGCAGCACCAAAAACAGATTCTGGACGTTCCAATGTTTTGATGATTCCCGGTGACTGCGGATGAATTTTGATGTGGGACCGGTGCCACTGGAAAGATTATGAAATTATCTTTCTATCCATATGTAGAACGTCCAAATCCGACTTCGTATGCGATCTGGGCGTCTGTTTTAATTCAGACTGTTCCTGGACTCCGAAATAGACTCGAAGTCGACTTGATTTGGGCCTCCATAATGCCTTGCGCCTCTTGCTGGACCTCCACGCCTCCAAGCCCTAGTCCATTTATATTATGGTCTTCTCCTTGATTCCTAATCATAATAAAATCATTAGGTAGCAAACTATTCTCAAAATTATGAAAGGAAAGACTTAGGAACGAGCTCACCTCTAAATTCAATTGTCGGGCGCGAGCTCTAGTGATTGGTCCTTGAATGTTCAGCGGAGGAGTGTCATTGGTATCCAAAGGAGTGATGTCCTCATCATCCTCCCCCTCTTGAATCGGAGTCGTCCTCGACTCAAGCTCATGCTCCTCACCCAAGTAAGGCTTTAAATCTGTAATGTTAAAAGTGGAACTAACCCCGAACTCGGGAGGCAACTCAAGTTTATATGCATTACCATTAATCTTCTCAATTATCTTGAAAGGACCAGCAGCTCTAGGCATTAGGCATTAACTTAGACTTTCTCAACTCAGGAAACCGATCCTTTCTCAAGTGCAGCCATACTAAATCACCCGGTTCTAACTTAACTTCCCTTTAACCTTTACTACCAGCAATCCTATACTTTTCAGTCATCTTTTCAATGTTGTGCTTAGTTGTTTCATGCATTTTTAAAATAAATTCAGCACGTTCCTTAGCATCAAAGTGAACTCTCTCACTAGTAGGCAAAGGCAAAATATCAATAGGAGCACGGGGATTAAAACCATACACTACCTCAAAAGGACTTATCTTGGTGGTCGAATGTGTTGCACAATTGTATGCAAACTCCACATGAGGCAAACATTCCTCCCACATCTTCAGATTTGTCTTTAAAATAGCTCTCAACATGGTGCCCAATGTGCGGTTCACTACCTCGGTTTGGCCATCGGTTTGTGGGTGACATGTTGTAGAGAACAACAACTTCGTTCCCAACTTATTCCATAGTGTTGGAGGAAGATCCCCACCTTATCCCGATGGGTCGGCCCGGAGGGAAACTAGGCCCAATAAGGACCTAGAGCAAGCACCACAAGGTCCAGGAGAAGTACTTGGTGGGAAGGAATTGGCCCAGCCAAGGCCCAGCAAGTACATAAAGAAAGGATTCAGCCCAAGAGTGGGTAGAGTAGGAAGGGTATAAGTGTAACTTGTGTGGGCTCATGTGGGAATTAGGGTTGAGAGAGTATGGACTATAAATACTCTCTCTAGCCCATCTCATGAGTCCATCTTGACTCCCTGTAATCGGACTATAACAGAAATGATAGATATCGGATGGAGTCCTTCGTGACTCCTTCGTGATCCCTTCAAACTTTTTCCACCTTCGTAGTCTTTCTCGTTCCTCTCCATCGGGCCTAGCCCAAGGACCTTCGTAGTCCCGTAGCCCATAAAATCTCCAGGATACCTTGGGCTGGCCCAATCATTGTTGCTTGTGGCCTTCGTAACCACAACAGCTGGCGCCGACCGTGGGGATCGAACGTAAAGGTCTACGTTATTGCTGGAGGATATACCGGAAACAGGAGGGTCGGTGACCCTTCGGGTTCCACCGCACTAGAGCCGGGAGGCACGATTGGTCGGGAGGAAGGTGTACTTGCCGACATGGCCGAAGGGGTGGCCAATGAAGGAACCTCAGCTGGGATCGAAGGAGGTCGTGAAGCATCGGCACGAGTTACACCGGAGGACCTCGACTCGCAGCACGAGCGTCGAGACTTGGAAAGACAGAGCCGGGAAAGAGAGCGCGAAGAGCAGGCTCGAAGGGAAGACAACGCCGAGGCTTCTTGTTGAGCATGAAGAACAGGCTCGAAGGGAAGACAACGCCGAGCTTCTTGCCGAGCGCGAAGAACGAGCTCGAAGGGAAGACAATGCCGAGCTTTTCGCCGAGCGCGAAGAGCAGGCTCGAAGGGAAGAAAGCGCAAGGCTTCCGGCCGAGCGCGAAGGTCAAGTCCGAAGGGAGGACAATGCCGGGCTTCTAATAGAACAGGGTCAAGCCCAAAGGGAAGAACAGCGAAGGCCGCTCAACAATCATGAAGAGCAAGCTCGAAGGGAGGCGCAAGAAAGCCTTCGCGCAGCCCAATTAGAACCACAGTACAATCAGCGGAGATCGGTTGAAGAGCGTGTGCTGAGAAAGCAAGCCATGGAAAATTTTGCCGGACAGGAGGAAGGGTACAAGGAGAGGCTTGAGGCTGTGATAAAAACTCGGGAGTTGTTGACAAAGCAGCTGGAGGTTCTCAAGAGAGCGAATATGCCGGAGCGAAGGGCCCCAGCTCATGAAGCCTTTCAGGAGTTGTCTTCACAAAACCAAGGGCTCGGGCAAATGATGCAGCCGCGGGAGGACCCGTTACAAAGGCACAATGCTATTCCCGTGGTTCCAGGTCCGCGCCAGGAGGTTGAGGTAGATCCTTCGTTGCCATTAACTTGGGAATTGCAAACGGCGGTCCGGCCACATAGGCCGGTGTTGGCATCTCTTAAGGTCACGCGGAAAGAAACACGTGACCGCGGGAGAGCCAAGGGTTTAAGTCACTTGCACTATTTAACCAAATAATCCACATCCAAGACAAGTACTAGATATGTATTATAAGGTGGGTCATGAATATCCGCAAGCTGGACGGATAACCCGTTGTAGCATTTCACCCGAGAGTATTCAAGGGTATCGTATTTATATTTTCCCAAAGGAAGACATGGTTGATAAGAATACTTATGCTCATGGTGTTACAAAAGAGTGATGAAGTAATCACATTCCAATGCAGGGGTTAGGAGCAATAAATTGAGGATAGTGTGACACACACCAAGGCAATGCATTCTCTAATAAAAGGGATAGAGGCAATCCTAGATAAAGCTAAACTAGACTAGCAGACCACTACTCCTAATGATACAACATTCATATGAGTGCGCAGCTTCTACCTAACATCCAAGATCATGCAAGCGCAAGCAAGCGTCTAATGCCTAGGCATCATCGGGAGATCCGTCTTACGCGAGGTCCGCCTCGCGACTCCGGCCTTTTAGACTCCTATGCCATGCCCGAACGTGGAGGATTACTTTGGATGACAAGGCTGTCACTTCTTGTCACCTACCTCTACAAACCGTGGGACACGAAGCATATTCAAAGGTGGGTAGATAACCCCAAGCACCATGCCGGCGTCACTAACCACAACTCTAGATCCCTCGAGGCACCCCAACCCTACGGGTCGACATGGTGGTAAATCTAGAGCACCCTTGCGGGACGATGAACCCGAAGCCTATTCATAAGAACGCTAGTCTAACTAGCATAAGCCGACGAAAGGATCAAAGCTAGCACTAAGTCATGCAAAGGCGTTCGTCGCTCAAGAATGAGCGACGAACGGCAATCAACCAAGTAAGATCAAGAGTAATCGATGATCAAGTATGAACGAACGAAGAACATTCGATATGTGTTCATCTTCTATTAATGAAGGACGGAGAACGAACGATGAACTCATATGAACGAACGATGAACGATCAAGCAAGATCATGACTACTCTGTCAAGCTCATGACAAGGATATAAACGAAAGTATTCCATATATAAAAGATCAAGTCTTACAAAGAGAGGATACAAGAGCTATACCCAATTCTCCACAAGACCTTGGGAGCAATGAGGCAGCCCACTACTAAGCCTAGCACTACCTAGAAAGCCTCTAAACTTCTAGTGTGAGGAGAGAATGATCCTTGTGTTGTTGTGTGTGTGTTAAGGAGGGGGGGTACCCCTCCTTATATAGGCTTGAAAGGTCGGCTCCGGAGGCGGTTTCGTAGGTCGGTGGCATTTAATGCGCGTGGAACCGACCTCCGGAGGCGGTGGGCAAACCGCCGGAGAAAAGTGGGCCGGGGGGCCACCGGACCGGTTCGGCCGAACCACCCCGGTGGGTTCGGCC
This sequence comes from Chloris gayana, assembly GCA_031894775.1. Lineage (NCBI taxonomy): Eukaryota > Viridiplantae > Streptophyta > Magnoliopsida > Poales > Poaceae > Chloris > Chloris gayana. The sequence continues at coordinate 152,770 of JAUNZO010004409.1, forward strand.
GAACCGGTCTTGGCCCCTCCCGGGCCGGGCTTTGGCAGCTGGCTCCCCCACCGGATGTTGGTCTTTGTTCCAGCTTGCTTGTGGCCTTCTTTGTGTTGGATTTCGTGGTCATTGGCCTTTTATCTTGGAGTTGATTCCCGCGGCGAAATGGAAGTTTTGTAAAAGTGTTGATTTGTCGCCTCGGGCCTCGGAATTCATCATTATCCACCCGCACACTAAAAATCTAGAGGTACAAGTGGAACTAGGTTATTTCTAAGTAAAATGCGTGTAAGACATGCCTAGTCCTTCTCATTTATTTGACTAATTGACTGGTCGAAATTGGTCCGTAACGACCGTCAACAAGTCCCCCAAGCTTACCCCTTGCTCGTCCCGAGCAAGTAGTGGAACTTTAGGTTGTTGATCAGGAGTTGCTACAATGCCTACTTCTTAAAGGTACCAAGTGTATAACAAAGATACTCATCCTTGAGTTGAATAAGTTGGCAATGGTAACTCACCCTTCCCCTTAGTCCTCATGGGGCTTTGTGCTTTTCACTTTACCTTGGGCGGTTGAGAGAGAGAACGGTGTGTAGAGCATTTATTTTCTCTTCCCTTGTCTTGCTTTTTATTCTCCGGAAGTTTTCAAAAGGATTTTTTTTTTCAAGTAAAACCACGTTCCACAAGTGATACTCTCGAATCGCTCTAGTGGTGTTTGTATTCCTCACCAAGGCATGTGTATTGCCTCATCCTACATCTAATAGGCTTTTGTGGAGCTCAAGGTAGGATATGAAATGAGGCATACTTGCATTCATATTTTGCAAAACCAAAAGAGTGGATCCATGGAGATAGCAAGTCATACAATCGTAGATCAAGATGTGCAAGTGTGAAAATGATGGTGGTGGTGTATGTGACTACTCCTCTTTTTGTTTCACCTCTTTTTATTTTGGATTTTGGGCATGGCTATCTTTTCTTCTTTCTTTTTCCATGCTCGAAATGAGAGCATCTTTTGTGAGCCTTATTTTCTTTTTCTTTTGCATAGCCATGCCTTCTTTTGATATTTTAAGAGAGGTGATAAAATGTGGGGAGTGTCTTTATTTTGGTGGATGGCATGACATGTTGCTAACTTCCGGTGTAGAAGTGTAGCATATGAGGTGGAATGTGTACGTGATCTTGATCATGAGAGTATGAAAAGCATCTCACTAGGGTCACGCAATTTTGATAAAGCTCAATGAAGTAACAAGTAGCAAATGAGTAAGGTTTTCAAAGGAAATTTGCATATGGCTTTGGTAGGAATTTATCATCACTTGGGAACTTATAGATTTTGCAATTTTTGGGAACAAAATTCCGGAGATTTCAAGTTCAACTTAGGACAAGATCATAGCAGCTCTTTTTACCATATCATCATCTCACAACAACTTAGGTGCAGCTCAAGCATGTGCAGCCCACAAGTTTCAGTGTTCTAAGCAAGTTTTGCTAGCCAACAAACTCAAAACTAGGAGAGTTCTAAATTATAAACTAGGCACATGAGAGAAATAAAACAGAGCAACTATTCATCATCTCAACATAGAAAGACTAGCAACATACTTGCAGCGCATAAAAGGAAACTAAGCTACTTCTTTTTGTTCTTTTTAGTTTTATCATTTTTATTTTGTTTTTCATATGAGAGGCAAGAACAAGCAAAAACAGGAGACAATAAAGGATACAAGTTGCGATACATGATACCTTAGCGGGGGTGCTGCCCCCCCCAAGCTTGTTCTTGCTCATGGGTTTGGTGGAATGAACCCCATGTGACGGAAGTAAGCCAAAAGATCGGCTCGTTGTTGCTCCGTCATGTTGGTGAGGGCGGTGAGCTGGGTGTCGGTGCGCTCTTGCCATTGACGAGTTTGCAAGACGTGTTGGTTGAGCGCATACTCGGTGTCTTCCGCCGTGGTTTGGAGTCTTCCCATTTGTGAGGAGAGGTTGTTCATCTCCTGCTCAAAGTTGTAGCCTTGGGCTGATCCGGAGTCGGTGGAGTGTTCCTCCCATTGTTGTTGTGGAGAAGACAGCCCCGGGCCATATCCCGGAGTTTGCCACGCCGATCCCCCGGCCATGTGAGGTGGCGGGGCTGGGTACCCACCGGGAGAAAGCCCGGGGTGGCTGTACCTCGGCCCGCCATGAGCCGTGGGCTGCGGTGTGGGCATCTCGGAGGTAGATGGCTGTTCCGATCTGTGCGCCCCCTGCGAGAAGATACACTCCTGCGAGACCGCTCCGCTTCTTGGAGCTCAATGGTTAGATTTTTGAGAGTATACAAACGAAGGTCCGGGTTAGGTACCCGAAACTCGTTTGTATATCCCACAAAATAATATATGAGGGAATCGTTCGGACCATTCTTAAGAGAGTGACCATGAATAAGATAATCTTTATTTATAAGAGAGCGAGGTGTAGCAAGATATTCAACATTAGCATCATGTAAAGCTCCCACCCGCATGGCAATTCGTGTCACTAAAGAGGTACATTCAATTGGTCCTATCGTCCCAAGATTTTCTATCCATTGGCGAATCATGGCTTTCACGGAGCAATCTTAATTTTATCAACCGCAGCAAAAAGAATTTTTAGCTCATCCTCGCGCACACTCCGAATATCACTCCTTGGAAAAAGAGTGATAGCAATCCACATGTGCATAAAACGCAAGGTAGGATGATGGATGTGATTAGCTCTAGGTCGCACGCAACTAGGAAGACCCGTAATCCTCTCCCAAAAAGCATGTTTTGAAAACTGAGGAAGGGCACCATCCAAGTCGGTATTGCAGCGAGTATTAAAGCCAAGAAGAGTGCTAAGTTCTTTCCAAGTCAAACGGTAGGATTCACGGAAAAACCGAAAAGAAATTCCTTCATCTACCGTTCGTAGGGTGCATAAAAACTGAAGTGTAAGCAAGCGGGAACCCGGCTCATCTACACTAGCAAAATCTGTCCACCCTAAGGCTTTAAATACTTGAGCAAATTCAGCATCCATACCTATTTTGTGCAGCAGCTCCGTGTCAAATGCTCGCGTAGGAGCAAAGAGGCGGTGTTGGAGAAGCGTGTAGGTGTGCGTCTCGTACTCGCCCACTAAGTCGAGGTCGGTGTCGGTGAGGAGACGATGCTCGATGTTGCCCTCTTGCCCTTCTTCCTCGACTTGTGGTGGTGAACTTGGCGGTGACTCGACTACGGGCGTGCGCGGGTGCTTCGACGTGAAGAGCTTGAACTTGAGCGTGAGCTCAAGGACCTCTTGATCGACCCGAACAGCTTCTTGGCACCGGTCATGGCTGCACACAAAGAGAGCAAGAACACAAGAACAACAACTCCGAACGGGTTATGTGAGGGAAAATCAAATTGGCGACACCGTCGGTTGTTCATGTGAGCAAGAAATCGCAACTCGAGAAAACCAAACAAAAACAAATCAACCCAAAAACTAGAAAGCACACCAAGAACAAAAGATTTCTGCAGAACTTTTAGGCAATGAGCAAGTGAGGGCAATGGAAAACTTGAGAGAAATGAGAATGAAGTGAGTGAGGAGTGGAAATGATAGTGTGAGAGGGGGAGAGAGTTCTGGCCCGGCCACCTCTGCTTATAGCTCACGAAGTAGCCGTTTTTGAACGTTAGAAGGGGCATATGACCGTTGGGAAAAGGACAGACCGAGCAACGGTCATAGCAGCTTCGGCCGAACCAAGGAGGTGGGTTCGGCCGGCCTGCTCGTGGGTCCCTCTTGCTCCCCCTTTTGGCCCATAGCCCCCAACGGCCAAATGATCATTGACCATGGTTGCTACGTCCGGATATTCCTCGAAATATTTGCTCAAGAAAAATCCAAAGAAAGTTGCCTCAAATTCAACTTTATTCGAAAAATCAAATCTCGAGAAAAAGTGTTGGAGAAAATTCCAACATGCAAAAATTGTTTTTGGGTTTTGTATAAGGATACAAGGGTTGTCCAAAAGTTTCAAACAAAAGTAGGAAAATTTGGACGTAAAAGGATTTTGGTTTTCAAATTTTATATGCATGGCGAGTGAAAAAAAAAATCAAATATGCTCAGCGGAAAATCCAAATAAATGAAATGAAAATTTTCTTGTGATAAAATAGAATATGTAGGGAGGTTTATTATTATTATTATTATTATTATTTTTTTTTTTCAAATGCATGTGGTGGAAAACAAAATCAAAAAGAAATCGAAAGATAATGCCGATTTATCCTGTCGGCCAGGGCTTCGCCATTTTAAGTCCGGCGAGCGAGGACTTCTCCATTTCTTTTCATCCTTGTGGTGCAGTGCCCTTTCCCCGGAGAGGAGGATGAAGATGGCTGCACCTTCTTCACTTGCCACACTTGGTTGGTCTTTGTTGATGTAGGTGGCTTTGTGTCTTGAAGGACCGGCTTCTTGGCCCATAATCCCGGCCTTGCCGTTGCAGTGCTTCTTGGGTTGGTACCATGACGGATTCTCAATTTTGTCAAGTTGCTTCCAAAAGGCGATGAGACTATCCGTCTTTCTTGGCGTCACTTCAACTTCACGGATGTTTGAGGGATTTGGCCCATACTTAATCTTGATCATTGAGCATTGTTCTTTTCTTGGTTGAAACTCAAACTTTTCCTCCTTCCCATTGATGTGGAATCGGATTTCTCCATTCCCAACATCAATTTGGGCGTTTGCGGTACCGAGGAAGGGACGTCCCAAAATGAGGGGCGTGTTCTTGTCAATATCCATCTCAAGCACCACAAAGTCCACCGGTATGAAGTTGCCTCGAATTTTTACCGGCACGTCTTCGGCTATTCCCGCGGGGTAGCGGACCGAAGAGTCCGCCAATTGCAACCTCATTGGTGTAGGAGTCAAGGTTGTGTAGCTCAAACGATCAAAGACTTCTTTGGGCATCACGCCGACGCTTGCCCCAAGATCACATAAGGCTTGGTCGAAGTGGTGTGCCCCAATGGAACATGATATTGTGGGGCAGCCAGGGTCCTTCTTCTTTTCTCGAAGCCGATTGAGTATAGCTGCGCTACACTCCTCTCAGTGAGCTTGACCATTTCCTCGTTGGGTAATGGTCTCTTGTTGTTGAGGATGTCTTTAAGGTAACGTGCATATGTGGGCACCTGCACCATGTCCAACAATGGCACGTTGACATGAATCCTTCGGATGGTCTCGACGAATCGAGCAAATTGTTCATCCTCCTTTGGCTTCCTCGTTTCGTGAGGGAATGGCAAGAAGCTTGTGTCTTGAAATTCAATTCCATTCTTCCCGTCACTTGGCTTCGGTTCTTCTTCTTTTTCTTTGGTAGTAGAAGGGCTTTCCTCCTCCGGTTCGTTCCTCGTTCTTCTTTGCTGCATGGTTAGGATATGGCGGATCCCGAGTGGATTTTCCTCCCCTCGTGGTAACCGCATTAACATTTTCCAAAGAAGACTCAGGTTGCCCCGGATCTTCCCGAATTAGAACCAGGAATAAGAGCAGCTAGCTGAGCAACTTGGGTTTCAATCATTTTATTAAAGCTCACCTGATTTTTGAAAGCAGAGGAGAAACCTTCTATTTGTGCAGCTTATGTTTTCTAAGACTTTGTCGTTGGCAGCAAGCTTTTTGTTGATAGATTCGTTGATTTTAGCTTGGCCATAAACCAAATCTTTCAAGGAAGGCTGATTATTGTTAAAGCCGTAAAAATTGTTACCTCCTTGATATGATGGTCGGTTTTGGTTGTACCCTTGTCCTCCGTTTGGACGATACCCGTTGTTGTTGTTCATGTAGAACGCTTCTTCATGGGTATGGGGGCAATCCTTCCCCATGTGGCCGGTGTTCCCGCATTCCTCACACGTCATGTGTGAGTCCAATGCATGAACACCACCATTTGCGTTGTGTTCATCCAAGCGTTTTATGAGGAGGTCAACCTTGGCGGACAAGCATGTCCACCTCCTTGACAGGGTGTACGCCTCTTGAGCGTGTTTGGAGTCGATCATCGCTCCACCCTTGATTGGAGACCATCTTCTCTATGAGTTCTTTTGCTTGGGCAACGGTTTTGGAGAAGAAGGCTCCTCCAAGCAGCGGCATCCATATGTCCACGGGTTGTTGGTGTCAACCCGTTGTAGAAGTGTTGAAGAATGAGCCATTCCTCCATCCCATGGTGAGGACAGGCCGTAATGTATTCTTGAAGCCTTTCCCATGCCTCGGGCATGGATTCATTTGTCGCTTGTCTGGAAACTTGCAATTCTTCCACGAAGGGCATTGGTTTTGCCCATCGGGAAAAACTTGGCGAGGAACGCCGTGGAACATTTGTCCCAAGTGTCAATGCTTGCACGATTGGCATAAAACCACTGTTTTGCCTTCCCAAGGAGGGATAGGGGAAACAGCGAAGTCCGATAGCATCTTGGTTGACTCCGACCGTGGCCGATGTGTTGCATATCTCCAGGAACCGCTGGAGATGAGAGTTGGCGTCCTCGGAGGCCTTTCCACAAAAGGGAATGGCTTGCACCATAGTGATGAGGCTGGACTTGATGTCAAGTCCTGCGGCACCAGCGTCGACGTTGGGCCCAATGGGCACATTGGCGACGGAGGGCGCAGAGTAGTCACGAAGGGTCCTTTCAGCCATGAGTGTTGAGGTTGATGGTGCGGAAGATGCGGGCTCGCTTGTCGTGGGTTCTTGGGGAGAGACAACGACGCGAGGTCGAGTCTTTCTCGCAAGAGACTCGGGATTATCAACGAAGTTTTTCGGCAAGTTGAATCCACGCATGCACTATCCTCGTTTTCACATTGAAGAGAAAACAGATCAAGGTTAGCTCTGCAAAGGTAATGATTAAATCATCATCAAGTGTAATCATGAACATTCATTGTATTCTTATTAACCAATGTCTTCCCGGCAACGGCGCCAGAAATGCTTGTTGGCATCTCTTAAGGTCACGCGGAAAGAAACACGTGACCGCGGGAGAGCCAAGGGTTTAAGTCACTTGCACTATTTAACCAAATAATCCACATCCAAGTACAAGTACTAGATATGTATTATAAGGTGGGTCATGAATATCCGCAAGCTGGACGGATAACCCGTTGTAGCATTTCACCCGAGAGTATTCAAGGGTATCGTATTTATATTTTCCCAAAGGAAGACATGGTTGATAAGAATACTTATGCTCATGGTGTTACAAAAGAGTGATGAAGTAATCACATTCCAATGCAGGGGTTAGGAGCAATAAATTGAGGATAGTGTGACACACACCAAGGCAATGCATTCTCTAATAAAAGGGATAGAGGCAATCCTAGATAAAGCTAAACTAGACTAGCAGACCACTACTCCTAATGATACAACATTCATATGAGTGCGCAGCTTCTACCTAACATCCAAGATCATGCAAGCGCAAGCAAGCGTCTAATGCCTAGGCATCATCGGGAGATCCGTCTTACGCGAGGTCCGCCTCGCGACTCCGGCCTTTTAGACTCCTATGCCATGCCCGAACGTGGAGGATTACTTTGGATGACAAGGCTGTCACTTCTTGTCACCTACCTCTACAAACCGTGGGACACGAAGCATATTCAAAGGTGGGTAGATAACCCCAGCACCATGCCGGCGTCACTAACCACAACTCTAGATCCCTCGAGGCACCCCAACCCTACGGGTCGACATGGTGGTAAATCTAGAGCACCCTTGCGGGACGATGAACCCGAAGCCTATTCATAAGAACGCTAGTCTAACTAGCATAAGCCGGACGAAAGGATCAAAGCTAGCACTAAGTCATGCAGAGGCGTTCGTCGCTCAAGAATGAGCGACGAACGGCAATCAACCAAGTAAGATCAAGAGTAATCGATGATCAAGTATGAACGAACGAAGAACATTCGATATGTGTTCATCTTCTATTAATGAAGGACGGAGAACGAACGATGAACTCATATGAACGAACGATGAACGATCAAGCAAGATCATGACTACTCTGTCAAGCTCATGACAAGGATATAAACGAAAGTATTCCATATATAAAAGATCAAGTCTTACAAAGAGAGGATACAAGAGCTATACCCAATTCTCCACAAGACCTTGGGAGCAATGAGGCAGCCCACTACTAAGCCTAGCACTACCTAGAAAGCCTCTAAACTTCTAGTGTGAGGAGAGAATGATCCTTGTGTTGTTGTGTGTGTGTTAAGGAGGGGGGTACCCCTCCTTATATAGGCTTGAAAGGTCGGCTCCTGGAGGCGGTTTCGTAGGTCGGTGGCATTTAATGCGCGTGGAACCGACCTCCGGAGGCGGTGGGCAAACCGCCGGAGAAAAGTGGGCCGGGGGGCCACCAGACCGGTTCGGCCGAACCACCCCGGTGGGTTCGGCCGAATCGGTCTTGGCCCCTCCCGGGCTGGGCTTTGGCAGCTTGGCTCCCCCACTGGATGTTGGTCTTTGTTCCAGCTTGCTTGTGGCCTTCTTTGTGTTGGATTTCGTGGTCATTGGCCTTTTATCTTGGAGTTGATTCCCGCGGCGAAATGGAAGTTTTGTAAAAGTGTTGATTTGTCACCTCGGGGCCTGGAATTCATCATTATCCACCTGCACACTAAAAATCTAGAGGTACAAGTGGAACTAGGTTATTTCTAAGTAAAATGCGTGTAAGACATGCCTAGTCCTTCTCATTTATTTGACTAATTGACGGTCGAAATTGGTCCGTAACGACCGTCAACAGCTGGCTGGAGTGAAGCTCCCGGTATACGGAGGAACGACCGACCCAAAAGAGTTCTTCATCCGATATGAGACAGCGGTTGAATCTGCTGGTGCAGGAGATGACATCAAAGCCAGGGCGCTACCGTTAGCATTGGAAGGCATAGCAAGCACTTGGTATTCAAGGTTGCCACTGGATCCATCAGCTCTTGGGGGCAGCTAAAAAAGCTCTGTCGGTGCACTTTCGTGGATCTCATCCGAAAGAGTTGAACAGTGGAGATCCGGCCGTGTCTTGTCAAAGGGAAGGGGAAACATTGGCACAGTTCACCAAAAGGTTTATGCATTTGAAGTGCCGGGTGGCTGATGTACCGAACCCATCGTCATAGAATCGTGGCAAGGGGCCTTCATATCCGTGAAGCACGAAGGAGAATCGGGGAAAAAAGACCTCAAACTCGGATCACCCGCTTCGAATATTGGAAGGACAAGTAAGGGTCGAGGAAGATATACAAAACGCCAGGGCAGGTTGGCGCCAACGAGTCCGACCGAAGGGGGAGAAGCGTCCGGATGAATTCAGGCACGAAGGGAATCAGCACAAGATGTCGAGGAATGTATATAATGTAGAGCAGGACTTTCCGCAGCAAGAAAGTTATCCTTCGCAACAAACGTAGGGGCCTTCGCAATCGGGTGGTAACGAGAGGAGGAGGCCGAGGCAGAGGCCGAGGCAGGAATTTCTCGGGGAACAGGCCCCAAGGTTTCTTCTGTTATTTTCATGGGTCAGGAGCAAATCACACGACTAACAATTGTGAAGAAATCAAGGCAATGTGTACGGCAAGACAGAAGGGGCAAAACGAAGGCCCTCGCTCCGTGATGCACACTAGTCATTATGCGCCACCTTCGCAGGCATTGCCACCACCACCGCCCTTGCCGTTTCACATGCCTTACGTCCCACCAATGTATGCTTCATCCTACGGGGCTGCACAGCCAGCTCATTATTCATCACCGAGTGCAACTCGAGCAGGCATCGTCCGTCTCTCCGGCGAGCGGAACCCCGGACATGCATCGGTGAGGGCCAAGGGTGGTGCAACAAGTCCCGATGGCGAGAACCAGCTCAATACGCGTGTAGTCAAGCGTCCAAGGGAACGATCCTCATGATCACCGAAGGAAATAGCAGAGATTTTCCATCCAAGAGACAACGCAGAGAATACATCGGGCAGATGTCCCACGTAGCTGCTTGTCCGCCGGTTGGACTTCATAAATGGATGGACGTGCCGATCGCCTTCTCGGCAGCTGACTTCGAGGCCAATGATTTATCCGCACGATGATGCCTTCGTTGTGAGGGTCAATATTCATGGCTTCGATGTGCATAATGTTCTAATTGACGGAGGCAGTTCAGCGAGATGTGTTACTATGGAATACCTTGGAGAAAATGGGATTCACTCAGGCGGACTTGCAACCTTCGTACACCCCCTGCAAGGCTTCGAGGGACAGTCCATTCACCCCTTAGGATGTATCACATTGAAGGTTTCATTCTCTCGGTTCCAATGGACAAGGAGGCGATCGGACCGAGGACATCGGGTTTGACGTAGTCGACATGGTGTATCCGTACAATGTGTTGCTAGGACGAAGGGTCATCAACAAGTTTCTAGCCATCATTCATCATGGTTATCTCTCGTATGAAGATACCAGGACCGGAGGGGGTCATCACGGTATATGGAGATTAGGCCGAGGCCAGGAGGTTGGAAATCGACATGGCCCCATGGCAGCATCACATTAATGTCATTGGCAAAAACGAAGGTACTCCTGGTCCCGTGGAACTTCCCACCGCGCCTAAGTACATGCCAAAGGTACAGCCGCAGGAAGGCACGAAGGAGGTGGTGTTATGTCCGGATCGCCCCGATCGGATCGTTTGCATCGGATGTGGGTTATCTCGGGAAAGAGAAACGGAGCTCCTTCGGTTTTTAAGAAACAATGCTGATGTCTTTGCTTGGTCATCAAAGGATATCCCCGGGATTGACAAGAGTGTAGCTGTGCACAGAGCTGGACGTAGACCCGAAGGTAAGGCCCATAAAGCAGCGCATGAGGGATTGGACAGAAGAAAAAATTGCCATTCTCAAAGCAGAGGTTCGGAAGCTGCTAGATGCGGAGGTAGTGCGCCCCATTGACCGAACCACGTGGCTAGCCAATCCTTTCTTAGTGAAAAAGCCAAACGGACGGTGGCGAATGTGCATTGACTTCACTACTCTTAACAAGTTTTGCCCGAAGGATGATTTCCCATTGGCAAGGATAGATCAGCTAGTTGATACCACAGCTGGTGCTGCGTTGATGAGTTTCCTCGATGGTTACTCAGGTTTTCATCAAGTCCGGCTAGCAACCGAAGATCAACCTCCGACGGCCTTCCGGATACCCGGAGGAACATACCGCTACAATCGAATGCCCTTCGGGCTTAAAAATGCTCGGGCTACGTTTTCCCGAACCGTCAAGGCTACCCTTGGTGATTAGTTGGGTCGCAATGCAGCGGCATACATAGATGACATTGTAATCAAGAATGTTGCTGAACAAGACTATGTGAAAGACCTAGCCGAGACCTTCGCAAACCTCGGAAGAGTGGGCATGAAGCTAAATCCAGCCAAGTGCATGTTTGGAGTCAAGGCAGGGAAGCTGTTGGGATACATGGTGTCCGAGTCGGCATCGACCCTAATCCAACAAAAATCAAGGCGATTCTGGATATGGAACCCCCAAAGTCCATAAGGGAGGTGCAAAAGTATCACTGGAAGGGTTGTGGCTTTGAGTAGGTTTATCTCTAAACTAGCGGAACGAAGCATGCCATTCTTTGAAATACTAAGGGGGCCGCGGGTTTTCAAGTGGACGAGAGGAGCATCAAGTAGCCTTTGAACAGCTCAAGCAGTACTTAGTGGAGCTGACCACCTTGAAACCACCGCCACCCAAGGTTCCCCTCCTCCTCTATATCGCAGCAGCCGCGAATGCTGTTAGTGGGGTCCTTGTATATCGGACCAAAGAGCAGGAGGCAAAGCAGCTGCCAATTTACTATGTCTCGGAAACACTCGTCGGGGCCAGGTGCGGATATGGAATTATTGAAAAGCTCTTGTATGTCGTCTTGATGGCGTCACGCAAGCTACGAAGGTACTTCAATGATCATCCTATTTTGGTGCCTACGAAGTACCCCCTAAGAGATGCGCTAAAATCGGACAAGGCATCCAACAAAGTGTTGAAGTGGGCAGCCGAATTGGGACAATATGATTTAACCTTCGTCGCAAGAAAAGCTATCCGATCAGATGTGTTAGCTCGGTTCTTGGTTGAATGGACCCCTAACGGCAACTCGGAGGCCGACAGCCAGGGTGAACCGAGAGGATCCAATCTGGACAGTCTACACAGATGGAGCATGGGGGTCTCCGGTGCCGGCTGTGCCGCTATCATCACATCTCCCAGTGGGCAAACACTAAGATACTCGGCCAAATTGGCTTTTCGGACCACCAACAATGCAGCTGAATACGAAGGCATCCTCTTGGGCCTAAGGCAGGCAAGAGTGTTGGGAGCACAAAAACTTGTCCAGTATTGTGATTCACAGCTAGCAGCAGAACAGTTAGCGAAGGGTTACGGAACGCTTGATCTAGAAATGACTGCGTATGCTCATAAGGTCGGAGAGATGGATAAGTTCTTTGTAAGATTCGAGGTCAGAAACATACGAAGGACGAGAAAACAAAGAGGCTGACTTGCTTGCCAAAGCAGCTGCGGGACAAGGTCCTTTGCAGCCGGATGTGTTGCACGAAACGCTTCATCAGAGCCGCCACCATCAGCAACCAAACCAAGAAAGTCCTGGCCTTGGTCTCGGAAGATTGGCGCGCCCCGATAAGGGCCTTCATCGAGAAAAGATACACGCCAAATAACAGATTGGAGGAGCAGCGAATGCAGCATAGAGCAAGGGGCTATGTTCCGATCGAAGGAGTGCTGTACAAAGGAGGAGTTTGTGCACCATTGCTGAAGTGTCTTAGTCAGCAAGAAGGAATACGACTCTTGCGGGAAATTCATGAAGGATCTTGTTCTTCCCACATAGCTCTAAGGGCTTTGGTTGCAAAAGCTTTCGGACAAGGCTTCTACTGGCCAACAGCCATAAGGGATGCAGAGGACTTGGTGAGAGTCCTGTTCGGGATGTCAATGGATGGGAAGGCAATCGCATCTGCCAGCCCACCGTGTTACAGCCAATACCACCGGTCCGGCCGCTAGCAAGGTGGGGCATCGATATTGTTGGGGAGCTTCCAGCAGCACCAGGGGGCTTTCGGTTTGCGGTAGTGGCAGTTGAGTACTTCTCTAAATGGGTCGAAGTTGAACCGTTGGTACAGATCACAGCTAAGAATGTACGAAAGTTCTTCCGGAAGAATGTGGTGTGCCGCTTTGGGGTACCGGTAGAAATTACAAGTGGACAATGGCAAGCAGTTCGAAGGACTGGAATTCCGAGAGTACTGCCTTAGTATTGGAGTCAAGAAATGTGAAATCTCAGTGACTAATCCAAGGGCAAACGGGGCTGTTGAACGGATGAATGGTAATGTGTTCACAGCAATCTCGAAGGCCCTAGTTGGTCTTCCCAAAGGAAAATGGGCCGAGGTCCTACCAATGTCCTGTGGTCTATCGGAACAACTGCTAGAAGACCAATTGGTTTCTCACCCTTCAGGCTGCTTTACGGAGCCGAGGCGGTAACCTCCGAGGAAATTCAAACAGGTTCCTTTCGAACCACAAGGCCTCCAGCAGATGATGAAGATGTCTCCAAAGACCTCCTCGAAGAAACACGCTTGCAGGCTGTAGCTAATCTACACAAGTATATTGCTTCTATGGAAAATTCTTATAATTCCAAGGTGCATCCAAGAGAGTTCTTGCCTGGGGATCTTGTCCTGAGGAGAAACCCGATACATGTAACCAAGTTGAACACCAAGTGGCTAGGGCTCTTCGTCATTAACAAGTCCATTCGCCAAGGAGCATATCATCCGCTCGAGCTCGATGGAACTCCCATATCACACACCTTCAATGCTGATACTCTCAAGAAATTCTACATATAAGGCTCTTCCGCGAACAATGGAAGATGTCCTCTCTCATGTTGGCTAAGTCGCTTGTTTTGGCGGTCTATGACAATTACGAAGCATGTCTTCGAGTATGTTGCCGATCTTTTGTTTAAGTCTAAGGTATGGTCCCCTGTCCTTTTTGCACGTTACAAGTTCATGAGTTTTTTGTTGCAAGCCAAGTCCTATGCAAAGATGTCTAGGTCTAGGGGCTGTCGGTCGAGAGTCCTTAGCGGTCTTCGTTTAGAGTCGGGTTCTGGGTGTTGTGCAAAGGACGTCGGTTTGTACATATCTGCTATCAATGAAAAAAGTTGCTTTAATCACTTGATTGATTCGCATGCATGCTTTAACATATAAAACCAAGGTGCTTAGAAACCCTAATGCCTTGATGCTCGAGCAACTACGGCTCAATGCCTTGGAAAGTTCCATCCAAGAAGTCCATGATTGGAAACCCCAACTTGGAGCCCGAAGCACCGGGAAACCCCCATGACTTCGATGCTAGGCAACTACGGCCTAATGCCTCAGGAAAAGTAACACCGAGAAGGCTAAGTATGAAAACCCCATCTTAGACAATAAAATGTGCACAAATGAAAGAATCATTTTATTCAAGTATGACAGAAAGAGGGGCTCGAAGGCCCCTTCGTGAATTACAACTGTAAATTACATTCAGATTCTAAGTATAAGCCCTCGGCTTCTAGCTCTAATAAATGAGAACGGTTGCGAGTGATTGCAGCCTCCATATCTTCAAGTTCCCTTTGGCACCTAGCCAAATTCGCAGCGATGGAAGCTCGACCCTCGGCCGAAGCGGCACGAGCTCGAAGGGCCTCGGTATTCACAGGATCGGAGTCACTATCACTCGAACTATCTATGGGCTCCGTCTTGACCACAGCTTCGGTGCTTGTCCCAAAGACGCCCGAAGGTGCTCGCGTTTAGCGCGACGAGCAGCATGCTCCTCCGGAGTGACCTTAGGAAAAGCAGCCTTGATTTTGCCATTTCGCTCGTTAACAAAGGCCGCGAATTCGATAAGTGTTCCCTCCGGGTTATCTCGCTTCCATCTACGAAGGAGAGTACCGCTAACCCAAAAAGGACCAGGGGCTTCGGAATCCCCTGGAATTAACAATCGGTACGGAAGAGCGTCCTCAATGATAGCTCCCTCCGGAATCTCGTCTCGTTGCCGCGAAGGTAGAAAATTCCTAACAAACAAGTGGGGTGAAATAATTGATATATTACCAAAGACCTAGGTACAAAGGGTACCTTCGGAGCGCTAAACACTTACGAAGGTGATTACATAACAACGAAAAGAAAAAGCTAAGAAACTAAGGTAAGATTCACACCCGAGGCCGCGAAGAAGGGCTGTTGGGCCGAGGACCCTCGCCTTCGTGGCCAGCCTCGGGCATGCCTTCGGGATCGACCGGCTCCCCAACTTGTTCATTCGCAGCAGCACGGGAGGACCCGGCCTCGGCCGTTGGGCCACCACCGCGACCAAGCTCGGCGTTTGCTGCTTCCAGCGCAGCGGAGCGGTGTAACTCCAACCCCGAGGATGCCCAAAACTCGCGACCGAAGTACCGGTCTGCAACAGCCACGTCGGCTTGGGCTTCCTTGAAGAATGACCAAATGTTATGAGGGGCTATCCCGCGAGGAAGCACCCCCATAAAACCCTTCCCAGCTCCATGGCTCAGGGCACCTTCGTTATGAGTATCGTCTTCGCTGCCGGCAGCGAAGGAGGGAGCCGATGTCCCCTCACCTTGCGCACGCCACTCACCGCATTGATTGCCAATCAACATGGCTGTTCTTGGGAAATGCCTTTAATAAAGGCACTAGGATAAGCCTTCGAGCAGAACTTACCTCAGCAAAGGCCCTTCGTTAAAGCGGTCGTGTGGTTCGGGTTCATTACACTCTTATACCCTTCCGACGTTCAACTTGCCTTCGGGCACGCTAATGGAAGCAATGACAATGAATGTTAGTAAAGCATAACGACAGGTGAGGCCATCGCAGAAAGCGACAAGGCCACTATAGCGAAGGAAAAAATAAAGTAGTGTAGACCCAAGAAACGAGTGTTTGGATAGGGTGAAGGACGTGGAAGGATAAGGTCGCCGATGTGGCGCAATATCCTCCAATCAATCCGATACGCGATCTTATCTCTATTGGATTCCCCCTGCCTCATGGGCGGTGGTCGAGCCTATATAAGGGGATCAAGGTCCCTCACTTTGAAAACACACAACAACATTTCAGCCCTTACATACACCAGCAAGATGCAACGCTGGGCCTTTCGGTTTGCGATCGTAGCAAGTCCGAAGGACGGTGGTCCTTAGGCTTTGCGCTTCGCCAATCGACTTCAAGGGGTGTGTAACACGCTTTACCAAGCGACTTCACCGAGGTCACCGGTCCGATGCTCTTCCTAAGGAAGTGGTACACGGAGACCGTGCTCGGTGAGGTGCCATGGCGAAGCGCTCGCGCAGCCTCGGTTCTTCGCCGGAGGTTATACCTTAGTATAACCACGACGAGAAAGAACTGTCTGACCGTGACAATGACAGAGTAGGTCTCCTCACGGATCTTGAGGATTTGTTATCAAGATCTCAGGACTTATCTCTCGGTGGCCGAGGCCGTCATAGTCGTCTCAGCAGCCTAGACAAAGCCAAGGCCGGCTCCCGCCTAAGCAATACCATTTGGTCGGCGAAGGGTATCCCTTCATGACGGTGACTAGGTCCCCGCGGCCCATGACCCACGAAGGTCATTGGTATCCTCCGAAGGCGGGCGAGCAAGCGCATTCCTTCAAGAAAAGGGAACCCTTGTGGTTGGCCCAACCGTGGCATTTGAGGATGGTCTAAAGGCCAACACGCGTCACCCCTTACTCTTTCTTTCTCCTTACTTGGTAGCGTCCTTCGGTCCAACCGTAAGCGGTCTTAAAAGACAATAATAAAGAATCACCTTCGTTTTGAACCTCCTTCGCTTTGAATCACCTTCGTTATGCATGGTCGTGCTTTATACCTTCGTTTATTCATGTGTTAATTCAAGAGCGCAAAACGGAGCGCCTACTTTAATGTTGTCTTGCAAATTCTTCCGTTTCAACTATCGCAGGCAGGGTAAATCCGAAGAAGTCGTGAAGATGAGGCGCCTCCGGCAGTCCCGAAAAGGGGGGGGGCTAAGGTGGAGATCCTTCGGGATCACGGTTTCGGTCCTACCGAAGGCGGAGCTCACCCGTGAGGGGCTACCGTTGGGGGAAGATCCCCACCTTATCCCGGTGGGCTGGCCCGGAGGGAAACTAGGCCCAATAAGGACCTAGAGCAAGCACCACAAGGTCCAGGAGAAGTACTTGGTGGGAAGGAATTGGCCCGGCCAAGGCCCAGCAAGTATATGAAGAAAGGATTCGGCCCAAGAGTGGGTAGAGTAGGAAGGGTATAAGTGTAACTTGTGTGGGCTCATGTGGGAATTAGGGTTGAGAGAGTATGGACTATAAATACTCTCTCTAGCCCATCTCATGAGCCCATCTTGACTCCTCGTAACCGGACTGTAACAGAAATGATAGATATCGAATGGAGTCCTTCGTGACTCCTTCGTGATCCCTTCAAACTTTTTCCACCTTGGTAGTCTTTCTGTTCCTCTCCATCGGGCCTAGCCCAAGGACCTTTGTAGTCCCGTAGCCCATAAAATCTCCGGGATACCTTGGGCTGGCCCAATCATTGTTGCTTGTGGCCTTCGTAACCACAACACATAGAGTGCGCCAAAAATGACTCAAGAATTTGGCGTCACGATCTGAAACAATAGTAGAAGGCATACCATGCAAACGAACAATCTCTTTGAAAAATAGATCAGCAATATGAATAGCATCATCACTCTTATGACAAGGTATAAAGTGAGCCATCTTAGAAAATCTATCCACGACAATAAAAATACTATCCCTCCCCTCTTAGTCCTAGGCAGTCCTAAAACAAAATCCATAGAAATATCCGCCCAAGGTATTGAAGGAACAGGAAGAGGCATATACAAACCATGTGGATTCAAGCGAGACTTCTCTTTTTGACAAGTAGTGCAGCGAGCCACACAACGCTCAACATCTCTTCTCAACTGTGGCCAAAAGAAGTGTGTGGACAACACATCCGCCGTCTTCTTTGCACCAAAATGTCCCATCAATCCGCCTCCATGCGCTTCCTCTAACAACAAAAGACGAACGGAACCAACTGGAATGCAAAGACGGTTAGCTCTAAACAAATATCTATCATTTATCACAAACTTGTTCCATGTACGACCCTCTCTACAATGCAGCAAAACATCTTTAAAATCAGCATCAAGATCATATTGTTCTTTAATTGATTCAAGCCCAAAAATGCGACAATCAAGGTGTGACAACATAGTGTATCGTCTAGACAAAGCATCAGCAATCACATTATCCTTCCCTTTTTTATGCTTGATAATATAAGGAAAAGACTCAATAAACTCAACCCACTTAGCATGTCTACGGTTCAAATTACTTTGAGAGCGAATATACTTAAGCGATTCATGATCGGAATGAATAACAAATTCCTTAGGCCATAAATAATGACGCCATGTTTGCAAAGAACGTACAAGAGCATACAATTCTTTATCATACGTAGAATAATTCAGAACAGGGCCAGTTATCTTTTCACTAAAATAAGCAATAGGTTTGCTATTTTGCATCAAAACACCACCAATGCCAATACCACTAGCATCACACTCAAGTTCAAAAGTCTTACCGAAATCTGGTAGTTGTAGCAGCGCTGCATGTGTAAGCTTGTCCTTCAAAGAACTAAAGGACTCGTCTTGTGCTTTGTTCCATTGAAATACAACACCCTTCTTTGTCAACTCATGCAACGGTGCAGCGATAGTGCTGAAATCTTTGACAAAGCGGCGATAGAAACCTGCAAGACCAAGAAAACTTCGAACCTCGTGTGATGGTTTGCGGCTGCGGCCAGCTAGCAATAGCGTCAATTTTCTTGTCATCCACCTCTATACCCTATGGAGTAACAACATAGCCAAGAAAAGAAACTCGATCGGTGCAAAAGGTGCACTTCTCAAGGTTAGCAAATAAGCGTGCATTTCTTAAGGCAGTAAAAACAGCACGTAAATGATCCATATGTTCATGTAAAGACTTGCTGTAAATCAAGATATCATCAAAGTAAACCACCACAAAGCGCTCAATAAAAGCCCTCAAAACCTCATTCATTAAGCGCATGAAAGTACTAGGTGCATTAGTTAACCCAAAAGGCATTACTAACCACTCATACAATCCGAATTTAGTTTTAAAAGTTGTTTTCCATTCATCTCCAAGTTTCATTCTAATTTGGTGATAACCACTACGCAAGTCAATTTTAGTGAAAATTAGAGAACCGCATAACTCATCAAGCATGTCGTCTAGCCTAGGAATAGGATGACGATACAGTATAGTAATATTGTTAATGGCTCTACAATCAACACACATGCGCCAACTACCATCTTTCTTAGGAACCAAAAGTACAGGAACAGCACAAGGACTAAGGCTTTCTCGTACATACCCGCGGTCCAAAAGGTCTTGGACTTGTCGCTGAATTTCCTATGTCTCCTCGGGCTTGGTCCTATAAGCAGCACGGTTTGGCAAGGTAGCTCCCGGAATCAAATCAATTTGATGTTCTATTCCTCTCAAAGGTGGTAATCCAGGAGGAATCTCAGCTAGAAAAATATCCTCAAACTCCTGCAAAACGTCGGTGATAGCAGAAGGCAAAGAGCTAGCAATATCATCAAAGGAATACAAGGCTTGTTTAAAAAACATCATCATTAGAAATTTCAGCAAGGTCTGATTTTGTAGCAAGCATAACACGACCTTTCAAATTAATTCCATCTCCCTTAGAAATAGGTGCAGACTTATCCTTTATAGGTGGAAAAACAGAATTAGCAACTTGCTGATTTTCAGATTTAGAATTATTCAAAGAAGCAGCTCGTTCTCTATCGGCTTCTACAATTTCAGCAGGGGTCAAAGGTACTAAAGTAATTTTCTGTCCTTTATGTATAAAAGTGTATTTATTACTTCTACCATGGTGTGTAGCATCATTATCATGTTCCCAAGGACGACCCAATAAAAGTGAACAAGCTTGCATAGGAACCACATCACAATCAGCATAATCCGAATAAACACCAATGGAAAAAGGAACTCTGCAAGTTTGTGTTACCTTAGGTTTTCCCGAGTCATTTAACCATTGAATGTAGTATGGATGAGGATGTGGTCGTTTGGCCAAACCAAGCTTCTCAACCAGATCTGAACTCACGAAGTTATTGCAGCTTCCTCTATCAATGATCACACGTGCTCGTCGATTCTTGATGACGAAGAAAATCTGGAACAAGTTGTTTTCTTGATTTTGCTCCGCCTTTTCCATTTGAGAACTAAGCACTCGTTGTGCAAGAGTACTCATATCATCACCTGTCATTATGAGCAACAAAGACAAAAAACAGGAACAATCTGGTAAACGTTATCCCTATCACACTACTAGAACAGTGATGACTCTCACAAAAGCAAATGGAAGCGTCTTAGCAAGCTCTTACAAGATTCTTATTATTAGCAAAGCAAAGGATTACCCGAAGAGTGTGGACTGACAATTGCGAGGACCAAAACCTGTCCTATTCGGAAGGATATATGTATATCTTGGTTGGACAAATATGAGAGTAGCAAGGATTAGCAAATTCGAAATCAGAAATTGCAAAGTTGAATAATAGTCCAAAGTACAAGCCTATGTTGCTGGCCTAAAACCCGAGGTTGGACCTAGACCAAACTAGCAAATAGAAATATACCACTGTACCTCGGACACAAAAAGGATGCAAGCACTCTGGTTTCTTCTTTTTGTATTCGTTTTCTTTCTTTTTTTCAATTCTTTTGTGCGGCTTTTATATATGCACTTGCCTTTTTCTCTTATTTTTCTTATTTTTTTCAGAAGTGCCGCACAAGAAAGATACAATTCCAACACAAATCAACTCTACACAAGTACCTAAAAAATGTAAAGTTTGCACGTTTCGCGAGTAATGCACAACAATATGGATGTAGGGAAAAAAATTGGGCCACGTGTACAGCTCTAGTCAAAAGATAAAATTGGATCACTGGAAGCTCAACTAGTCCTATTTGTTTATTTCTTCACAGGCAACAACGCTACTTCCTTTCTTTCTTTCTTTCTGTACTAGCGCCACAAACGAGAGAGTAGGATCCGTCTCTTTTTTTAACTTGCGCACAAAATAGAAGGTTCGGAATTGCTCTTGCGTATTGGAAGACAGAACACAACCAAACTGAAACCCAACCTAGCGCAATAACAAGGTAGAAAAATAGGAGCGACTCCAAGACTTAGATCAATACTAGAAACAAATAACACGGACTCGACCAGCAACACGACTCTAATTATGGACACAAACTCAACAAAGCAAACTGAAACGAAATTGCAGCGGCACAAAGGGTGATAGGATAGCGGAAGATGAACAAGAAAATATTTTTATAGGGCAATTTTTCTGGACTTTAGGACGAAAGAAAATAACAAGGATAGGGGAACCTGACGGTGCAACCGAAGCTCTGATTACCACTTGATGTGGACAAGGGTCCCGATCTTCCGAAAGGTCCAGATAACTCTTGATTTGGCAAAGATGTGACACACGTCGATCCGGCTCCTGAACAACACGTTCGAACCCCGCAATCGCAGCACCACGTCCTCTATGGTTATCAACCGTCGATGCACGGTTGACCTCGCCAAGAAGGCTAATCCCTGCCTGCGAATTGAGAACACAAGCAAGAACAAGAAAGAACGCAACCAAATTTGTAGATGTATGATTAATCTCACGAGATGGGGTCTCACAAACCAATGAACGGCGAAACTGTCTAAGCAGAATAATCTAAGCAAAACCCAACTCTAACATGGGTGGCGGCTGCTGCTAATAAAGACTTGGGGACGTGCAAGAAACCCCTGGACGCTCCCCTAATGGGCTCGCACGAGATACACGGCCCAAAGGCTAAAAACACACCAAAAACAGATTGTGGACGTTCCAATGTTTTGATGATTGCCGGCAACTCCGGTTGAATTTTGACGTGGGACCGGTTCCACTGGAAAGCTTATGAAATTATATTTCTATCCATATGTAGAACGTCCAAATCCAACTTCGTATGCGATCCGGGCGTCTGTTTTAATTCAGACTGTTCCTGGACTCCGAAATAGACTCGAAGTCGACTTGGTTTGGGCCTCCATAATGCCTTGCGCCTCTTGCTAGACCTCCACGCCTCCAAACCCTATTCCATTCATAGTATGGTCCTCTCCTTGATTCCTAATCATAATAAAATCATTAGGTAGCAAACTATTCTCAAAATTATGAAAGGAAAGACTTAGGAACGAGCTCACCTCTAAATTCAATTGTCGGGCGCGAGCTCTTGTGATTGGTCCTTGAATGTTCAGCGGAGGAGTGTCATTGGTATCCAAAGGAGTGATGTCCTCATCAAACCACTCGTACACTCACAAGGCAAGTCTTCCGTTCGCTCCCTTCATTATGAAGATGATTGAGCATGTCACTGGGATGCACTTCATTCATGATAGGAGCCACCCCGGGCTTCGTCCCAAGAGGTTCTCTCTTCTACCCACTCCCTCGGGTATCTCCAGTGAGACAGGCATCTCCTCCTCCACCATCGGATCAGGCAGCTAGGGATGCTCCAGCTACTTCTTCTCGCCGGACTCGCAGCAAGTCTATATTCTGCATGTGCAGGCTAACGGTGATGATATCTATGAGATGAGGATGGAGCAGCGGTGCATCAATGAAGGTCATCACCGCTACCTGACTCACCTTGCCCAGCAGCAGCAGCAGCCACCTCCTCCTCCTTTGGACTTTGCTCCGATTGTACCTCGGCAGTGGGAGGATCCTTGGGCTCCTTATCGGCAGGCCGCAGGAGTGGCGGCACAGGCAGCACAGGCAGCAGCTCAGGATGTGGAGGGCAGTGGGACCGAGAGTGAGGAGGGTGACAGTGCGGAGGACGTTCCGTCGGCCGATCGCTACCGCTCCCCGTTTCACCATGCAGATTTCGCCTCATGAGAGCGATGGCGAGGAAGAAGAAGAAGAAGATGATGATGATGACGAGTGATCTCGTCGGCGTCTCCGTTCTTTTCTCTTTTTGGTGATGTGTTGCCAAAGGGGGAGAAGAAATTTCTATCTATCTTTATCTATGTTTTACCTTGTGATGGAACTATGTGATGGACAAGTTTGTTATGTTTGAACAATGAATGCTTGTAATAGTTAAGACTTGGTTTATTATTTATCGATGTGGTTTGCTTTATGACATGATATGGTGTAATCTTGTTTTCTCTTTTAGATGCATTTGTGTGAAGCTGAAATGTCATATTGCATTGTTCGTTGTTTCTATCATGGATGCTTGGATAAAGGGGGAGCTCCTCTTGATTTGTAACTCAAATGTGCATTTGGTATTGTAAAGGCCAAACATTGAAATTCAATTTCATGCACATATTAAGGGGGAGCTCGTTTTTTATCTTTGCAAGTTGTACTTATTGATCTATCTTTTTAGAAATTTGATTGTATTGGCATCAATCACCAAAAAGGGGAGATTGAAAGTACATCTAGGCCCCTCATTTTATTTTGGATGATTGATATCAATACAATTAAATTTGGACTAATGTTTTTGTGAGATTGTGTGTAGTGAACATCCAAAGAACATGAAAGTGTAGCAAGCATGGTCAAAAAGAAGAAAAGAAATGAGAAATGCAATGATTGAAAAATTTGAAAAGACTTATCTCAAAGCTCGTGCCTCTCTTCTATTCTTTGCTTTGAGTCATAGGGATGCCGCACTATAAAGAGGGATGCAAATCACAACTTTGACAAAGAATGAAGATGCTCACAAAACTCAAGAAAATCCATCCCAAGCCTATTCTTTCGGGACCCATCGGAAGTTCCGGTAGGCTAACAGAGAGTTTGAGCTCTCCGGAAAGCCATACCGAAGTTCCGGTCCCCGGTACCGGAAGCTCCGGTAGGGTAACGGAGAGTTTGAGCTCTCCGGAAAGCCATACCGGCCGTTCCGGTCTCCGGTACCGGAAGCTCCGGTAGGCTAACAGAGAGTTTGAGCTGTCTGGAAAGCCATACCGGAAGTTCCGGTCCCTGGTCCCGGAAGTTCCGCGAGGCTTACAGAGAGTTTGAAGCTCTCCGGAAAGCCATATCGGAAGTTCCCAAA
The DNA here is from genome assembly GCA_031894775.1 of Chloris gayana. NCBI lineage: Eukaryota > Viridiplantae > Streptophyta > Magnoliopsida > Poales > Poaceae > Chloris > Chloris gayana. The sequence goes on from JAUNZO010004409.1 coordinate 176,609, forward strand.
GGACACCGGAAGCTCCGATACGGCCTCGTTTTCAAACCCTAACCCTACGTATGGGAAGTTCCCGTACTCCACCGGAAGTTCCGGTGCGGGCCAAAAATCCAGATCTAACCCTAAATCGGACCATACCGGAAGTTCCGGTGCGGGGTTTCGAGACAGGCCAACGGCTCTTGTTGGAGCTGTGGTATATAAGCCACACCCCACACTCCACTCATGCTCTCTTGCACATTCCGAACACACACACACTTGAGCCACACTCCACTCACTCCAAATCCTCTCCAAAAGCAAAATTTCCATCCTTGAGCTAAGATTCGAGTAAGAGACTTTAAGCAAGAGTTTGAGAGACTTGATTCCATTCGTGAGCATCTTTACTCCCGTCAAGCTTGCGATTTGGATTTGTTACTCTTGGAGCTTTGAGCTCCTAGACGGCTAGGCGTGCTCGTGAGCTCCCAACTTGTGTGGTGACGCCCGAGAAGTTTGTTTCACCCGTTCCGAAAGGAACTTTGTTAGTGGTAAACTCAAGTTCAACCTTGGTGGTGACTTGAGGGAGAAATAGGGTTGAAACAAACCCGGTCCTTGGTGGATTTTCTTAACGGAGACGTAGAGTCCTTGGAGGGCTTGAACTTCGGTCAAAAATCCCGTGTCTTGTGTGCTCCCTGTTGTACTTAAGCGCGTTCTTGTTTAAATTCACTAGGTTTCTTGTTAGTTTCCTTTGTGTTGTTAAATTCCTAGAATTGCATAGGGTTGTGCTTTCCTTCTTGCAATCACTAGAATTGTGTAGGGTTTCATTCCGCAATTTATACCTCCGCACCGGAAGTTCCGGTATTTGACGTTTTCATCTTAGTCTTATTTCGCAGAAATTTTTAGGATCGCCTATTCACCCCCCCCCTCCCCCCTCTAGGCGACTTTCAATGTGAGGATTATGTAAAACGTATGACGTCCGATAAGCTTTCTTCCAAGTCCGATAAATGCTTCTTTGTGGGATATCCTAGGAAAACCAAAGGTTATTATTTCTACAACCGGAAAAAGGGCAAAGTGTTTGTCGCTCGCAATGGTGTTTTTCTAGAGAAAGAGTTTCTCTCCAAAAGGGTAAGTGGGAGAACGGTGCAACTTGAAGAAGTTCAAGAAGCTCCAGAAAATGTTTCTTCTCCCACTATACCACAATTGGATGAATAAAATGTTGTTGAACCAATTGTTGAGACACCAGCCCCGCGTAGGTCGGAAAGGGCACGTCGCGCTCCCGACCACGGGGCAGCGCGACATATTATTGTTAGACAATGATGAGCCTAAGACCTACAAGCGAAGCAATGATGGGACCAGACTCGAGAAATGGCTTGGAGCGATGAGATCCGAATTAGAATCCATAAGAGAAAACCAAGTTTGGAACTCGATAGATCCGCTTCGATGGTATCAAAACCATTGAGTGTAAATGTGTTTTTAAGAAAAAGATAGACATAGATGGAAATGTTCACATATATAAGGCACGATTGGTGGCGAAAGATTTTAAGCAAATTCAAGGGGTTGATTAGGATGAGACCTTTTCGCCCATCGCTATGCTAAAGTCTATACGGATCCTTCTAGCAATTGCCGCATTTTATGATTATGAGATATGGCAAATGGATGTCAAAACGGCTTTCCTTAATGGAAACCTAAGTGGGGATGTGTACATGACACAACCTGAAGGTTTTGTTGATCCATAAAATGCTAGGAAGATATGCAAGCTTCAAAGGTCCATCTATGGACTAAAGCAAGCATCTCGGAGTTGGAATCTTCGCTTTGATGAAGTAGTCAAAGGGTTTGGCTTCATTAAAAACAAAGAAGAGCCTTGTGTTTACAAAAGGGCTAGTGGGAGGGCGCTAGTTTTTCTGGTCCTTTATGTGGATGACATATTGCTGATCGGTAATGATATTCCAACGCTTGAAGCTGTTAAGACTTCTTTGAGAAAGAGTTTCTCTATGAAGGACTTAGGAGAGGCAGCTTACATTTTGGGCATTAAGATCTATAGAGATAGATCAAAGAGGCTAATTGGATTAAGCCAAGACACGTAGATTGACAAGGTATTGAAATGATTCAATATGTAGGATTCCAAGAAAGGTTTCCTGCCCATATCACATGGAGTTGCTCTTAGCAAGACTCGGTGTCCCTCGACACCGGATGAGCAATAGAAAATGAGAGCGATTTCATATGCTTCGGCTGTTGGTTCCATCATGTACGCCATGATAAGTACACACCCGGATGTAGCCTATGCTCTTAGTGTCTGTGAGCAGATACTAGTCAAATCCAGGAGAAGCTCATTGGGGAGCCAATAAGAATATCCTGAAGTACTTGAGAAGGACTATGAGTATGTTCCTAGTCTATGGAGGTGAGGAAGAGCTTGTTGTAAATGGTTACACCGATGCTAGCTTCCAAACCGACAAGGACGATTCAAGATCGCAATCTGGATATGTGTTTTGCCTCAATGGAGGCGCGGTGAGCTGGAAGAGTTCCAAGTAAGAAACGGTTGCTGATTCAACGACGGATGCCGAGTACATTGCAGCTTCCGAATCCGTAAAAGAAGCTGTTTGGATCGGAAAATTTGTTTCCGAGTTGGGTGTGGTTCCTAGTGCATCCAGTCCAATGGACATCTATTGTGATAATAGTGGTGCCATTGCACAAGCCAAGGAGCCTAGAGCACATCGGAAGAACAAACACGTACTACGGCGTTATCACCTCATTCGGGACATCGTCGCTCGAGGTGATGTGAAGATATGCAAAGTGCACACGGATTCAAACATCATTGATCCATTGACAAAACCTCTCCCACAGCCCAAGCATGAGGCGCATATGAGATCTATGTGTATTAGATACTTGCGTGATCAAGATTGATGTATGTGAGAGATTATGTTGCGTCTATGTTTATGTGTAAATGAATAAAGTGTTATTCTGTTCCTTGGATAATTATCATTACATTATTAACAAGTATGTGACTTGTTTGTGAGACTTTTGTTTATTTATGATATTATCCTAAAATGGTCCCTAGTTTCTTATCATTATGTGGGACAATAATGATTCATGAACTAGAACATGTATTGATTGATGATCATGTTTCACAGATCATAGATATGGAGATATCGAATCAATAATGTGGACACATGTTAGAGAACATGGTGTTGGATTGACCCACTAATAGACTTTGCTAAGATGTTATTTTGTGCCATCAGTCGTTGTCTTTTATGATGTACCTTCGGGATCCTTAGACCTGAGATTGTCATTGATTTCCAGAATGCGTAGTAGCACACTTAGGGGTTACCGAACGCTACTCCGTAACTCGGGTAGTCATAAAGGTAGCTTTCGGGTATGTTATGAAACATGTCGTGGGATGTGAGCGATCAAGATGGAATTTGCCCCTCCTAATAACAGGAGAGATATCTCCGGGCCCCTCGAGGTAGTTGGATTTGAAAAATTGCATGGCCATGCTGATGTGATTAATAGTTAATCACGATGACTAAATGTTAGTCATGATAAATCCACTATTAGATCGAGTGAATGGTCGAGCTATCACAAGAGTGGCACGTATCTAGCCTTGAGCTTGACTGGTATCGTGTGGCAAAGAGATTGGTGTAAGTGTATGGCAAAGGTTATGCAAGATATGATCTTCGTGGACCTTCGAGAGTCGGTATGCTCAGCTAGGGGCCGATGCCGACTATTGACTAGAAATGGTTTCTAAGTCGTGTATGTTGGTCGCATGAACCTACGGGGCCACACACTTAAGGACGGAAGAAAGTTGAGACATTGCGAGTACCATATACTCGATTAACTCTAGTGCAAGTGGGAGATTATTGGATAATTGCCCAAGACCTAATCTGGGCCGGCCCACTTTGGCCCACAAGCCACAAGTGGCGCAGCCTATATATATTTAGCATCGGTCATTAGGTGAATCACGGTAATTAACCTAGCCACATGAACCTTGGCCGCCGCAGCTCTCCCAGCTTGCAGCCGTCGGCGTTAGCACGTTCGGTCACGTCGTCTTCCTCTCCGTACGTGTGGACGTCCGTAGGAGTGCTTGTCACACCCCTATCCCGAAAGATAGTTAAGTGTCGTACGGATCGCCTTGGGAGATGATTGACGAAGCAACCATACATAGCATCACATTAACAAACATACACGATTTGCAAGGTTACATAATTAAGTCTTGATTACAACACGTAGTTCGAATAAAAGATACATTGGGTTCGAAATTAAGTCTTACATAGCCATGATCTTTGTTCGAAATTAAAGTGCGGAAGCGAAATACATAACTCCACCATACATAGATAACTTAAATAAACCATGCCGGCCTAGGCCACGGCTCACTCATCATGGGTCGGAGAGCTAGGGACCCATTCAATGGTCCACTCTTTGGGTTCTTCTCCATCACAAACCACCTTACCACAACAATCACAAAACTCGGCTTGCGGGAAACCCGTAAATCAACATGTAGTGGCAAAGCCTGAGTATCTAACATACTCCGCAAGTCTTACCCATCAAATTGGTCATCTAAGACCGACTCCTAGATGCATGGGGCTTGACCGGTTTAACTTGGCCTTTTTGCATAAATAGCACCTATGCTAATTAGGTTGGCAATTTTATTACTTAGCCAAATTAATAGCGTGGTTGCATAAAAGAAACTTTAGTGAGCATGCTAACAATACAAGAGTTTGCAATACAATTTAATATCAATATAAAACAGCAAGCTATTCAATCTCTTTCCATTACTACACATTACGAACTGCTCGAATCAAGTGGTACTCATTAACCGAGAGGAAACGGCGATAATTATCGAATTATTAATCCTGCAGGAAAAGACCCAAATGCACGACATACGCATCATTTAAGAACACGTATGGCCACCGTTCGCGAGTTCATCATAAAGTAAAACACGGAGCCACCGACCCCGAGTACACGTCCCCTTGCGACCGTTCAACAACGCGCCCAAGGCTTAACCCATGTAATCTCCAACGGTCCTCAACCCGTGCAACCACCGTGCCATACACATCACCTCCGGGTCGGTGAGATATCCGGCTCACTTTACAACTTACAAGCTACATAGGTTTACCAATGCCCATAAGAAAGGTATGCAAGTGGTACACAACTCAAACTTGTTCGCGGAGCCACAATGGGATGTTCTCAATTTTAACCAATTCATCATGTTCGTATTTAATCATGGGTCATAAGTGAGATCCCCAAATCTATCGTTGACTCCATAAATATAGCATAGCATTTCTAACGAGGATGTGACACATAAGCAACATAGGACATATAGGAATTTTATGCACGTGGGTTTCCAATCAACTCCTAGAACTTAAATGCACATTCATCATCCTCAATAGAGTGATAAAGAAAGACATTTCAAAATAATAGGAATGAACCGGGGCTTGCCTTGAGAGTGATCGAAGTTGGCACTAGCCTCACAAGCGTTGAGCGTAGCAACCGTGTCTTCCGGCGGAATCAATTCGACGTCGTCACCTATAAGATGAAATGCAATGCATAAGTGGCATGAATACAAGGTCAATGATGATGGTGATGCATGTGTGCTGTTTTTGTAGAGATGCATATGAATATGTTAATCGAAAGTTTTGTTTGCTCAAACCCTAGCAATCATAAACATGTCTCTTGTTTTCTTTCAAGGTAATCAAATTACACGAGCAAACATAATCCTACTAATATATGAGCAATGACTTGATTGCATAGACATGAGTGCTGTGGTTCTTGCAGGGTTAGCACTAACATTTAGCAAGTTTGTCAAAATACAAAACGAAGAGACCTAGGCTTAAGTGTTTAACATCACATGCGATGACGATTCCGTTTTTAACAAGAACTCGGTCCCAAAATTAACACATGTGTGAAGTATGTGAAACCTTTTTACCACTCCTGCCATGAAGTGCTAGGGAACATGGAGAACAGTGGAAATTACATAAACATGAAGAATTACTATTTTGGGGAGCATTAAACCCATTAAACATATGCTGAAATTAACCTTTTATGGAAATAGATCTAGGGTTTGCAAGAATAATTATTTAACATGCTCGAAAATTAACATGGAATTTTCTACACATACACAGTGCTAAGAGGAAATTAATTATCAAGTTTCATGCAAAAATAATTTACACGGATTTAATTAAAAATTAAATACAGAGAATGTAAGAAATGCACTAACTTGCAAATTATGAAATGAAATGCAGATCTTTCAGTGCCAAAAATTCAAGTATGTTTATGTGAAGGTCTTGGCCAAGTGGCATTATTTTTGGATTTAAATTTTTAAAGTTATGGCTTATCTAAATTGTTAGGGGTTGGCTTTTGTCATTTTTGTAAAAATATGAAAATGAACAGATAGGATGAGTTCATGTTACTTTTATGAAAGTACAGGTCTTGTAGTTTCCAAAACATTTTAGTTTGTAATTTTTGGACATTTCAAACGCCAGATATGAATTTTTCAAACTTGAATGAAGTTCGGATCTACTAACGAATTTGCCACCCGGGAGTTTTTAAATCGGGCTGGGCCCGCGCGGCGGGACCTCGCCGGAGGCGGCCTGAGCTCGCCGGCGCTGGCGCCATAGGGCGCTGCGGTGGGTTTGAGAGGACGGGAGGGGGTCCATCCCGCACGGCTCGGCGTGGGGAACACGCCCATGGGGAGGCCGGGACCTGCGCGGCGGACGGGGGCCAACATCGGCACCGTCGCGCGTGAAGCACAGGGGGTGCGAGAGGCTGGGTTTCGGGCAGGAGCTCCGCCTCACCTTGGGGACGGGCGGCGTGGGTTTGCTTGGCATAGAGGAGCACCAGGACGGGGGCTCGACGGAGGTGAGGCGACGGCGGCGGCGGCGGCAGCAGCTTGTCCCCAAAATTCGCGAGCTGGACTGCACGTGAGGGGAAAACAAGTTAGGCAGCAGCCCAGGGGAGTGCCGGCGCACTTGATTGAGGGAGAAAAGGGGAGGGACAGGCTCGCCTAGAAGCAGGAGCTCGGGCGGCGTCCATGGCGGTGGCGGCCCGATTTCTCTCCTGCGCGAGCTGCGGTGAGGGAGGTAGTGAGGCGGCAGTGCGGCGAGGAGCGGGAGGGAGCTGCCAATAATTGGTGGCGAAGAATTTGCGGGCCTTGGCGCCGTTTTCTAGGGGGCGAGGGACGGGCGGCGCACGGCCGGCAGGGAGGTCCGCGCGGCTTCAATGCCGGCCTCTCCTGTTGGTTCACGGGTACAGAAGGTTGGGGAGATGGCCAGGGAGGGAGCTGCGGATGGGACGGGGCAGGAGCGTGCCCGGGGCAGGCGCGGGAGGCGGCGGACCGACGGGCACGGCGCCATTGCCCGTCGGTCACTATAGCTCGAGGCAGAGTTTGAATTCGAATCTGTGGTTTGGTATTTTGACTAAACTTCGTAGTTCTGGTGCTCCAAAAATAGAACCAAAAATATTTAGAGCTTCAGGATGATGTTCCCGAATTTCCATCTTTTAGTTCGAAGTTCTAAACTTGCTTCTAAAAATTTATACAAAATTCGCAAACAACAGTGTTTCAGATTTGAATTTGAATTTTTGGGCATTCAAAACTTTGTTCAAAAAATTTTGTAAAAATGTTGTAAATTCATCTTTTTACATGAGCAATCCAGTGGTGAAAAAATATGTGGGTAGTGTTTTTATAATTTTTGCACTTCTCTTATGGGTTGGGTTAGGGCTAGGGTTTAGTTTAGGTTTTTCCTTTTTCTCTTTTTATTTTTCTTCTTTCTCTTTGGGTGGTTATCATTAGTGCTTGATTAGTGATGTGATTAGGGTAGTAATTACGTACTTAACCTTAATCATGACACGGGATGTCACGAGTGCTGCTGGATTGATCGAGCCGTACGACTACTTCCTCTACAACGCTGTGACATCCCGCCACTCCGGGACACCCAGGAATCGGTACAGAGGGACACTCGACTAAGCGAGTTACAACACAACATCATCTCATACAAGCCGTAATATATACATCATGGTATAATACAACCAGGTTTTCGAAATACAAACATTCGTGCAGCGGAAACATAAACATTATTGAAGTTTAACATCCTACGAGTATTGCAGCAGAAACTTGTACTTTTATACAACAAAAGACTATCAACGATCAACGTGATGTACTCAGCCCGTCGTACACCACGGTCCTTCCTCTTCATGGCGTGGGGATACATTCCCATTGGAGGGAACCTCCCTCAGGACACCTGCTCCTCTTCCGCGAAGCTACCATATAAGTCGTGATAGTACGACTCATTCCCCGAAAGATAATGAACAAACCCCGAGTATTCTAATACTCAGCAAGATCGACTCGATCAAATTGGCACGCTAAGGCCGGCGCCTAGTATGCAAAGGCTTTCTGGCTGTGGGGTTTACTCCTTTGCGAAAACAACATTAAAGGGTGGATCCTTACTTTCAATGTTTTAGCTCAACATTAAGTTTATTAGCCTTGATATTTGCACCCTATAGCTATTGCAATCAAGTTTTGCAAGACAAGATCGAAGTAGATCACTTATTCCTTCCATCTCTCATCCTCATCTTCCAAGTTGTTTAACTACGATGTGACGAGCTAAACAAGCGGTACTCATTACTGCGAGAGACAGCGATTCCGGTCGATTTATACCAGCTGGCAAAACCCGACTACACGACGTATACGCACCCCACTCGGTCGTATACGACAACTTTTCCCGCTAGCACCCGAGAGAAGACTAGCCATTTCCAAACTCCCCGGAGTATGGTGACTCCACGACTTCCTTCGTGGCCGACCCATCTCCCTCCCGTGAGACTAACCTCTCACTAACAACCGGCAAAAGAGAGTTGGCTACGCTACATCTCCGGCACGGTAGGGTACATTAGCTTGCTGGGCCCATGATACTAGCATGTAGTACGGTACGTTCAAACTTGTTCAACTAAGCCGACAACGGTACGGTCCTTGACCGACACAGACGGGGCTACCACCTTGCAAGACCTCATCTCCGTCTTACCCTTTCCCTACGGGGCCCCTCCGGTCTCAACTTCATTAACACTCTCTTCATCTTAGTGTCAACACAACAATCCTTAAAGCCTCCATGCTTTAAGATTCTCTAAAACATCTACCATTGCGACTATAAATTAAGCCTAGCTTCTATTGAGCTACATGTACCAAGTATAGTATAAACAAACGGAAACCTATCATAATGCAACTAGGTATCAATCATTCCCTAACACCTAATGCACAACATAACTTAACTATGTGATAAAATAAAATATTTGAAAACATAGGTAGGATGCACCGGGCTTGCCATGATACGGGTCGGGGTTAGCTTCCTCGGTGTGTGGGTCGACTTCGGATTCCCTTCGCCTACCTCGACCTCGGGTGGAATCTCGATCACCTCGTAACCTAGGTCGACCAACAATGCGTCGTGAATCACAATCATGCATGCATGAATGAACATGATATGATCGTGCAAAGGTCTTATTATTTATGTGCATCAACTAATAATTAATGATTAATTATGTTCAATAGTTAATCGTTAAAAATTAACAATTAATAATTCCTCATATTGGTTAATTAACAATTCATAATTAAGCATGTTCCTTAATCAATAATTAACAATTGATTATGCTCATTAATTAATGCTTAATCATGGTTATTAATTACTAATTAATCTTGCTCCTTAATTAATAATTAATTATGTTCCTTAGTTACTAATTACTTAGGTTTAGTAATTAATAATTAATCCTGTTTATTAAGCAATAAATAATCATTATTTAAATGACATGTGATAATACATAGGACAATAAATTGGAACACATGAAATGATAATGTTTAAGTTTAATTTTGGAAAATAATTTTCATAATTACTTTCGTATGCAGATATCTCCTTCATATAATTAAATTATTTTCTTACATTAAACATTTAATTAGCATAAAATAATAGCTTTTATTAATCAAAGAATGTGATTAATTATTATCTATGAAATAGAAATGCTCAAAATAGATATTTTATTTCATAAACAAATAGTTCTTATGTTTCGAGTCTAACAAAATTGGTTTCACATTTTTTTCGATTTTTGTTGATTTTTCTATGAATTTTTGAAAATTGAAAATCTATTCCGTGCCACACACGGGCCACGGGGTTTGGCCACACGCGATCCAACGCGTGTGGCCCGCGGTGTGGCGCCACCGCGGCAGCCATGGCACGGCGGCGCGGCCACCGGACTTGGCCGGTGTTGAGCCAAACCTCGTCGCGGACCCACCTAAAGAACCTACACAACCTAGCAAGCACTACGGAGGCGGTGCACCCGCATGAGCTCAACCCTAGGCACGCCGGCGGTGAGACTCGGGCACGGCGGTGCTTCGGCACGGTGCGGAGCTAGCCTAAGAGCTCGAAAATTAGGGAAAAGGCTCGGGAGCTTCTACGCAACATGAACAAGGTCGTCATGGGGTTATAGGAACATGAGCATGATTGGAAGGTGGTGCTCACCGTGGGAGTGTGCGGACGGTGGCGACCGGAGCTTTGGAAGAACGTCGATTACTCGGCCCTCCGTAGAACAAATGCAATGATAAGTGACTAGGGACATGGAGCCATGGGTTGCGCACCCGTAAGAACCGAGAAAATGGACGAACGGCTCACCGGGCAAGTGCAAATTTTGAGCCGCGGCGGAGGAACGGCGGTGAGGTCGCAGAGAAGAGAGTGAGCTCGCTCCGGCGGCGTAGAAGTGCTCCACCCGATTGGTGACTTGGAGGAGCTTCAGGGGCGTGGTGCGGAGCTTTTGGCAGCATTGGTTCGGACGGGAGGCTGCCGGAACGGCCCGGCGGCGGTGCTCCGGAGAGGCGGGGGTGGCGGTGAGGTGTGGAGTGGAATGGGAGAGAAAGGGAGAGGATAGGGCCGGGAAGGGGCCTTTATCCTTTCTAGAGGCGGCACGGCAGCAGCCGAGCAGCTGCGCAACCAGCTGCGTGGCAGCTCGACGGGGAGGCGGCACGGCGGGGGCGGTGGTGAGACGCGGGAGAGAGGGAGAGAAGAAGAGAGGCTGGCCCGTAGGCCAGGCCTCGGTAATTTTGCAAAAACACCCCCGGCCTTTTGCGTAATTAAAAACTAAGCTTCCCGTGCTCGGAAAATTTCCCAAAAATTCAGGGGTGTAAAAGAAAGTATTTTAGGCATTTTTCCTAATAGGTCCAGGTTAAGGTTCCAAATTATTTTCGGACTAAAAATTCATAGACAAATGAACAAAAGAAGCTTTGTTTATTTCTTGTAATTATTTTTACCAAGCAAAATAATTTCGGAGAACTTTTATAAATCTTTATTGATGATCTTTAAGCAATAGAAAATGTTAAACACATTATTTTCTCTTATTTAAATTCTTTTTAAACATTTACTTTAATCTTTAGTTGATATGATATTTTATGTGCAATTTCGTCACACGATATTAAATAACTTCATAAATGCAATATGATGAAATGCTCATGAATGACATGAAATGCATTTATTTCCGAGAGTTGTTACGGACGCGCGACATCAACAACGCTTCCGCTCCGTCTCGCGTCTAGTAGTAATGATCCATGATCCCCTCTTACAAGGCTTTCCGGATGAACTGTAGAATTTGTTTCATGCTATCGTAGCCTACCGGTTCCCCAACAATACTTACCGCCTATGTTAGTTATGTACCACCCGCACCCTGAGATAAATCCGAAGCACACGGTTAAAATATCCTTTTAGTGCAAAAAGTGTCGTTTGGAAGATCTACATGATCTATGACTTCTTCATTATCACGGCAGATTGTATCCACGTTCTTTAGTTTCGTCTTTTTCAGCATTATAGTTCCCCTTAGCTTTTTGCTCCCGAAGTGAAGATTCCTCCTTGGTGTCAAGAACTTTGACCGGACGTTCGTCATACGTCAAGTCCGGTCATGAATCGTTCCACTTCAGCTGTCTCGTATATCCACCGGTGGTTTCAAACACTTCTTCACTTGGGATACGTGGAATATATTATGTATACCCGACAAGTGCGCTGGTAACTCCAAACGGTATGCCACAGCTCCACATCGTTCTAGGATTGGAAACGGTCCGATGTATCGGGGTGCTAATTTGCCCTTGATTCCAAACCTTTGAACACCTTGTGTAGGAGAGACACGAAGATAAACTTGATCTCCCACCTGGAATACTAACTCTCGACGTCTTTTATCGGCATAACCGATCCGTCGAGATTTAGCCCTCTTAAGATTCTGCTCGTATGAGACGTACTTGTTTCTCTCGCATCTCTTACCAGTGTCTGGTCCGAAGATTACTCTTTCTCCACTTTCGGACCAATTCAAAGGTGTGCGGCAACTACGTCCATATAGAGCTTGGAACGGTGACATTCCGGCACTCGTTGATAGCTGTTGTTGTATGAGAACTCGCCAGCGGTAAGCATTTCTCCCAATGTCTACCGTAGGTCAAGACACGAGCTCGAAGCATATCCTCGAGATATTGATTAATCCTTTTTGTCCGTCCATCGGTTTGAGGATGATACGCTGAGCTCCGTATCATTCTCGTTCCCAATGATTCATGTAATTGTTCCCAAAACCCGGAAACAAATTGTGTTCCTCGATCGGAGAGCGATGTACAGCTACTCGCATACTTCTCGGCAGATGTACCGAGTATGTACTTGGTATGAAGTGAGCTGATTTAGTCAACTCTGTCCACAATAACCCGGATAGAGTCGTGCTTTAGTGGGCTTAGTGGTAACCCAACGATGAAATCCATGCTGACATCTTCCCACTTCCATTTAGGAATGCTTAGGGTTTGCAATGGTCCTGCTTGCTTTAAGTGCTCGGCTTTGACTCGTCGGCAACCATCACACTCATTGACATACTTGGCTATTTCCCGCTTCATGCGTGTCCACCAAAATCTTTGCTTCGGATCTTGATACATCATGTTGGTTCCAGGGTGAATAGAATACTTGGACATATGAGCTTCATCCATTATCTTCTTGCGAAGTGATAGATCTTTCGGTACTACCAATCGATTCTTAAACCAAGTAACTCATGCATCGTCCTCTCTCGAAGCATTTAACTTCGCCTTTCCTGAGTCGTCTCCTTATGTGCTCCGTACCAATACTTTTCTGTTGAGCTGCTACCACTTCTTTACGAATGGTAGGGATAAGAGCTAGATTTGTCAATGCTCCATACGGAACAATCCGAAGATTAGGCTCTTCACTTCCTTGTGGAGATGCTTGAATCAAGAGTTGAGCCATGAGATTATTGCAATGAACCTTACGACTTAAAGCATCGGATACCACGTTTGCCTTGCTCGGGTGATAGTGAAACTCCAGCTCATAATCCTTGATTAACTCTAACCATCTCCGTTGACGCATATTCAGATCCGCTTGAGTGAAGATGTACTTGAGACTCTTGTGGTCGGTATATAAATGTACCAAGTTACCCAAGAGATAGTGCCTCCAGCTGTTCAATGCTAGAACCACTCGCTGCTAATTCCGGATCATGTGTGGGATAGTGTTCCTCATGACGCCTAAGTTGTCGAGAGGCATAGGCGATCACTCGACCTTCCTGCATTAGAACACATCCGAGTCCTGTTCCCGATGCATCACAATATACATCGAGAGGCTTTGTCGGATCCGGTCGAGCGAGTACTCGGGCTGTTGCAGCAACTTCTTTAATGTTTGAAAAGCTTCTTCACATTCTTTGCTCCATTCATACTTCTTATCCTTTTCCATTAGTTTAGTCATTGGCTTGGCAATCTTTGAGAAATTGGGAATAAACCTTCTGTAGTAACCAGCCAATCCTAAGAAGCTTCCGATTTGCGAGACGGACTTCGGTGGTTTCCAATCCAACACTTCTTGAGCTTTGCTTGGATGAACGGCCACTCCTTTGGCTGATATCACATGACCTAGGAACGGCACTTCCTTTAGCCAAAACTCACACTTGCTAAATTTAGCATATAGCTGATGATCCCTTAGCCTTTGCAACACAATCCTTAAGTGATCGGCATGCTCCTCTTCCGACTTAGAGTATATCAAGATGTCGTCAATAAATACCACGACAAACTTGTCCAGCTCGAGCATGAATACGGAATTCATGAGGTACATGAAATGTGCTGGTGCATTGGTCAATCCAAAAGACATCACCAAGTATTCATAAAGTCCATATCTTGTGGAGAATGCGAGTCTTCGGTATATCTTCCGCTCTTATCTTAATCGATGATATCCCGAGCGAAGATCTATCTTAGAGAAGACTTTGGCTTCCATCAATTGATCAAACAAGATGTCAATCCTCGGAAGAGGGTACTTGTTCTTGATGGTAACCGAATTTAGAGGTCTATAATCCACACATAGCCTCAATGTTTTATCCATCTTCTTCACGAACAAGGCTGGGCATCCCCATGGTGATGAACTTGGACGTATATATCCCTTGTCTAATAATTCCTTGAATTGCACCTTCAACTCTGCGAGTTCATTTGGCGGCATCCGATACGGCCTTCTTGATATTGGTGCTGCTCCAAGCTGTAATTCTATCTTAAACTCTACCGCTCTATCCGGCGGTAGTCCCGGCAAGTCGTCCGGAAAGACATCCGGATACTCACGGACTATAGGTATATCCTCCAGACTCTTACCTATAACCTTATTAACCATTGGCAGCATAGTTTGGGGAAAAGTTAAGAGTAAGTAATCTCGACCATGAACAGGAGAGTTCGGATATACGGCTCGAGATGCTATATCCGATATTGCCTTATGGAAATCCATCCATTGCATGCCAATAATTGCATCTAACCCTTGCCCATCCAATATGATCAATGAAGTGGAATAAACCTTGCTACCAGATTTTAATGGCATATTGGCAGCTTCTTCATTGGTAAGGATTTTACCCCAGGTGTTGAAATGATATGAGCACATAGCAACTTGGATGGCATGATGTGATGCTTAGCAACATATGACTTCTCGATGAAATTATGTGTGGCTCCCGAATCAAATAAAACCATAGCAGGATGATCAGCGATAGAAAACATACCCGCTAAGATTTATCCTCCTTCGGGTAGCTCCTCGATCGTGGTAAAGTTTGCACGGCCGGTCTTCACTGGTGTATTCTTGGCCTATGCTCTTGGCTGATTCTGCGGCTGTCCTTGAGGTCTAGGTGCATATGGTACCTTCCGTGGATATGGACAGCTACGGTAGTAATGTCCTGGACGGCCACAATTAAGACACGGCGGTCCATTCTCGCTGGGGTGCTTGATTCACCGGTCCGAGATTCCGAGCATTTTGCTGCCGATACGGCGGACGATATTGATTTGGCCGCTGTTGTTGAGATTGTTGTGGTGGTTGAGACTGCCGATAGTAATTTGGACGAGAAGGCGTGTGCTTGGTAGCGCCGACTCGATGGTGCGGTGTAGACCGATCTGTACTTCGATGGTCCGCCACTTCCTTGTCCAGCAGCCGGCCTCTTTTTGTTCTTCTCCGTTCGATGAAGTCGGATAGAATCCTCCAATGCGATAGCATCACTCACAAAGTCATTGAAGCTATCGGTCTTGTTTAGCACCAGGCGTGACTGCAGCTTGGTACTCATTCCTTCCTTGAACAGATTCTTCTTCTTGGCATCCGTGTCCACATGTTCGGGAGCATACCGAGCAAGACGGTTGAATACCTTAGAGTAGGTATGCACATTCATGTCACCTTGCTTCGATGATAGAAACTCCTTCCTCTTTTGGTTCATTAAACCTTCGGAATATGGTGTTCCCTGAAGGCTTTGGTAAAGTCTGCCCAAGAAACTTGATGTCCTGGAGGAAACATCGCCTTGTAGTTGGCCCACCATGCTCCAGACAAACCCTTGCAGTTGCTTGGGAAACAACTCCATCTTCGATTCAATGGTGCGAAGCCGGTTATCAACTTCCAATGGTTCACCCGCATCCGAGAAGACCGGGGCGAACCGATAAGAAGTCCGGGAAAGTCACCCTCTCTTCCGGTGCATTCCGGCCTTGGTGACATTCCTGTGGAGCATTGTTACGAACCAATCTGCTCCAACAATTCTCGCTGCTCCACGCGAGAGTCCAGCACCGCTGCGATTGCTCGTGCCAATGTCGGGGTGGTGGTGGTGTTTCCGCCCGCCTTGAGAACTTTCCGGCTCATCGCGTCTCCTTGTTCCAACCATTCTGTCCAAGAAAATTTTACGTTAGACATCTCCATTCCAACATAATAATGGAAGAAACAGGAATACATAGATGAGAAATTCCAAATGACTCTTATGCAACCACCGTCTTTATTAGAACAACCACCAAATCCATAAGCACATGCTCATACATCCATGTTACAACGAGTTACAACAGAACATCATCTCATACAAGCCAGAATATATACATCATGATATAATACAACCAGGTTATTGAAGCGAAAACACAAACATTATTGAAGTTTAACATCCTACGAGTATTGCAGCAGAAACTTGTACTTTTATACAACAAAAGACTATCAACGATCAACGTGATGTATTGAGCCCGTCATACACCACGGTCCTTCCTCTTCACGGCGTGGGGATACGTTCCCATTGGAGGGAACCTCCCTCAGGACACTGCTCCTCTTCCGGGAAGCTACCATATAAGTCGTGATAGTACGACTCATTCCCTGAAAGATAATGAACAAACCCCGAGTATTCTAATACTCAGCAAAGACTGACTCGATCAAATTGGCACGCTAAGGCCGACGCCTAGTATGCAAAGGCTTTCTAGCTGTGGGGTTTACTCCTTTGTGAAAACAACATTAAAGGGTGGATCCTTACTTTCAATGTTTTAGCTCAACATTAAGTTTATTAGCCTTGATATTTGCACCCTATAGCTATTGCAATCAAGTTTTGCAAGACAAGATCGAAGTAGATCACTTATTCTTTCCATCTCTCATCCTCATCTTCCAAGTTGTTTAACTACGATGTGACGAGCTAAACAAGCGGTACTCATTACTGCGAGGGACAGCGATTCGAATCAATTTATACCAGCTGGCAAAACCCGACTACACGACGTATACGCACCCCATCGGTCGTATACGACAACTTTCCCGCTGGCACTCGACGGAAGACTAGCCATTTCCAAACTCCCCGGGAGTATGGTGACTCCACGACTTCCTTCGTGGCCGACCCATCTCCCTCCCGTGAGACTAACCTCTCACTAACAGCCGACAAAAGAGAGTTGGCTACGCTACATCTCCGGGGCGGTAGGGTACATCAGCTTGCTAGGCCCATGATACCAGCATGTAGTACGGTACGTTCAAATTTTTTCAACTAAGCCGACAACGGTACGGTCCTTGACCGACACGAGACGGGACTACCACCTTGCAAGACCTCATCTCGGTCTTGCCCTTTCTCCTACGGGGCCCGTCCGGTCTCAACTTCATTAACACTCTCTTCATCTTAGTGTCAACACAACAATCCTTAAAGCCTCCATGCTTTAAGATTCCCTAAAACATCTACCGTTACGACTATGAATTAAGCCTAGCTTCTATTGAGCTATTTGTACCAAGTATAGTATAAACAAACGGAAACCTATCATAATGCAACTAGGTATCAATCATTCCCTAACACCTAATGCACAACATAACTTAACTATGTGATAAAATAAAATATTTGAAAACATAGGTAGGATGCACCAGGGCCTACCTCGACCTCGGGTGGAATCTCGATCACCTCGGAACCTAGGTCGACCAACAATGCGTCGCGAATGACAATCATGCATGCATGAATGAACATGATGTGATCGTGCAAAGGTCTTATTATTTATGTTCATCAACTAATAATTAATGATTAATTATGTTCGATAGTTAACCGTTAATAATTAACAATTAATAATTCCTCATATTGGTTAATTAACAATTCATAATTAAGCATGTTCCTTAATCAATAATTAACAATTGATTATGCTCATTAATTAATGCTTAATCATGGTTATTAATTACTAATTAATCTTACTCCTTAATTAATAATTAATTATGTTCCTTAGTTACTAATTACTTAGGTTTAGTAATTAATAATTAATCCTGTTTATTAAGCAATAAATAATCATTATTTAAATGACATGTGATAATACATAGGATAATAAATTGGAACACATGAAATAAATAATTTTGGAAAATAATTTTCATAATTACTTTCAGTACGTAGTATCTCCTTCATATAATTAAATTATTTTCTTACATTAAACATTTAATTAGCATAAAATAATAGGTTTTATTAATCAAAGAATGTGATTAATTATTATCTATGAAATAGAAATGCTCAAAATAGATATTTTATTTCATAAACAAATAGTTCTTATGTTTACGAGTCTAACAAAATTGGTTTCGTATTTTTCCGATTTTCATTGAATTTTCTATGACTTTTTGAAAATTGAAAATCTATTCTCGTGCCACACACGGGCCACGGGGTTTGGCCACACGGGATCCCGCGTAGCCACACGCGATCCCGCGCGTGTGACCCACGGTGTGGCGCCACCGCGGCAGCCATGGCACGGCGGCGCGGCCACCGGACTTGGCGGCGTTGAGCCAAACCTCGTCGCGGACCCACCTAAAGAACCTACACAACCTAGCGAGCACTACGGAGGCGGTGCACCGCATGAGCTGAACCCTAGGCACGCCGGCGGCGAGACTCAGGCACGGCGGTGCTTCGGCATCGTGCGGAGCTCGCTCGAGAGGTCGAAAATTAGGGAAAAGGCTGCGGGAGCTTCTACGCAACATGAACAAGCTCGTCATGGGGTTCTAGGAACATGAGCATGGTTGGAAGGTGGTGCTCAACGTGGGGGTGTGCGGACGGCGGCGACCGGAGCCTTGGAAGAACGTCGATTACTTGGCCCTCGTAGAACAAATGCAATGATAAGCGACTAGGGACATGGAGCCATGGGTTGCGCACACGCAAGAACCGAGAAAATGGACGAACGGCTCACCGGGCCGTGCAAATTTTGAGCCGCGACGGAGGAACGGCGGTGAGGTCGTCGAGAAGAGAATGAGCTCGCTCCGGCGGCGTAGAAGTGCTCCACCCGATTGGTGACTTGGAGGAGCTTCGGGGCGTGGTGCGGAGCTTTTGGCAGCGTTGGTTCGGACGGGAGGCTGCCGGAACGGCTCGGCGGCGGTGCTCCGGAGAGGCGGGGGTGGCGGTGAGGTGTGGAGTGGAATGGGAGAGAAAGGGAGAGGATAGGGCGGGAAGGGGCCTTTATCCTCGCCGAGGCGGCACGGCGAGCAGCCGAGCAGCTGCGCAACCAGCTGTGTAGCTGCTGCGTGGCAGCTCGACGGGGAGGCGGCACGGCGGGGGTGGTGGTGAGACGCGGGCGAGAGGGAGAGAAGAAGAGAGGCTAGCCTATAGGCCATGCCTGGTAATTTTGCAAAAACACCCCTGGCCTTTCGCGTAATTAAAAACTAAGCTTTCCGTGCTCGAGAAAATTCCCCAAAAATTCAGGGGTGTAAAAGAAAGTATTTGAGGCATTTTTCCTAATAGGTCCAAGCTAAGATTCCAAATTATTTTCGGACTAAAAATTCATAGACAAATTTACAAAAGAAGCTTTCTTTATTTCTTGTAATTATTTTTACCAAGCAAAATAATTTTAGAGAACTTTTATAAATCTTTATTGATGATGTTTAAGCAATAGAAAATGTTAAACACATTATTTTCTCTTATTTAAATTCTTTTTAAACATTTACTTTAATCTTTAGTTGATTTGATATTTTATGTGCAATTTCTTCACACAATATTAAATAACTTTATAAATGCAATATGATGACATGCTGACTAATGACATGAAATGCATTTATTTCTAAGAGTTGTTACGGACGCGCGACATGAACAATGCTTCCACTCCGTCTGCGTCTAGTGGTAATGATCCATGATCCCCTCTTACAAGGCTTTCCGGATGAACTGTAGAATTTGTTTCATGCTATCGTAGTCTACCGGTTCCCCAACAATACTTACTGCCTATGTTAGTTATGTACCACCTGCACCCTGAGATAAATCCAGAAGCACACAGTTAAAATATCCTTTTAGTGCAAAAAGTGTCGTTTGGAAGATCTACATGATCTATGACTTCTTCATTATCACGGCGGATTGTATCCACGTTCTTTAGTTTCGTCTTTTTCAGCATTATAGTTCCCCTTAGCTTTTTGCTCCCAGAAGTGAAGATTCCTGCTTGGGAAGTGTTGTACATCCCTACAGTTATGACTCTGTGTTGGGAACCCAAGGTTTGATCCATATTTTTTGCGACCGTATCTTTAGCACAATCATGTTTGTGAACAATCTCAATGCTGCATCCGTGTAATGGTTTTCAGGTCTCTGCATTTGATTGTACCACGGTGAATGTGATGGCCCTACATCATTCTAAAGCCATGTTGATCAGTTTTTTTTTCTTTTTTCGTTTTTTTGCAGTGGGGGGAAGGAGGGTTAATGAATGGATTGTAACACAGAAGATGGGGAATGGTCACAAAAGGAAATCTATTGTCCACGTTGCAAAGAAGTTTCGTCTTGTGGAAAGGAATTCAATAAGATTTCAGTGCACCAGTACTAAATTGGCTATTGTTTCTACTGTTAGAGTTCATTGTCTTGAGCTACTGGTTGGCACTTTCTTTCTGGTGTGCTGTGACACCCCAAATTTTAAAAATAAATCAAATAAATGAAAACAGTTACAAATTTAAATAGATATAGCACGATTTCATGATTTTGCAAAAATTAAATTACATTAATTAAACTAGAGAAAAATGAACTTTGAATAATTAAAATAAAACCTTGCCAAGTGTATGTTTATTTTTCCTTAATTTATTTCTTGGCATTTCTCGACTTTGCTTATTTTCTCTTTTCCAAGGATCTAATATTTGAATTTTGAATCGCAATTGAATTTAAACTCTCCTAAAATCTCTAAAACCAGAAAAATTATCCAATCCAATCAGGGCACAACCCATCAGGGCGCGCCAGGCGTGGCCTGGCAGGCATGCATGCGCCACACACCTCCGCCGTCCTCCCGGACGCGCTCGCACGGTCTCACGCATGGATCTTGGTCGATCGCACCTTCGCACCTCCTCTCGAACCTTTCGCACCGGACCAAAAACGCCACAGCTCACGCCAGCTCGCTCCCCACTCCGTGGCACGCCGCTCTCCCCCTCTCCCAAGCCGTCAGCGTGACCTTCAGGCGTTCTAGCATGGCATCCGGCCAGAGGCGGAAGAAGACCCCACCGTAGGAATATGTATTTTGCACTTAGGTCCCTCCACTTCCACCTATTCTTGTCTCTCAACCCCCTAGTGTACCATAGACCCAACACATGGACTCGGTCCATAGATCCGCGGACCTAGTCCGTGGATTTTCCCACACAAAAATAATTCCATAATTCCTGGGAAAATTCCATCCCTTGCCCTTTTACACTTCAGCCCCGATATTTCTCCATATTCCGTTTAGGTCCTGGATTTTTATAAAAAAACCCTCATACTTTCCGATAATTATCTTTTAGGTGCTGAATTTTTTCAAACCCCTAGAAATTTTTCTATAATTACAAATTGGTCCCTAGACCTTGCTATTTTTACATAGAGACCCTTGGATCTTCCAAATAGCATATCTTTTCACCCGTAGCTCCGTTTCGGATGATTCTTACGCTCACGCGATCATTCCGATTCGTATAACCCAATGCCACACACCATAAACCCATCCCCAACTAGATTACCCAGTTATTCCCATGGATCTCCTATCTCCGTTGTTCGGATCCCGTTTCGACGATTCCTTCACCGTTGCCCCCTTAGATCCAACACATCCTAACCAAGCCTCCCACATAAGATTTTATCCTCTAATCCTCTAGCACCCTACATCTTTCTACCAAATACACACCGGATCCTCTAACCTCCTATTCAACCCTATTTAAATCAACTCAATTCTTATTTGGTTTTATTTGGATTTCTTCGATGTTCTCTATTTTATTTTATTTATTATGCGCGAGTACTACGTATCATAGAAATCGAAGGATCCGTAGGAATCTAACCTTAGAGACAAGCCTAAGGCCTATGTCTTAGGAATCGATGGTCACGCGAAGTCGAGAATCTCAACTATTATGGAATAAAGCGATACCGGACAAGCTCTAACTATCCCATGATCATATTGAACCTACATACATACATTAGAACCTACTTATGGCCTATTCTATACTGCACACTCTCTTCGAGTAACTTTGCTATAGGTGCTTGCATTATTACCAAATTTCTTACAAGGCAATTCCGTCGTTGTTACCGTAACCCCTCCTTGCTTGCATACCCAAATACACCATAACCCCAAATACTCGCATTAGATTCCTAATGTTTGTGAGATGTAGCTTTGTGTAGTGCGCATAGGAACCCCGCGATGATGCTCATGGCCACACCTTTATCGATAAAATTTACTTCATGCAATTAGTTGTTTATGTGAGGATTTGGTGGTGTGAGTTAATGGGTGGGGATTAGAAACAACGATTGATACGAGAATGTAGGATGGTGACGGTGGTCGTGGGTGAGGCTCGCTTGTGTTTCATGGGTTGAAACAATATGGGATCCATCTGTCGTGGATGAGTGCTCGCCCTTCCATATAAGGATCGGTTCTTTTGACCTCCACTTAATGATGTTTAGTACAACCATGGAACCAGTAATGGACAGGACCGATCCTCTCCATTTATGGTCGTGGCAAATAAGCATCGTATTATTAGAGGAGTATGCGAAGGATGGAGTAGGTCCCCGATCGCATGGTCCAGCTAAGTCCATGGCGTGGGGTGCTCCCGATCATTTGTCGACGGGTTTGTACAGGGTATACGATGGGAGTCTATTGGACGTTATGTTGCTCTCCGTACAAGAGGACATAACTCATGGGTAAAGTGTACAACCTTTGCATAGTATAAAACCCATCCGATAGTCTCGTGGTCACTGGTACGACCCATTAGGATATAGGCTCACTAGATTAATGTTACTATAATCCTTGATGAGAGATTGTGTGTTAGTTGATGAGATAGTACACTACCACGGAAATGGTCATTAATGACGGATTTTTTCGTCATCGGTGACGTAAATTAAACCCGTCACTAAAGATGCTTCACTAAAGGTAGGTCGTTAGTGACGGTTCAATATCCGTCGCCAAATTCATACTGACGGGTAATTGAGGAACCGTCACCGATTGTTGTGACAGCAATTGAAAAAAACGTCACTAATACTGTGACAGGAAAAGCAAGACCTGTCACTAATTTATGTGACGCGAAAAGATAACACCGTCCGTATTGCCACCGACGTGGAACCAAAAACCCGTCTAAATATCAAAATAATAAAAAAATAAACCGAAAATGTCTTTCCGTGGTCTGACCTATTATAGGATTTATAAGAATACAACATTTATAAGAATACATTCATACACAAACATGATTACAACACCAAGAGCAGAGTTTCCACTAATATAGCAAGTAATTGTTCTGACTTAACACCCATTCATCCAAATCCGAACAATTGAAATAACTTGAGTAACACACAGGAAGAATCACTGACAAAGAATAAAATGATAAAAATTACATGGACAGTAACATCACTATCTTGTATCGAGGGTTGTTCAAGAACCGCAACAGGCTGATTTCTACGCTGTCGCTGCCTCACCATCCCCGGTGGGTTGTATCTTAATAGTCTCCTGCAAACAAGAAATAGTGCTGCAATGAACAAGAAAACAAATGCATTGAACTTGTTAAAAATGGTCAAGACCTGATGCTTCGAATCAGTTTCTGAGTCTCTGTTTGATATCCCTCGCTATAGAAAAGAAAAATAACCTTGTTAAAATATGTTAAATTATGGAACAAAACAAATACAAAAGCAAATGTAATATGCTTGCAAATTAAGCCAAGTCAAATTAATGATTATGTTACAATAAAGGCATGTCCTAACATAACTTGTGACTTCCACTGACCGTTTCAAAGAACTTGATCCCATACTCATCAGCAAGCGCTTGCCCCTTCGTAGTGGGCACAACCTACACAAAAGAACCAAGCAAATTGTCAAGCTAAGAGTCGTACAACACATACAGTTTCATATATCACCAGTGAGTACAAGCGAAGAAAATGTTCGCACAGGTAGAAATCAATTTCATACCATTTTACTTTCATCCATATCAGCTTTGTTTCCCACCAGAATTTTGTTTTTGTTATCTGAGGCATGCTGTTCAATGTTTCTGATCCAATTTCTTATGTCTGCAAGTCGATAAAAACTGGTTTATCAGAGGTGGAAGCCGACAAACCATCTCAAAGAGTGTTTTAAGTGTAGAAATCTGTACTATTGAAAGATGATTCGTCTGTGACATCATAAACAAATAAAATGCCCATTGCTCCCCTGTAGTAGGCTGCAATGAACAATTTGCACATCAACAAGCTTCCGCCATAACCATACAATTTAAAGAAAAGGTACAAAATAACTTTGCTCAAACGAAAGATGCATACCAGTGGCAATAGTCCGGAAACGTTCTTGGCCTGTAGTATCCCAGATCTGCAACTTAATCCATTTGCCATCCTATTCAACTGTCCTTATCTTGAAGTCAATACTATTCCGACAAAATGGGAAGAATAAGTCCACACAAGCTTGCACATATAAATTATAATTTCTTGTCCATAGAATTGAGACTTTAGACTCATACCTGATAGTGGTAATGAAGCTAGTAGTGAAGGACATATGTATGCCAGTAGGGGGAAAGAAAAAAAGTCTTGTATTTCTATAGCCCTAGGGGAACAAAAAAATAATTGTGCTTCTATAATCCTACTTAGACTCCATCGTCAATGATGCAGTATTTTTGTATAGTGATAAGAAGAGCATACTGATATATTGGAAATGAAAAATGATCCTTTAATTGTATGTACATTTATTATATTTTAGTTCTAGCTAAGTAGGATCACATGACGAGCTATGCTGTTAGATATGTTTATTTACTTGTATAATTTTTCTTGTATATATCACATGAATATAACTTCGGTGGGCACATGGTCGGGTACCCACCCCCGCCATCCAGACACCTGGATTTCGATAGTCGTGCTAAGCTATAACGGTGAAGATTACAAGCCTTCCGTTACGCGTTACGGCAAAGGCTTGAGCTCAACGGTTTACCGCAAGTAAGAAATTTCAGCTAATGAATAGTATCGTGGACCACCCAACTTGCACCCGCAAGTAGCAGGTCATAACTTTTTGGGTTGCACTGAGGTACTACTTCAGATGATAGAGACGAAGCTTTCCGCAAGACCACCTCCAGGGGACAGTTGAACGACTTAAATTTTGTTGTTCATAGCTTCCCTTGCCTACCTCTCGCCATCACCAGTACTTCAAGAACCACCGGAACTAGAGCAACCAGGATGATTGGAGGTGTGGCGAGAGGATGCTGTGTGACCATGCAGTATAGGCAGCAAGAGAGAAGGCTCCCACCGTTGCGACGGTACAATCGATCAAAGCTCGGACGACTCCGGTGGACGCATGAACTACATCAGTTTTTTGTGAAGCTGTGCACTCACTTGGTGGATTCAGAGCGTAAGTATTCGTTTTGAAACTGCATTTCATCGCATTGTTTATTCACACCAGTAGCAGAATGGCGGACGCTAACATCATTTGAGACTTTTATCCACAGGTGCAACCCCTAAGCGGATCCTAGAACTAATGAATGTAAAGAGAATAAACATTCAACAAGTGAAAAGTCACTTACAGGTAAAACGATATTTTTTGTCATTTCGCAATATATATCTAGTTTTAGACTTGATATGTCGAGACGATTTTTTGATATATAATTTTCTCCCATCAGTTGCATCGAAACATTGTCGAGCCAATAATGCACCCAACGTAATAAGAATGTCTCCAGGTAATCCTTTAGCAATTTCCAGGAATGTTGCCACACAAAAACCTTATTGCATCTTTATTTCCTTTCTTGATAGCATTGTTGGAATATGGTCTCAAGCAATCGTGCCACACCCGTGATCCCCATGAAATGCAGGTACATCGTAGTAACCTAGTCATTGTTTTACAGCCAACCATACTTAACATCTCATGCACAACGTTGTTGTGATGGCCAAATCAGACGATGAATGCTGGAGCGCCGATGCAACGTTTTGCTTGCATGGATTCAAATGCTGAATTTGGTAAAAATTCTCGTAACGGGGCAAACGCCCCGAGCGCATCAATCATGGACTTGCCAAGCATTGCCCAAATGTAACCATGAGTTTGGGCCAGATGAATAAAAACATGGCCTTTTTTGTTCCAATATGTTAGTAGGCAGGATAAAAAACGAGGCCATTTGCTTGCAAAATTTACAGATTTCACGTCCAGTACAATGGTGGAGTTACAGATTGAACAGAAGTTGGTCAATTAAAAATACAATATAGACAAACCCTAACGCCAGCGCCTCGGAATAGCGGCGGAGGTGTGAGCGCAGGCAAGGGTTGGAGCCTGCCTTGGACCCGCGCGCAAGCGCAGGGTCGGCGGCGGCGGATTAGGCGCGCACGACCTAGCGCGACCGCCGGCGCCACGTACTCATGCGACACTAATCCGCACTAGTGTCTCATGATAAGCTGGCCCGAACGAGATCATAATGATGTTGAGGTAGGTAACAAAAATGCGGACAACCTCTGTCATATTGTGACGATTAACATACATTAGAAAACCACTCACTAGTGTGTGGAAGACAAACAAAGCAATGCACAAGAACAAGGAGTTAATCATGCCCTTCAACGCGGTGTTGTTTGGGTAAGGCATGCCAGAAGCTCCCCGCTGGTACCCTTCTTATATAGCTCAGAAGCACCAAATACACAACTGAATAAAAAACTTAGTTTTTGAGCGCCATTAAAGCCATTATTGGTGTTCAGGTTGCGGATGCAATAATTCAGTTCACTGACCGATGCAAGCAATACAAGGCAGCTCAGTCTAAATAATCCAGGGGTACAAAAATTAACTGCAAGCACGCAAATCGGGTCTAGAACGCAAGACACGATGTATAATGTCAGGCAATCTTTAATTTTTACCGATTGGTAGGGTAAACACTGACGCAATAGCTTAATCCAATTAGCATAGGATGCGATTTAACAATAGTAAATGCTGGTTGGGATTTTTTTGAACGAACAAACTGTGGTGGGTTTCAGATAGCCTTGAATTTAATGCGCGATCGCCCGTACGCTTCAGCACATGATGCAACAGGCTCAGTTGATGGATACTCCAATTCAAAGCGTTATTAGAGGCGGCTAGGAGATCAGCTATCTCTTGACAGCAGAGTCAGTCAAGTGAGCTGCGGCACGGCAAGGAAGTCAATGCAGGTCTAGAACCTATCCAATCTAGAGCACTCAGTTATCTCTCGACACAAGAGTCAGTCAAGTAAACTGCGGCACGGAAAGAAAGTCAATGCAGGTCTACAACCTATCCAATCTAGGGTACACAGGGAGTACCACCCTATGAACTGCACACCCAAGAAATTAATGCACTTGCATTCATGGCCTCAAGCCTGCCACGATGTACCGTCACGCTCGGGAACACACTTAATTATTCAGCTAATGAGCATATGAATGCAAGGAAAACGATCCAAATTTGTTAACCCAGTACGCATCCAAAAAAATTAAATTGTTGGTAACAGTACCCAGTGCAAACATTCACAAGATTTTGTAAATTAGATCTCACGGTATTTAATTGCAAAAATCCCTAGATTTGAAACTAGATCACCATTGTTTAAATTTTGGATTCGAGGTATACATCAAAGCAACGTAATAAAGGACCTCGGTCCACACACAGACATTCAATTCTTGTGTTCCGAGGACAACGACATGGGATGATTAGCATCGGATGGTTACGGTACTACGAGCGCATTACGGATAGTCCAAACGTTGACCCGCACGAATCTTGGAAGCCTCATCGCATCACACGGCAGCGAAGGAGGTGGGCACGTGAAAGTATGCGCACAGAAGCTGCTCTCATATCACATGGGCTTTATATACACAGAAGTTCTAGGATACACATGGAAAAATGTCATGTACAATCACAAATTCCTTTATTTATCATTATGGAATACATAAAATCTTTAGATAGAGAGAGAAATGACAATTTGGTTTGAGAGTTTTTCCAATCAATCTGTAGTTGGAATAATTGATTGTGGAAACAAAGAAAGGAAAATAAAGGTGGGTCCTACCTGAACAAGAAAGGAAAAGGGACTTGAAAAAGGCATTTCAGAATTGCCAAGTATCTTCAGCAGCAGCATTACTACTTCCTAGAGTTATGAACGCATTTGAAACCCAAAAACTCTGTAACCTAAGACAAAGCACATCGATCAATCATGGATAGGTGGATTGTTTCAATTCTATAACTTGGATGTGGCTCTTAAATTGCCATTTGACAAAAAAAGAAGGAAACATTAATTTATATAATAATACATGGGCCAAGCTATGGGCCAAGCTATGAGAGATTAGCTAGGTGGCAGCCAAGAAAATAAGAAAAGAAAATGAAAAGTGACATGCTTCACTTACTCATATGTTGACATGAAGTGATCAATCCTAACCACAATCTGAATTCCATTTTTAGTTATACAACACAATTAGTTGTATGTCAACTTTTACCTTAAAATTGTAATGCGAAGGGTTACATGAACGACACCCCTCAAATGCTTAGATTCATTCACCTATTCGCATTTAACACAAACATCTAGAGAGACTGATCTATAGCCACACTGGGATCCGCATGCAAAATACATCTTCAAAGCAATCAGATCTCGTACAGATCGAACGAGGACAGGGAGGAGGTGGTGCGGCATGGTTCGGGGAACTCACCGCTATCTCCGATGAACAACAGCTTGATGACTTAATCGTAGTCGGCACGAGCCCTCGCCGACGGCGCCGCCATCCTGTGCTACCTCCCAATCCCTAGCACAACTACCGACCAGATCAGATCGGAAACGGAAACTGAGGCAACACGAAGCAAAAGGAGGGTGACCAGGGGGAGGGAGGGATGGCGAGGTGGCGACGGTGGGCAGGAGGGCGATCTCCACTCTGTCTCCCCTCGTGAGCGGCGGAGGCGCGCGGGCGGTGGAGGAGCTGCGGGAGGCCAAGGCGTCACGGTTACGGGCGAGGGAAGTGGCAAGAAACCGGGCTTCCTATGTCTAGTACGAGAGGTTACCTCGGTGCACTGAAGTGGTTAGAAGATTATGAGGAAATGATTCTAAGAAACCATAAGCTTGGTGTTGCCTCAGTGGTTAGTGCGTCATGTGCATTGAGACATGTTACGGGTTCGATTCCAGAGTCATGATAGTTATTTTTGTTTTTCTCGAAAAAAACGTCACTTCCCTTGTGACGGTTAGAATTTCAATGACGGGTGTTCACAATTGTGTCACTGCATCTTGTAGTCATGATAGTTATTTTTGTTTTTTTCAAAAAAAACGTCACTTCCCTTGTGACGGTTAGAATTTCAATGACGGGTGTTCACAATTGTGTCACTCGCATCTTGTAACGTTTCAAAAATGTTCCGTCACTAAATCTGTGACGGTTCAAGGGAACCGTCACTACTATATTGACAATAGTGACATATTTTTATACACCATCACTATTGTACACATAGGAGTGACGGATTTTCCGAGTCCGTCGATAATGAGTGCTCTATTAGTGACATATTTTTATAAAATCCGTCACTAATTTTGTGACGGTTTATAAAATTTCGTCAATGATATGAACAGCTGTGACATTTTTTTCAGAAATCCATCGGTAACAGTGGCACGAAGTCAAGTAGTAGTGACGCGTTTTACAAAAACCGTCACAATTTTTGTGTTACTAACGAAATTTTTTCTCCGTCACTAATATCGCGTCACTAAAGACTGTTTCGTGGTAGTGGTAGATGTTGTTGATGATACTAGTTGGTGAGCCATGAGTCATTTTGACCGTTGGTCGAAGGCTCAAGTTAAAATATGGGAATTGGCGGGATTGGAGAATCTCACCTAGGACATGAGAACTAGCAAGATTGATGTGTATCTCCCCTAGGGTCAAACCACCGAAATATTGGTTAGCTATTTCCCCCTCATTGATATCTAGTCTTAGTGAACCCACATGCTTAGTCGCTTCCACAAACACTAAACCTATATCACGTCCTTGCTATAGCCTTAACTGCATGAATATACCCCTTGTGAAGTGTTAGGGCTTCTTGAGTACCTTCCGTACTCACGGTTTGCTCATTTAGTTTTTAGTTATGATATTCCCAAAGATAACCGCAGTAGGTTTCGTCGTACACTCAAGTTTGAACTGGATATCTAATTGAAGCTCTACTCTACTTTGTAACTAGATTATGATTGGTAAGCCTTCTGCTATTAGTACTATTATATATATTACTCATTATATAGATTTTGAGATGTCCGGAGTGCGTACCAACTACTAATCCCGGGATTGGTACAGGATGCATAGTATATCCCAAAAATAGGGTGTGGCATATGGTATTAGAGCCCATACTTGATCGTAGGACAAAACCTAAGGATTTTCTGAATTACACATGTGGAAGGATGTAGATACCCCCACCTATACCTCATTCTTACCTTAATAGACCTGAAACCAAGCGAAGGTCGTGCCCAAGAGAGACCTTATCGACTTCACAGGCACACCAACCCCTTTTCGAGGATCTCTTCCTCGGTAAGATAGCCAACCCCTTTTTGAATTCCTCCGTCGGACTAGCAACTCCTTTTGGACGTTTCCTTCCTCAATAAGCTAGCCACAACAACTAGGATAGGCAGGAACTTTGCGCAACCGTGTGCAACAAATCTCCCCGCGGTCATTAACTCCTCTTGACACCAGCGCTCCAAGAAACACGAAGGCCTTGAATGCACCAACATCTCTGTTACTCGCTTGAGGAGAAGTCGAGGACAGATTGCCTCCCATCATCATCGGCGTGTCGTGTGTAGTCCAACCCACTGTCGTGCTATGCGACATACCGACATGCTTCCCTTAGAGTAGACACACCGAACTAGACATGCTTTCCCTTTAGCCACCTCCCTACTAGGCTTTCCCATTAAGACAATGCTATGCGCACCTTACGCCACAAGCCACCCCGTAGAAAGACCGCTAAAGACCCAAGTTGAAGCGTTTGGACCAAGACTTGACCGACGAACTATAAAGGAACACCTAAGTCGCCCAACTTCCCATCCTCATCGGTGCTCCACCTTAGGATCACCGACTCACCTATACTACGCCACCTACTAGCAATCTCCTCGACCTCGAGCCTACCCCCACGAACCTCCACTTTACCCACGACCGAGATCACTTGGACCACCAACTATTATCTGAATGAACCCGACTTCCCTAAGTCCTAGCCACCACCCCAGCCAAACTAGGCATCACCGAGTGACCGAGTGTGTAGGCAAAGGGTATGAAGAAACTAGCACTCGTAACCGTTGTTGAGTGATCATTAGGCTTCCCTCAGCAAGCCAACTTGGCATGCAATACTGGAAAGTAACCGCCACAAGATTCCGTTTTAAGGACACCAACGAGTTAGTCGCTTGAAAATCCATCCAATAGCTCCGCTAGATACATGAGATACCCATGAGCCTTACCAACCGACGATACTTCGCCCCTTTGAACCGCGATCGACGCAACTAGAAAGCTCGCATCGACGGTGTGGATGCAGAAGAGATCGACCCAACGGTTGTCTCCCCGACCCGCTACCTGCTCCCATTGGATGACATGTGCAACACCCTGGCAAACAAATTGTGTCTCACCATTCAGTGAGAGCAAGATGCTGAAGAGTAGTGTGATAGACTACTCATCCGGCTCACCGAGCCTGAAGTTTGAGTGACGGAAGCTCATCACCGTGCCACCAAAGGTGAAGGAACCCAAAAGCTCGCAGAAGACAGATATGCTCATACCTTCAAGAAGACCTACATTCTCGGCTTCGCGGCCAGCAGCACCCTGCAACTTCTCAAGGGAACCAAGCAGAGTGCCCTACCAAGATTTCCAACTACCGCTACTTTGAGCACCAAGTGGAAGTTTCCTATCCTTCCTCTGTCCATAGAAGCCACGAATGAAGAGTCCGCCCGTGTTCCCACAACGGTGAAGGAGAGATCACATCTCTCCGCCTCACTCAACCAGGACCCATGGAAGAAGGAACCAACACTTCGGTTTCCTCACCCACTAAGTCACCCACTATCAATCTAGAGGATGCTGCTAAATAAGAATTCAACAGAACCTAGGATCGACCACTTGGAGTGCTGAAGTCACTTGGGATGAAGCCGTGAAGGTCCAAAGTTTGAGCAACAATAGTAGTAGCAGAAGGAGTAGAAGTAGTAGCAGCATTAGTGGCAGTAGTAGTAGCACTTGCAGCACCAAGCAACATGAGTTGCTCGACTTGTACCCTTAGTTGTCCGGCCTTTTAGAATCTCTAGCAACATCGTCGCCTATCGTACGAGTGTACCATTCCTAGGTATGTAATTCCACCATGTTTGAGTGAATTGTTTTCTTTTGGATCTTTGATTATGTGATGTTGAGTGATATAAATACACAAATAATAATGAAATATGAAAGTAAATAATAATAACTTATATCAAACAGTAATAAGGTAGATAGTCAACCTTAGTTAGTCATCGTAACTAGAATAGCCAGCTCACGCAAGTCCCCAGAAGGTTAGAACCCCTGTTAGGATACGAACTCAGCTCGATATGCTTTGGTTTAGCCCATGCCTAGAACCCTATAGTACAGACCAACATTCTGCACGAACAGTACCTGACCGCACTGAGAAAGCCTGCCTAGCAAACAAGGAAACCTCACCTTTCGTGAAGAGAGACCACAAGACTAGTCGTAATACCGAGACATCATGATCAACAAAGCCCTCGGAAAGTGTAGTAAGCCCTAACCCATAGGACCCATTCTTACCGTAAGCTTCTCGCAGCCATAGCCCCTATAAGAGGACCCAAGTACAAGATCTACCGAAGGGTGCCAACCCATACACCCTTCAGCTAGGACCGGTCCCTTTAGAAAAACTGCCTAGATATCAAAATCATATCGAAACCAAGTGACCCAGCTTCCATCCTAGCAGCCACCACTAGATACCTCCACGATTGAGACCAAGTTATACCATTAGCATGTTAAGATTCTTGAGGCCTGAATTCAACATGGAGCCGAGACCGAGGCACGAGTTTTGGCCATGCTCCACCAACTCGAAGAAGCAATGGTAAATTCCTTATCTGCTGTTGGAAATTATACCTTTCCCTTATTTGTGATGAAAATTTTTCAATTGCCTTATTTGCCCATTAGATTCAAATTTGAATCCCTCATTTACCACTCCAATAACTTTGGATGATAGGAAATTTTGCTTCTATTGCTATAATGTTGGTACTATAGTCGCAAAATAGGTCTGCCCTTAGTGTGTACTTTATGTAAAAAAATCAAAATTTTTGGATAAAAATTAAGGATAATTTTGAGGAGAAAACAATATTTAGCACTAATATTCGTCCAAAAAATAAAAAATAATTTTGACATAAAGTATATACTAAGACAAACCTATTTACTACTGTAGCATAAACATTATAAGGACAGGAGCAAATATTTCTATCAAATAAAAAGACTAGAATGGCCAATAAGAGATACAAATTTTAATCAGATGGCAAATAAGGGAATTGAAAATTTTTTATGGCAAAGAAGGAAACGCTCGAGCTGCTCGAGCGGAGAACACTGCATCTTCCACCCTCGCTGTCTTCTCCAAGATGAAGGATGCCCTAGTCATGACAATGGTACCGCCTACGACCGAAGTCCTAGATGGCCTTTCCGCTATTTGGACCGAAGATGCAGACTTTATCGGAACCATACCGAGGTACGGAGGGGAAACAGACCCAAGGCAGTTCCTTATCAACTACGAAGCAGCAGTCACCTCGGCAGCAGGAGACGAAGTAACCCTCGCCAAGATTTTCGCTTGCGCACTTGAAGGCCCGGCATCGACATGGTACTTCAGCCTGCAGCCAGGATCCATTTACAGCTGGGAGAATCCGAGGGACAAAGTGATAGCAAACTTCGGAGGTTTCAAGGGACCATCCGAAGCACAAGAAAACCCGAGAAACATAACACCACACCCAAGCGAACTGCTAGCAGATTACTACACAAGATTCCTCACACTCAAAGCTCGGTGCCCGAAGGCAGCAGAAGAGATGGTGATTGAGTATGCAATCAAAGGGCTTTGCGCCGATCTCTTATGCTCAAAGTTCGCAAAGAAGTGGCCTCGCACGGTGCAGGATATGTGCAGCAAGTTCAAGGAATATTGCAGATCAGAAACAGATTACAAAAGGCGCACAACAACCCAAAAGCAAGTGCGCGAAGCACAAAACAACACCGGCAGATACCCAAAGAAGGCGAAGCCACAGGAAAACACACAAGCGGTCGAAGTAAACAACATACAAAGCAAATCAGGCGAAGATACCGATGAGCAAGATCAAAACACTCCACGAAAAGAAAAGTAGTGAAGCAACAACAAGAATGAAAACTACAACAACCAGCGCCAGCGCAAGAAGCCCTACTGCATATACTACGAAGGCCACGCTGGGCACACAAACATTAGACTGCCCAAGAACAAAGTTAATCATGAGAAGACTTGACTTCGAAAAGAAGCGATCTCAACAAGCAGCACAAATAAACCACAACACAACAAGCCATTGGCATCAGCAGTAACCCCAGCAGCCAAGTGTCCAAAACCATTACTACCCACCATAGCAATACTACCCAACCCAGTGACTTGGGACCAAACCACCCAACCCAGCCACCACCACATCACAGGCGGGGTACCTCGCACTAGCCATGACAAGAAAACAGAATTGCTTACTCGAGCCCTCAACTCTACCACCACCTAAAATCGAAGATGTAAGCGAGCAAGAAGCGAAGGCCCATCCCCTCCCGGTAAAGGGATTCATTGGGATGATATCAGGCGGCTCCGAGCATGGACTTCGAAAGCAAAAGACAGCGTAGAGACTATTTCAGATTGGTAAATGCAGTTTTTGTGGAAGGCCCAATCAGGAAGACCTAGTGGTCTCACATTCCAAGCACCTTCACCAAAGCGGACCTCGATCCGAAAAGCTACCCACATTCGGATGCCTTCGTAATCGAATCACACATCGACAAGTAGAGAATTGAAAAAATACTAATCGACAACGGCAGCCAAGCGGACATAATATTCCATGGCACACTCTTAAGGATGGGCTACACGGATCAGGACTCCAACCATCCAACATGCCATTATATGGCTTCGGTGGAAAAAGGGTCGAACCAGTCGGAAATATAAAGCTGCCCATAACCTTGGGAGACACCTCCAATCCAAGAACGAAGTTCGTGACTTTCGACGTTGTGAGGCTAAACTGCCCTTACTTATCCTGTGAAGACCAACAATCAACACATTCGAAGCCGCAATTCACAACGCGTACCTTCGCATGAAAATCCTAGCAGCCAAAGGTGTGATAACCGTGAAAGGGACCAACAACCGGCCGTAAACATAGAAAAAACATTCACAGCATTCAAAGGCTTCCCAAGCAACAACTCACAGCGAAGTGCAACAAGAAAGGCAAGTATCCACAGCCTCGCCGCACCAAGCGGCAAGACGACAAACGAAGCGGAAGCAACCACCCGGCGCAAAGCAAGCAAAGACCGTGCAGCACCGCAGACTAGACAGCAAAAAGAAACTCAGTCGAGAGAAAGAAAGACCTTCGCAACAAAGCCTTCGAGTTATTCCCTATGACTCACCGTATAATCTAGCACTTATCCCTACCCTTCGCGAGGAAATTAGGCACAAAAGAAGTATGAAGGAATGAAATTCATTCGGCAAAAGATAGACAAAGGTGAAGGCACATGTTTCCGACGAGATGCCGATGGTGTATTATGGTTCAACCAACATCTCGTTGTTTTGAAGGATACGGAATTATGAAAGAAAATAATGGATCGGGCACATTTATCTAAGTATTCCATACACCCCGGTAGCAACAAAATGTATCGCGACCTAAGAGAAAAGTTTTGGTGGACACGCATGAAGCGTGAGATCGCACGGTATGTGGCCGAGTGCGATACTTGTCAATGGGTAAAGGCCGATCACTTGAGAAAGCCGGATTGGTGAACCCATTGAAGATTCCCGTTTGTAAGTGGGAGGACATTGCTATGGATTTTATCGTTGGATTGCCTCTCACATCGAAGAAGCATGATTCAATTTGGGTTATTGTGGATAGATTAACCAAATCCGTGCATTTCATTCCCGTCCATACCACCTACAATACCAAGAAGTATGTCGAGCTATATATCTCAAGAATGCTATGTTTGCATGGAGTACCTAAAACCATTGTTTTTGATCGAGGTTCGCAATTTGTATCTCGCTTTTGGGAGCAATTGCATCCTTGTCTTGGTACCACCCTCATTAGAAGTTCCACTTATCACCCGCAAATGGATGGACAAACCGAAAGGTTGAATCAATATTTGGAGGATATCTTGAGAGCCCGTGCTATGGAAAATCGAGGAAATGGGATGATTGCCTCCCATTCGCCGATTTCTCGTACAACATTAGCTATCGAAGAGAGTTCGGGAATGTCACCGTTCGAAGTTTTGTATGGTCATTCTTGTCGCACACCTTTAAATTGGTCGGAAGCGGGTGAGAGAACTAATTTTGGTCCCGATCTTGTCACTCAAGCCGAAGAAAAGGTATGACAAATTCAAGCCAACATGAAAGCCGCACAATCTCGCCAAGTTAGCTACACTCACAAGAGGATACGCCCACTGGAATTTGAGAAAGGAGATCATGTCTATCTTCGTGTCTCTCCGAACAAGGGCGTATCTCGGTTTGGAATCAAAGGAAAGTTAGCACCCCGCTATATCGGACCCTATCCGATTGTGGAAAAGCATAGCGTGGTTGCTTACCAATTGCAATTATCGGAAAGTCTTGCTTGTGTGTACAATGTGTTCCTTGTCTCACAACTCAAGAAATTCTTGAAGCCTCCGACAGATGTGGCCATTTCCGACACCGAACAACTAGAAGAAGATCTCTCCTACCCCAATTACCCCATCCGGATTATCGATCAAAACGATCGGGTACTCGCAATTGCACCATCACCTTCTATAAAGTGCAATAGAGCAATCACACCGAAGAAGAAGCAACTTGGGAACAAGAGTAATTTCTAGAAAAGAACTTTCCCGAGTTTCTCGCGTCACACAAATTGGTAATTTCGCGCTCCCTCTCCTTAATTAGGTGCGATTGTCGGTACGAGAATTTCTTTAAGGGGGAGAGCTGTGACATCCCATGTCACGATTAGGGTCTAATGATCTAATTAAAACCCTAAGCACCTCAGTTAGTTAAACCCTAATGCTAATCAATTAATTAAAGCAAGAAGAGAAAAATGGGAAAAACAAAAAAAATCAAAAAGCAAACCCTAACCCTAAGAAAAACTCAAAAATCATAACAGTACTACCCCCATATTTTTGAACCATCATGTTGTACATGCAAAATCATGAATTTACAGCCTTTTTAGAAATTTTTTTGACCATGTTTGAAAAGCTCAAAAGTTCAAATTTAAATTTGAAACTGTGCTGTTTATGAATTTTGTATAAATTTTTGGAAGCTGAATTTAAAGTTTGGCCCAAAACAAAAGTTGTAGATCATAACTCTAGGAACTACCCTGTATTTTCGGTTGGATTTTTGGAGCAACAGAATCATGAATTTGAGCCAAATTTCAGAAACCAGCGTTCAAATTTGAAATCCCCTTTTCGAGCTCATTGCCCAGTGGGCAATGGCGGCCTTGCTTGCCGGTCCGCCGCCTCCGTGTAACAACCCTAAATAATCAAAGTACATTTCATGTCATTCATGAGCAAGTCATCATATTGCATTTGTGAATTATTTAATTTTGTGTTAAGAAATGCACATGAAATATCAAATTAACCTAAGTTAAATTAAATTCTTAAAAAG
Organism: Chloris gayana; assembly: GCA_031894775.1. Lineage (NCBI taxonomy): Eukaryota > Viridiplantae > Streptophyta > Magnoliopsida > Poales > Poaceae > Chloris > Chloris gayana. The sequence continues at coordinate 214,457 of JAUNZO010004409.1, forward strand.
AATGTAAATTAAAGTAAATAATGGGTTTAACATTTTCTATTGATAAAACAAAATAAGAGAAGAATTATAAAAGTGCTCTGAAAGTATGTTGCTGTGTAAAAATAATTCCAAGAAATAAGTAAAGTCTCTCTTTTTAATTTAAACATGAATTTTTAGTCCGAAAATCATTTGGAATTTGAACTTGGACTTAAAAGGAAAAGTGTTTGAAATAATTTCATTAGCCACCCTGAATTTTTGTAGAATTTTCTGAGCTCGGGAAGGTTCCTTTTTAATTAATTAGAAACCGTGGGGCGTTTTTGCGAAAATGCCGAGCGGGGCTCAGCCATCACTCTCTTCTCCCTCTCTCTCCCGGGCTCACTCAGACCGCCGCCATCGTGCCGCCTCCGGCCACGCGGCCACGCCCCCCACGCAGCTGCTTGCGCCCACACAGCAGCTTGCGTGCTTCACCGCCTCCCGGTCGGGATAAGAACCCGTGCCGCAGCTCTATCTCTCTCTCATTTCTTTTTCCCCACCGCCATTGTCGCCCTCGGCTCTCACCGTCGCTAGACCGCTCCGGCGACCCCCCCTTCAAACCAACGCCGCCAATCAAGCCGAGCAGCTCTTCAATCAAGCCGAGCAGCTCTGTTCCGTCGAGGCGAAGCCGTCTTCTTCGTCCGGATTCGGGCCGTGTTCCTCCGCCGTGGCTTGAAATTTGGGCGCTGTGGTGAGCCACTCTCTCCTCTTGTTCTTCCCCGTGATGCGCAACTTGGTGCTCGTCATCGTTGGCAACTCACCCGCAAGTTTGCTCCACAGAGTCAGCCGGGACTTCGTCTTCTCCGAGAGCTCCGTTCACCGCCGCCGCAACCCTCACGGTGAGCAACCCCTCCCGGCCGTTCGCAAGCGCGACCAACCCCCCACGTTGTTCCTCATGCTCCGTAGGAGCTCGCAGCTCTATTTTTCCCCAATTTTTGGGCTCTCGAGCGAGCTCCACACCGTGCGGGAGCGCCGCCGTGCTCGGACCTCGCCGCCGGCGTGTCTCCGCGCAGCTCGAGGCGAGCTCATCATCGTTGTCGTGTTCGCCGGGTCGTGTAGAGCATGTAGGTGGGTCCGCGGCGAGCTTTGGAGTACCGCGAGCCAACTCCGGCCATCGCCGGTGGCCGCGCCGCTGTCCCCTCGGTCGCCGCGGTGGCGCCACACCGCGGGCCACACGCGGCCGGATTGCGTGTGGCTACGCGGGATTCCGTGTGGCCCACTCTCCGGCCCAGCGTGTGGCACATAAGCTTTTTAAATTTTTGGAATTTCGTAGAAAATTAAATAAAAATCGGAAAAATGTGAAACTAATTTTGTTAGATTGAGAAAAATATTCTCTATCTAATTATGAAATAAAATATCTATTTTGAGTATTTTAATTTCATAAGTATGAATTAATTACCTTCTTTACTTAATAGAAGTTTTCATTTTATGCTAATTAAATAATTCATTTAAGAAAAGAATTTATTTAAATGAACGAGATACTACGGACGAAAGTGTTTATGAAACTTGTTTCCCAAAATTAAACTTAAACACCGTCATTTCATGTGATCTTAATTTATTACTTTAGGTGTTATTGCATATTATTAGTTAATTATTAATTGTTAATTAATGAACATAATTAATTATTAATTATTAATTGATGAACATGATTGATAAAATCTTTGCACATCATGTCATATACATTCATGCACCCATGATCATTTATTCGCGACGCATTGTTGGTCGACCTAGGTCCCGACGTGATCGAGGATCCGTTCGAGGCCGAGACAGAGACGGGAATCTCGATGTCGACCCTCACACCGAGGAAGCTAACCCCGACTCGAATCAAGGCAAGCCCCGAGTGCATCCTACCTATGTTTTAAATATTTTATTTTATCCCAGCGAGTTAAGTTATGTTTGTGCATTAGGTGTTAGGGAATGATTGACACCCTAGATGCATGAGATAGGTTTCCATTTGTTTATACTATACTCGGTACAGGTAGCTCAAGAGAAGCTAGTATTAATTCATAGTCGCAACGGTAGATGTTTTAGATGATCTTAAAGCTTGGAGGCTTTAAGTGTTTGTTGTTGTTCCCGTTACATTGAGGAGAGTGTCAATGAAGTTGAGACCGGATGGGCCCCATAGGACAAAGGGCAAGACGGAGATGAGGTCTTGCAAGGTGGTAGCCCCGTCTCGTGTCGATCAAGGACCGTACCGTTGCTCGGCTTAGTTGAACAAGTTTGAACGTACCGTACTACATGCTGGTATCATGGGCCCAGCAAGCTGATGTACCCTACCGCCCCGGAGATGTAGCGTAGCCAACTCTCTTTATCGGTCGTTAGTGAGAGGTGAGTCTCACGGGAGGGAAATGGGTCGGCCACGAGGGAAGTCGTGGAGTCGCCATATTCCCGGGGAGTTTGGAAATGGCTAGTCTTCCGCCGGTGCTAGCGAGAAAAGTTGTCGTATACGACCGAGTGTGGTGCGTATACGTCGTGTAGTCGGGTTTTGCCAGCTGGTATAAAATCGATTCGAATCGCTGTCCCTCGCAGTAATGAGTACCGCTTGTTTAACTCGTCACATTGTAGTTAATCAACTGGAAGATGAGGATGATAAATTAAAGAAATGTTGATCTATTCCGATCTTTTCTTGCAAACTTGATTGCAATAGTTATAGACTGCAAACATTGAGGTTAATAAACTTAATGTTGAGCTAAAACATTGAAAGTAAGGATCCACCTTTTAGTGTTGTTTTCGTAAAGGAGTAAACCCTACAATCGTAAAGCCTTTGCATACTAGGCGTCGGCCTTAGCGTGCCTCGTTGACGGGTCAGTCTTTGCTGAGTATTAGAATACTCGGGGTTTGTTTGTTATCTTTCAGGACATGAGTCGTACTTTCATGACTTGTACGAGTAGCTTCCCGGAAGAGGAGCAATGTCCCGAGGGAGGTTCCCTCCAATAGGAACGGATCCCGATGCCGTGAAGAGGAAGGACCGTGATGTACGACGGGCTCACTACATCACGATGAACGTTTAGTAGTATTTTGTTGTATATAGAACAAGTTTTCCGCTGCAAGACTCGTAGGTGTTAAACAACAATAATGTTTATGTTTCCGCTGTACGATGTTTCTATTTTGAAAACCTGGTTGTATTATACCATGATGTATATATTCTGGCTTGTATGAGATGATGAACCGTTGTAACTCGCTTCGTCGAGTGTTCCCCTGTGCCGATTCCCGGGTATCCCGGAGGGGATGTCACACTCCGCCCGCCGCCTGGCCGCCCCGTGCGCGTGCACCTTGCCTTGTCCCATCGCCATGCCACCTCCGGCCATCTCCCAACCAGAATGGTACCCACCGGCCAACAGTTGACCGCCCTCGCTGCTCCCCCTGCCGGCGATAAAACAAAGGCGCAAGAGCCAAGGCTCCATCTCGCCGGCTCCTCGCGTCCCTCTCCAGCTCACAGCACCTCCACCTCCATCTCTCTCCCCTCCCACCGCGCGCAGCAGAGAGAGTTGAAGCCGCCGCACGCCATGGCCGTCCGTAGCGCCGCCACGTCGCACGCCGCCTAGGAAGGTCGAGTCCCCCTCCCATCTTCGCCAAACCATGCGCAAGGGGTCCTAACAACCTCCTCTAACACCCCTGCCCCTGTTGTGCAGCCCCGCCACCGGAACCACCTCCACGGCGAGCTCACCCCTCCGGCCCCTCTCCACCTCGCGCAACTCCACGCTGCCCCCCCCCTCCCTCTCCCTTTCTCTACGCTGCCATCTCCGGTCGCCGCCGGCTCCCGTGGACTCCACCACGTGGTTCACCACCTCGCGCACGTCATTCACCGGAGCTTAGCCCTCGCGACGTAGTGGTTCGCCTCCCAGCCCGAGCTCGTCGGTGCCGGCCACCGCACGCCGGAGCCCGCGCCGCCCTCTCGTTCAAAATAGCCCGAGTGCAATTTCGTAAATAACATGAAGATTTGTTCCACTTTGAAAATTCATAACTTTCGATTTAAAAATAAAAAAATTGCAAACTAAATTATTTTGGAATCCTCAGAACCTGCACTTTACGAAAAGTAACATGAACTTGTATTTTTGGGTCATTTTTGTATTTTTCCAAAAATATTAAAGTGCTACCCTTCCAAAATCATTTAATCCATAACTTTTAAAATAAATGTCCAGTGGAGATGCCACTTGGCCAAATCATGTATCTTGGTACCTTGGAACATACTGCACTAGAAAATCTCAATTTCATTGCATATGTTTCAAGTTATGACATTAATTTTATTTTCTGTAATTAATTCCGCATTAATTATATAAAAATTACTTTGGCATGAAACCTGGTAGATTCACTCGTCATAGCCCTGTACACTGGCATAACATCCCATGATTAATTTGGAGCAATATAAATATTTATTTTGCTATCAGTTTGTTTAATGCGAGAAATTGTCAATTTCAGCATTTTAGTTATTAAATTATGTCCTTAAATTTATATATTGGCATGTTCTCGTTAATGTTTGCCCTCCATAATGTTGCCTAGCCTTGGTCAGAAAGTTCCATTAATGTTACATCTGTGATAATTATTTTTAGTGTCTCTTTAATCATATTGGAAAAAAGTCGTTATCACATGTGATAATAAAACCCCACCCCTTAACCGTAATTTCGTGTGCTCCACATTCTAATTTTGCTCATCATTTAAATCTGAACCATCATGCTTAAACCACAACACTCAGGTTCTTTTGTTTACACATTGTTTGTCTATGTTATACCTACAAGTGGAATTTTAGTTTAACTCATTTGAAGGGAAAGGAAATTAAGTGCATGCATGCTATTAATTCCATGAACGTGATTTTACTGAATTATGCATACGACATCCATACAAAACAGCACCCATGCATCATCATTACCATTGACCTTGTATTCTTTTACTTATGCATTGCATTTCATTCCATAGGTCACGACGTCAAAAATGATCTTCCGGCTGGAAGAAGCCGTTGCTAACCCCAACGCTTGTGAAGCTAGTGCTAACTTCGATCACTCTCAAGGCAAGCACCGGTGCATTCCTATTATTTCAAAATGCTTTCTTTTATCACTATATTAAGGATGATGAATGTGCATTTACGTTCTAGGAATTGATTGGACATCCACATGCATAAATTCCCCTTATATGTCCTATGTAGAATATGTGTCAATTCCTCGATAGAAATGCTATGCTATGCTTATGGATTCAACGATAGAATGGGACACTCACATATTACTTATGCTACACTTGAATATGATAATTTGGTAAAATTTGAGAACACCCCATTGTGACTCTGCGAACAAGTTTGAGTTGTGTACCACGTGCATACCTTTCTTATGGGGATTGGTAAACCTATGTAGCTTGTGAATTGTAATGTGGGTCGGATATCTCACTAACCCGGAGGTGATGTGTATGGCACGGTGGTTGCATGGGCTGAGGATCGTTGGAGAGTACACGGGTAAGCCTTGGGCACGTTGTTGAACGGGTCGCAAGGGGACGTGTACTCGGGGTCGGTGGCCCCGTGATTTGCTTTATGTTGAACTCGCGAATGGTGGCCATACGCGTTCTTAAATGATGCGTATGTCGTGCAATTGGGTCTTTCCTACAGGATTAATAATTCGATAATTATCGCCGTTTTCTCTCGATTAATGAGTACCACTTGTTTCGAGCAGTTTACAATGTGTAGTAAGAGGAAAAGAATGAGATGCTCGCTGTTTTATATTGATATCAATTCGTATTGCAACTCTTGTATTGCTTAGTATGCGCACTAAAGTTTCTCTTATGCGACAACCCTATTAATTTGGCTATCATAAAATTGCAAACCTAATTAGCTAGGTGTTGTATTTCTTTGTATGCAAAAGCCAAGTAACCCGGTAATACCCCATGCATCTAGGTGTGGGTCTTAGATGGCCAATTTGACGGGTAAGACTTGTGGAGTATGCTAGATATTCAGGCTTTGCAACTACAAGTGTATTTTCGGGATTCCTGCAAGCCGGGTATTGTGATTGTTGTGGTAAGGTTGTGTGGGATGGAGAGGAGCCCAAAGAGTAGACCATCGAGTGGGTTCCTAGCTCCTCGACCCATGAGGAGTGAGCCGTTGCCTTGGCCGGCATGGTTCACATAAGCTATCTATGTATCGTCGTGTCATGTAATCGTTTCCGCACTTTATTTCGAACAAAGATCACGGTTATGTAACTTAGATTGCGAACCTAATGTATCTTTTATTTGGAACTCAATGTTGTAATTCGAAACTTAATCATGTGAACTTGTAAATTGTGGATGTTTGTTATTGTGATGCTATGCATGGTTGCTTCGTCAACCATCTCTCGAGGCGATCCGTACCACACTAATCTATCTCTCGGGATAGGGGTGTGACAGCATTCCCCAAATCGAAGCAAAACAGTCAAAATGACTTCCGGTAATAATGGAAGTCCGAGCATTCCACGGTGAGGCAACACCTCACCAAATAGCTGTACTCCTACGGGCATCACCAATACACCAAGGAGTAGTAGCTACCAAAATCACTCCGTCGGATGAAAAACAAAAGCCCCGGAGAGCTAGCTGGAAAAAACACTCCGCGGGCGAAAAACAAAAGCGCCGAAGAGCTAGCTGCAAAAAACCACTCCATTGGGTGAAAAACGAAAGCCCCGGAGAGCTGGCTTGCAAAAACAATCACTCTGTAGGGCAAAAGCAATATACCCTAGAGTACAAGCTATTAAATAAAACGATGCGTAAAATCGCAAAGGGGCTCGCGTTTTCGTTCGAAGCAATTCTGCTCCTCGCCTCTAAATGACTAAGTGGGGGGAGTGGCGTTTCATTTAAATAAAACGTTAAGTAAAGCCGTAAAGGGGCTCGCGTTTCGTTCGAAGCAAATCCGCACCTCGCCCCTAAATGGCTAAGTGGGAGGAGTGGCGTTTCATTTAAATAAAATGTTGCGTAAATCCGCAAAGGGGCTCGTGTTTTCGTTCGAAGCAAATCTGCACCTCGCCCCTAAACGGCTAAGTTGGGGGGGGGGGGTGGCGTTTTATTTAAATAAAACATTGCGTAAAGACGCAAAGGGGCTCGCGTTTTCGTTCGAAGCAAATCTGCACCTCGCCCCTAAACAGCTAACTGGGGGAGCGGCGTTTCATTTAAATAAAACGTTGCGTAAAGCCGCAAAGGGGCTCGCGTTTCGTTCGAAGCAAATCTACACCTCGCCCCTAAACGGCTAAATGGGGGAGTGGCGTTTCATTTAAATAAAACGTTGCGAAAAGTCGCAATGGGGCTCACAGTTTTATTTGAAGCAAATCTGCACCTCGTCCCTAAACGACTAAGTGGGGGGCAGTCGTGTTTTTATCCGAAGCAACTCAAAAGAACACCCACAAGACTTCAAGATCAAACAGGGTCAACATTCCAACACAAACATTATACAAGCACTGGAACAATCAAGCAACACAGTTCAAATGCATCAAAGTAGGAAGGTACGAAGCTAAAGTCGGATACAAAAGCAAACTAAAAAAATCTCCATGATGAACCCTCGTTTGCTCCCTCCATCCCGCGTAGTGTCGTAGGCAAAAACATCTCCGACGGGTCGCACTCCGGAACCTCAATTTTAATTCCAGCATCCGCAGCAGGCGCAGCCGGCGAAGCCACCAAGTGGGCCTTAAAAACTTCGTCCACTTGCATTGTTTCTTGGCAAAACGAACCATAACAACACTCCAAAAGTGGGTCAGATCGCCTCGAGGCTACTCAGCGAGGTAGCGATCGTAACAGCCCCGTGTAGCCCTCAAGTGACCTCGCTCAAACGCAAGCGGAGTGGCGTCAACAAAACTGTCGGGCAAAAACTCATCCGTCACGGGGCTGAACCCTACAAAGCAAAGCAGAGCACAATTCAATGAGATATTCTCATGACTCTCTTTTTAACAGCAACACCGGACTCAAAAAATGCTAGTTTTACAATCTCTCACTCGTCCCGCCCAAAATACTAAGGGCGATAGTCACGGCCAGTCGAAGAGGCCAAAGCAAAGAACCGGCGGTACTACAACTACCAACACGGCCACTAACATTTAAATGCCTGGAACCTACTTCGCGAGGAGGATCAGGAGTGCCTCGCCCGGGCGCAGCCTCGGGCGAAGGGACGCTTCTAGAAGCGCCTGCTCTGGAGTTGACTTCATCCCTCGCCTCGCGGCCCGATCCGACGCCCATTCTGTACAACGCCTCAAAATAATCTAAGTCGAATTCGGTCCTCAAAGTCGCACCATTACTCCGCAACGAGTCGCCAGGAAGATCCAATCCCAATATTAAGTCGGAAGCATTGCTCTCAGATTCCTGCACAGGCCCTTTCACACGAAACCTGCGCAGGTTAAAAATATTAATTTACAAAAAATTATTTCTACGCGGCAAAGTGCGGAGTACAAAAAATCAAAATAAAGACGAGGGGGCGAAATGCCCTTCTATCAGCTCCTAATCCTCTCAGCTGGATCCAGCTCCCGCGGAAGGAGGCTCCGTGCCGCGACCGCCAGCAGCTGGCAGAGCATGGTCTTCTATCTCCTTCGCACCCGCCTCCGCCTCTTCCTCTTCGCCCTCTTCCTCTTCTTCCTCCTCAAACTCTTCCTTCGCCGACTCCGAGTCCTGCGAAGCAAAGAAGAAGATAAACATCGCAAATAAAATAAAAACTTTCCCCCAAATGGCGTGCCCTCATATCTTCGACCGCAGCTGCCTGCCACGGCGCGACTCGATACTCCCGGAGGACCCGCCGGGAGGCCTCCTTTACAGCTGCAATAGTATTTTGGTGGGAGTCCGCCCCGATCGAAGACCCGGGCTCAGCCAAGGCATGAACGTGGCTGCAAGACTGCTACTCGAGCAAGTTAAACCCCGCTTTGACACAATATGTCGTAGCGAGCTTGCAGCCTCAGTCGAGCACACCGGGCACGGCATCGATGGAGCCCAGTAGCTAGCAGAAAAGGCCCGCTCGTGGTCCTGTCGGCAGCCAGAGCGAAGGGAGGAACAATAGCACCCACGCTCTCCATCGCCGTCACCAAGCCCCAGCTGACAAGCGCGGTCTTCTGGTCAAATAACTTGTCGCAGCGATCGAGGATTGCCTTCAGTCCCCGAGCCTCCGACTGGCCTTTCTAAAGCTCAAGAAGGCCTGATCCCGCTCCGAGCGAGCGGCCATGAGGGACTCCTTCGCCGCGACTAGCGCGCGAAGATGGCAGAGCGGACTCCTCTTTCAACCGCACAACCTCGGACTCAAGGAGTGAATTAGCCTCCTTGACCGCCACCAGGTCCACAGCCACCTCAACACGGCGAGACAAGCGGTGCGTCGGCTAGCTCGTCAACAGCGAAACCAGCTCCTGGCTGCACCCGAGCGCGCTTCGCAAGTCCGCGATTAGCTCGTCCTCGGATCGCCCTTCCGATGGAGCCTCGATCGAAGGCCCCACAGAAACAATTTGTTTCCCGAGCACGGTATCAACGGGGGCGGAGTGTGCATCAACCGTAGAAACAATCCAAGTACGTCAAGCATCGCCTCCGGGGAGAGAATCACCTCGCCCGACATCGGGCTCCACCGGCACAGCGTCAGGTGCCCGGGGACATCCCCAGCAGCGCCACTCGCGGGCGCAACAGTCGAAGCACCAATAACTGAATCTACAACAAAAAACAGATAAAGGTGAATTCTAAAGGAATCAATAACACAAGAAACAACACTAGGCGTTGAAGCAAAAGGCCTCACCTTTCAGCGGGAAGTAACCCCGCTTCGGACCTCGACGCGAGGTCTCTTCGTCACATTCTTCTTCTCCCCATCAAGATTAGGGAGAGGATCATCCAACACGTCGTGCATCGTGACCTGCCGGAACGCTCTGGTTCGGAGGGCGGCGCCCTTCGATCGGCGGTCAGCTGAATGGGTCAGCTCCTCGACGGGAGAGGAGCTCGGGCCGATGCTCAAAGGCAGCAACCCTTTCGGTGGCGAGACTTGGAGCTCGCCCCGCCCCGGCGCTCCGCCTCCTCTTCCTTCCCCGCCGGCGGAAGTCCCTCCGCTTGAACCGGCACTTAGAGGTGGTGCACTCAAGATTGAGCTTGTGCTCGTCCGTCGAATAAGTGCCACACGGAAGATTCGCCCACCGCTCGACGTCGTGGACGAAGGACCCCGCCCTCGCGTTCTCACGGGCGAGGTAAAAACCGGGCAAATGACCGCCCCTTGACCCCCGCGAGCCCGAGATCGAGCGAAGACAACCGATCGTTGCCAATCCCGAACCCGGCCCTCGGGGGCGGACACCGACGCCGCAGAACTCATCCACAATGTCGCAGCACGAAGTGATGGGTAAACACCTCAATGTCGAGGTCGCCTCCGTAGCTCAACACCGCCCGGATGAATTTGCTCAAATGAGCGAAGGCGCCGGGGGACAGCTTGTGCTGTTGGATGCCGTAGCGCTCCAAGACGGTCCGCACGAAGCGGTGGCGGGGATCACCAACCCCGCGACGAAGTAGTCGCCGAAGACGACCACCTCGTCCGCCTCGGGCCACGGCTCCACTTCGCCCACCGGGAGGCGATACCACCGAAGGTAGCCCAAGCCAACCAATTCTTGTGCCAACGCGTCGGTCATCATTGACGGCTCGATGCAAGGGTCTTGGGGTTGATGGCCTTAGGGGCCTTCGAAGCCTTTGGCCGCCGGCGGCGCGAGCAACCGCGCCCGAGCCCGCTTCAAGGACAGCGCCAGCTCCGGCAAGCATCACCCTCCTCCTCCCCCTCCCGATCATCCCCGCCACCAGCATTGCTCCCGTCTTCGACGTCCTCGCCGACCGCCTGCCCCTCCTCTTCTTCTTTAGCGCTCGAAGCCCCGCTACCCTCGGAAGAGGTAGGCAAGGGCTTGCGCAACTTCCACTCGTCGGTCGCGAAGCCCGGAAGCCACCAAATCCTCGGAGCGCACAGGCGAAGTCATCGCAGCGGTAAAAAGTGAAGAAAATGAAGCTAAGCGGTGAAAAGCAAAAAACTAATTCGCTCAAAGCAGCAAGCAAAGGGAAGAAAACAAGAAAGCAAAAGCGTATCTCTCGGATGCGAGAGGCTAACCCTTCACCATCCCGATCATTTTATAGGCGGGGAAAAACCTAGGTCAACAAGGGTAAAAAAATGGCGGCGCGATCGGTGAAAAGGCTAACCACGGATCAAATCGAGCTAAGTGGGCCAGCCAACGAAAGAAAAGGAAATAAGCCTAGCAGAGCCCATCGGGGCATAAAGCATAGAAGGGGGCCCACCAACCATTCGGAACCGGTATGACAACGGGCCCGGGGAGCAAGAAGCAGAAAACCAAACTACAACTCTAAAAAGATACAACCGGCAACCAACGAGTGCAAAGAAAGAACCCCAAGCTCGAAGCAAAAGCAACAAAGCAAAGACCCCGAGGAGTGGCGTTTCCCCGCGCTCGCCGGCGAGCGCGAGGCGAAGTTCCCAATGCCCCCGCTCGGTCTACACGACTTTTGATCTACGCGTATTCCGAGCTTGCCCATCGAGGGGCTACTGTTGGGGGCCCGACGCAAGCTGGGCTTCACGTGGAGAAAACGCCTAGGGCCCCCGATGCTTGTTTCTCACACTAACACCAACGTTTTGTCTCCGAGCGGTGTGCGCATGGCGCCGAACGACGCGAGGCCACCGAAGTGAAGGAGACATCATGGGGCGAGGTCGAGGGAGGCCCAAGGACGGAGCTAGGCCCCAGGCCCGAAGGCCCGTGACCCGCAAAGCTATCATCCGGCGAGGCAAAGCAGCGCCGGGGCGGAGCACCCGAACGAGGCGAAGCGAAGGGCGCGAGTGCGTCCCAGCTAAGCAGCCAGCTAAGCCGCGAGTAACGCGGTTTCGTCCAGCTTTCTCGGAGTGCCCTTGAGAGTTACCGCCTCACAGTAGAGTTGAGGCGGTTGGATGGGGTAGAATGTCCTGTAAAATATGGCTCCCTGGACTATAAAGGGAGCCCAAGGGTCACCTATAAACACACATGTAATCAGCAAGTTATCTTCGGTTATACTAAGAGTTGTTGTCTTGCCAATCTGTCCTTTCATACTTCGCATTTCCTGTTCCTTGTGTTCGGTGTGTTAAGTTAACATCACCCTCGCTACTTAGCACGCCAACAATACAGAATAGTCTTCACCGATACTATAGTGTAGAAGGTCCTGTTGACCCTAGTCCCGCTAGGACGTAGATTTAGAAGTGTGGTTGCGTTATTTGTGTTTCCAGACGTACATAGTAGTACCGTTGTACCATTTGTTTTCTTTCTCGTACTCGCGTACCCCGTTTCGAATTAGTAGCCATTGTTTTCCCTAAGATTGGTAACTAATTACGTTAAGACCCATAGGTTAAAATCTTTAAGTAGGGTAGGACCGTACCAAAATAAGAAATTAAGTAATAATAATAATGAGTGAATAAATAAGTTAATTGGTTGAATAAATCAATAAAATCGTCAAGCGGACCTTACTTGAACTTGGCCCATTTCCAGCCATCTTCCATTCTCCTCCACTCAGGCCTAGCCCATTCCTTCCCTCTCCAATTAAGTTCACTTCACCCTGTATATCTCCCCGCTTAGCCAAGCCCAGAAACAAAACCTAGCTCCACCCATATTCTTCCTCGCATCCCAAACGCTACCCCCGTCGCAACTAGAGTATTCTTTAACCGGTACCACCACCCTCATGTTACCAAGAGCACCAACCATTCTTGCCCATCCCCACCACTAGACACCACATTGACCCTGTCACCTCCACCAAAGAGATGTTAGACAAATTCCCATCAAAGCCTCGCATCGACTCAATAGTCTGATCCACTCCTCTGTTGATCTTGCTCATGTGCCGGCAACACATTCCCCTTTTCCCCGACACCCTCCTCTACCAGGCTTCCCAATCGCACAAAGACCACTACCCCTCTCCCGGCTTTTCTGTACTGCTCATAATTGTCGCATCGGCGCCTCGCCGCACCGGATCTCGAGCACGCGCATAGTGTCGTCGTCTCGTAAAGACCACTCCAATCACCTAAGAACCGTAAAGAGCCCCTCCGTCTTCTCCTTCTCCTTGCAAACCATAAAAATCCCCACTTCACCACTCCTCGGATATTGGATTTGCCAGTCCACGCCCTCGCAAGGTTGCAGCCGATGCTCCGCCGCAACCACCATGTGGTCATTCTCTTGGACGTGATGATTTGGATCATCATTGCGTACCTAGCGGTATTGGCTCACCTCGTTCGGCGCCTGCTCTCTTGCCCGATCGAGATGTAATTCTTCTCTAATCCCAAGTTCTCATCTAAGGAATAAAAGTTATTGTTCTTCAGCTTGATTCTGTCGCCTCTCTCAAATTATTTGACCCTTGTTTATTTTATTTGATTACTATACGCTAATACTACGTACTATAGCAATCGAAGGATTCATAGGAGTCTAACCTTAGAGACAAGCCTAAGGCCGAAGTCTTCGGAATGACTTCGTTGCCGGTTACACGAAGTCGAGAATCTCAACTATTATGGAATATAGCGATACCAACCAAGCTCTAACTATCCCTTGATCATATTGAACCTACATACATACATTAGAACCTACTTACGGCCTATTCTATATTGCATACTCTCTTGAGTAACTTTGTTACATGTTCTTGCATTATAACCCTATTTCTTACAAGGTAATTCCGTCGTTGTTACCATAACCCCTCCTTGCTTGCATACCCAAATACACCATAACCCCCAAATACTCCGACATGAGATGCCTAATGTTCGTGAGACGGCACTTCGTGTAGTGCGCATAGGAAGCCCACGATGATGCTCATTGCCACACCTTTATCAATTAAATTTACTTTATGGGATTAGCTGTGTATGTGAGGATTTGTTAATTCATTAGGATAACACTATATCCTAGGGACTAGAAGACACCAAAAGTCGGGATTAACGAGGTATATTTGTATTTTGAGAGTATATGAATCTATATGACACAATAAACTAATTTAGAATAGTTAGAAATGCAACCAGGAATATAGGTACCTAGGTAACATGTCCCGATAAGTTTAGGAACTGCCTACTAATCCGTTCATAAATTGTTATCGACATTGACTTTCTTTCATTACATTTGACCATTTTCTTATTAAAAATATTTATTCAGATATAAAAACTTATAGGTTGTATGTAGAGTACTTGTTGTTTAGGTGTAAGTCCATTTGGTATGGACGAGTGTTGTTCCTGCCATATACGGATCGGTTCTTCCGAACCCAAATTGGTGATTTATTGTACAACTACAAAACCTAATATGGGTCGGACTAATACCAAACCTTAGGTTGTGCAACAAGAAGTTCCATTGGGCGCAGTAATTTATGGACCTCCAGGGTCACTTTTGGTGAAGTCCAAGTACTTGGCAACTTTTGTCGACGGTATGCCTTGGTGTAATATCCGTCGGACGCCCGGACATTTGTGGTGGACTTGTGGGCATGCCTAGTTTTGGTGGAAGCGTTATGTGTTCCGTAGCTAAGAACATATAGCTTGTGGGTAAAGTGTACCAACCTCTCTAGAGTGTATATCTATATGGATGTCCGTTGTCATGGTATATTGACACACCAAACCTTGAGCTCTTGTCAATTAGCCACATATATTGCCTCCTTGGTGTGTGAGGGGGCATCCTTGTGCCCGTGTTTTGGAAATAGTGTTGGCACCGTGTGCTACAGCTGACATGACCTCTAGGTAGAAGCCTCAACTAATATTGTGGGAACCGTCGGGGTCGATGAATATCTCCCCGGGTCCAACCAATGAAATTACAAGTTTGATTTTGCCTTACAAAAACTCCTTTGATTCTATAGTGAGCACTTGCATACACGCTCCTGTAAACTCGAACCTATTCCTTGACCACAACCCCAAATGCATGAATATATAGTCTTTGCTAGTGGTAGAGCTTGCTCGAGTACCTTATGTACTCACCCATTGCTTAATCATTTAGATGAAGACGGAGATTACTATGGAGCCGATGAGTAGGTCGCGTCCTTCGCTCAAAGTTGCATGTGGATTTTATGAAGCTTTCTATTGTGTTTTCTATTATTTGAAACTGGCTTATTCACCTCCTTGTTTAGAATCCAAACTATGTATCCGCTAGCTATTTTCCCTTTATGGAATTAATAAAGGTTGATGTATTGGATTTGTACCATCTACGTGTGTACCAACTACTTTTGTAGGGATTGGTACGTATACACAATGTATTCCCCGAGGAGGGTCGTCATAGATGGTATCGTAGCCTATACTCGACCTACAGGACGCGATTAACGACTTCGGACGTATTATACACTACGCTAGCTACACTTTCTCCCTATAACCATAAATACTTCCCTCACCTTACTCCAATAATAAAAATCGAAAGTGCTTCTATAACATTCTTTCCCAAATTCCCACTCCTACGAAATGTCGATCCTGCAGATGGATGACGACACCGCATGGAACTACACCTCCGCCGTCACTATGGATGGATTCCCCATGATCCTACGTCGAGTTCTGCACATGCTTGGAGTATACATGAGCCATACTACCACTAGCGGACGATCGCCGGGGATGGAGTTATCGGATGCCCGATGGAAGTGTGATCTCGAGAATATTATGGGACCACAAACGACCCCATATTTGTTTCTACAACCCGGGCCGGGACTTCGTCTACGGACACTATTCAGCTAGTGGCTCGAGAGGGGGTGTTGCACTACTGCTCCGAGGGTATCAAGACAACCGGGAACACCCCCATACGGTTTTCTCCGGTAGATAAGAGAGATCACCCTATTTGGCAGCACTTAGCTCCCTTGACGGACCCACCCGTGTTGGGACAGAATCTACCTTGGCCGCCACCGCTTAGTACCTCGTGGCACTTGACTAACTCATGGAAAGTCTCACCCACACCGCCACAGTGGAGAGAGGGATTGATCTGCGAGACCGAGAGGATGACCTCGGATGTAGAGGTTGCGATAATGCAGAGACTCGGAAGCCACCCCGACTAGCTCTCAAGAGGACCCTATCATGGTCAACGATGAGTAGACCTCGGACTCTTAGAGGCTGTATTTAGACTTTAGTACTAGGAGCATGTACCATAAGTCATGTGATAGGATCTTATGTGCCACGTACTTGTATCATGTATCATGTTTTATGTACCATGTATCATGTGTTGTATCATGAGTCATGAGTATGTACCATGTGTCATGTATTATGTATGTCGTGTCATGTACTTTCTATCATGTATCCTTTACCATGTATGCCGATCGTTGTGTAACATAAATGCATCGTGCTTGTGTGTTTGCTTCTTAATTGGAACTTTGATTGAGGGAAGTTGTGTTATTAACCACAGATAATTAATTAACACTAAGGTCGTAGATCTAATTCTCTTCCCTTCCTTCGAAAAGGTCACCAAGCACCTCACCCGAACATGGATAGCCGAAGCCACCACGGAGAGAGCAACGATAAGAATGGAGTTGAAGTTGCTAGCCAAAGGAATGGACAAAATCCACCACCACCGCCAACTCCGATCACAGTGGGTGATCTCCTACGGACCCAACTCCAACCGATGCGGATAGCCAACCGTGGACGCACTCCTTCCAAGTTGACTAAGTTTATGAGGCTCAAGCTGCCCACCTATGAGGGTAACTTGGAAGACCCGATGACAGCTGATGACCGGCTCAAGGAAGTCACCAAGAAGCTAAAGATAGTAAGTGCAAGTGACCAGGAAAAGGTAGCCTTAGCTGCACACTAGCTGGTTGGACCCGCTGCAGATTGGTGGGACAGCTCATCGTGACGTTGTGCACGATGTAGCTGGGATTGACTCGACCGAGTTAGAGCAAGTCTTAAGGGAATACCACATTCTTGAAGGAATCTTGGATATGAAAAATGAGGAATTCCGAAAGCTGAACCAAGGTTCTATGACCGTGAACCAGTACCTCAAGAGGTTCACTTAGCTAGCCCGCTATGCCCTAGGAGAAATAGATACCGACAAGAAGAAGCAGGAACACTTCAGGAAAGGCCTATGTAGTCCAACAAGGACCCACACAAGAGGGAACTTATACCCGGACTTCAACGGCTTGATGAACTACAAGCATACTCGCTAGAAGAGTCCACCAACAGGGAGAACAATGACCACAAGTACAAGTTCCAAAAGCGCCAGGAAAGAGCTCCGAGACAACGACATCGTGAATGCCCCAAGGCCCCCGCCTCGTCCCATGATGCGCTTCCGCACTCCTAGTGTCAATCCATCACATGCACCCCGTCGGGCCTCAAGCTAGAGTCATACGACGTCACAAAGGAGCATCACCACCGTGAACCATACCCGTAACAACAATGACATGGGATGTTACTACCGTGGTGAAACTACTCACGTATTGTCATGTGCCCTTACAAGAATGCGGGAAGCCGGGCCCCCGCCAACCCAGTAGCCAAGCCTGCAGGCTCCGTGGCCCACAGCGCACCCCCGGACCTAGAACAACCGTGGAAAGGTGAACCACATCGCCGTCCGAGCAAGCCGAGGAAGCACCGGATGTAGTACTCGGTAAGTACCTAGTCAACTCAACCATTGCAACAATTCTATTTGATTCCGGAGCTTCGCATTAGTTCATTTCGTCGAAGTTTGTTCTTAAACACCAGATCCCCAAGATTACACTTAAAACACTTCTTTTAACACAATCCTTGGAAGCCATGATAAAATGTCGAATTGGCTGTTTAGGGGTAGAAATCATTTTAAGTGGGGCGTCCTTTAGAGCGGATCTAGTAGTATTGGACACCCAAGGAGTGCACAAAGGGAACATATCATGCGAAGACTGCACAGTGACAACCATTAACCATGAAGGAATACATGTGATTTACGAACCCCGCCAAGCAAGAATCGAGAATACGCTATGCCATATTGACACTCCCACCTTGGAGTCGGTACCTATTTTAAAGCAATACCCGGATGTGTTTCCTAAGGATTTACCAAGAATGCCACAGGATCGGGAAATTGAGTTCGTCATTGACTCCTGGATGTAGGCCCATTGCCAAGGTACCTTATAGAATGACAACAAATGAGCTACTTTGGAACGGTGTTTTATTTGCTCGTAGTTCCCGTTTGATACCTGATAAAGCAAATCTTGGTTTTCGATTCCCTTGCGATGGGCCTGGACGAGGGGGAACATGTGAAGTCTCCGCCTGAGATCATGTTTTCTTAGGTCTATTCTAAATGAAGGACTCAAGGAACAATTAAGTGAATTGCAGAACAAGGTATATATACGATCTAACTCATCCCCGTGGGGAGCACCAGTTATCTTCATAAAGAAGAAGGATGCAAGCTTGAGAATGTGTATGGATTACCGTTCTCTTAATAAAGTGACTATCAAGAACAAGTACCCACTATTCAGGATCGATGACTTGTCCGATCAACTAAAAGCAGCCAAGCACTTCTCCAAGATTGATCTCGGATGGGGATATTGCCAACCGAAGATCAAGGAAGATGACATCATGAAGACAACCTTTGTCACCCATTATGGCCAATTTGAATTCCATCATGCCATTCGGATTAACTAATGCACCAGCCTACTTTCATGAACCCGATGAACAAGGTATTCATGGAAGAGCCGTGACACCCCCACCTTGCAAAGCAAGAGCGATTGTCGCACGTAACCGCATCGGGAGACATTCGACGAAGCGAACGTTCATTGCACGTACGTTAACGATACATATTTAGGGTACATGAGTGGCATATTTTACATTGAAGTTCAAGTTCATACACTACATAGAGTTCCAAATTCAGATTTCATTACAATACTTTTCTTTACATGAGCGGAAGCGTAAATAAACTCAAAGATGTTAACCTTAAATGCAACACATCGGCCCGTAGATGCTCCATATTCTCCTCAATAGGCTCACCTACACAAAATATTAACAACAAAGCCCAACTCGCGTCAAGCCCCCAATAGTAGCCCCTCGATGGGAGCTCGAAATACGCGTAGATTGAGCGCGGCCAATCGGAACTTCGCCTCACGCGTGTAGGCGAGCGCGGGGAAACGCCACTCCCCGAATACTTTTGCTTCGCTTGATTGTTTTCATCCGGGCGGGTTCTACGCTGTGCTGCTGGCTGTTACGTGCTTGGCTTTTTTCGGCCCATTGTCATTTTTGCTTTTCATGAATTAATTGTCGTGCGGCTGACGGCGGCGGTGCCGCTTCCGCTCCTGGTCACTAGGTTTTACCGCACTCTATAAAAAGGTGGTCTTGCACCCAAAATTTTCTACCCTTGAATCGGGATCATGCTTTTTACCCGGTTGTTTGGTTTTCTTCGTCCGGAGCCTTTTCTTGCTTTATCTCCTTGAGTCGTTTTAGGTTGGTGTCGCTTCCCCTATCTCCTTCGTATTGTTTATGTTTGCTTTTCCTAAAGGCTTCGTTGGAATGCGCCGATTTTTCACTTCGAAGGCTCACATTAAGACGACCGCCCGACCTATTTCCAACTACATTTTGGCGCAGCCGATGCCCGGCCCGAATGTGCCCGAATGCTTTCGCTTCGATGGTTCCTCGGGGTTCCTCGCCGAGGCGGAGGGTCACTTTGATTATGGCGGTGCGGTGGTCGGCGGTCTTGGTTCCTCTTATGACGAGGATCGCGGCGCGGACGAGGATGTCGTGGTTGTCATTGAAGGTTCATGCGGAGGTAACGCAGTGATGAGCGGGGCGGAGCCCACAGCATCCGCCGACCACCCGATTCAATCCGCGGAGGGGGTCCGGCGCCTCGGTCGACGAAGACGCCGAACCCTCGAACTTTTGCTATAAGGAAGTTGGTTATGCTCGGAGGAAGACGCGAAGGCTCTTGTCGAGCGTGGTTATATACCTTGGTATCGGATGCCGATCAACGATGCGGAGGTGTTGCCTAGGGAAGACGAAGCCGTTGGGTTCCCCGATTGCTTCACCGCAGGCCAATCCATTCCCCGCCATCCGCTCGTTCAAGTGGTCATGGATCATTACCGGGTGCAGATCCCCAAGTTGACCCCCGGGGCCTTCGCTCACCCGAGTAAATTTGTGTAGGCTATGATCGGCTTCGGTGGCGATGCCGATATTCGAGTTTTCGTCCGACACTTTGTTCCGCAAAGTCACCCCCGTTGGATAAAGATTTGTCGTGTCGATCATGATTGCATTGTATGGTTTTTTGCCTTGTCGGTCGGAGAACATAGGAGTTATGCACTCGTGGGAACAACGAGTGGAGCCCCGGGTGGATCGACCGTTTGTTCTATTACAAGGTTCTCGGGCTTGAGGTTACTTCGGCGGAGCGTCGAAGACTCTGTTTCCTCTAGCTTCGCGCCGTGTTAACCCGAGTCCTCGTCTTGGCCCTAGCTTTGCAGCTGGGGATAAAGTCGACAACGAGCGTGTTTTTCGTGACGCTTACTTTTGCGTTAGCCGCAACCTGGTTCATGAATTTCATGTTGCAGGTGCCCGTCCTTTGTCCCGCGAGTTTGCTATCCCTCGTAGCGAACTCGTGCCGGTTACCTTTGACGTTGAAGGGATATCCGGCTACGTGTTCCGCCCACTCGTGGACTTGAAGCTAAGGGGTCAAGAAGCGGAGAAAGTTGAGCGTTTTGTTCGCCACCTCGAGGAGGATAGTCTCTTCGACCGTGGCAGCTATTCTCGCTGCGTACTATGACGCGAGGTCGGTTTAACCGGATTCTTCACCACTCGGCGTTCCTTATCCTCAATGAGAAGTCGAAGAGGATGCCATCGCTTCGATTAAGAAGTGCAAACTTCTGCTGCTTGGATGGGCTAGTGGTATCGAGTTTTCGTCCTGGAAGGTCCTTGCCCGCAGCGCTGCCGCCTCTCTGCCTAGGCGCGAGGCTATTACTCGACGGCTTCGTCGACACGGTGGCTCAAGTGTGCAGGCAGCGATTATGCTAGACGTTTTGGCTGGTACCTTCGACCCCGCTGTCGACGCCGTGCGAGGCCCCGACCCGGTGGCCGTTCGCGATGTCGCCGCTCTCGGACGGGTTGGTTGATTTCTTTGCCTTTTGTTCAACTCTATTATTTGTGCGTTTGCTTCGTGCCTGACTTTTTCTGTATATTTGTGTTGCTTCACGGTTTCTTTTTGTGATACGTACGCTGCGCCGGGGGCGGGGGGGCACGTGGCTTCGCCCGTCCCATCTGCTGTTGCCCTGTTGCCCGCATTTTCGGACTCAGCCTTGATGGCTGAGCTACAACTTCGACTTCGGCGGGGGGACAAGGCCGCAGCAGCTCTAGCGGAGCACGAGGCTCAATTAGTTCAACCGGCGAAGGATTTGGCGGAGCGGGACGAAGAGAATGCCCGTCTTCGTGGCGAGCTAAGTTGTGTCGAACAGCTTCCTGCGAAGGAAACGCGAGCTGCGGCCGAGGCTAAGGTGGAGCTCACAGCTGTCATGGTGCAGCTCGTGGCCCTTAAAGCTGAAAACGGCAGTCTTGTGTCTTTTTCGTGCGTGTGGCGGGACACATTCGTGCGGTGAAGTGATTCTATTGGCTCCGCTTTCGCGGGTTCGCTCAACAGCGTTGGGGGTTATGTTCCTCCGTTCGAGTTTGCGACATCCCATGTCACAATTTAGCGATTGCACTGTGCTAAATGTCAATTTGCATGTGCAAAACCTAATTAGGGTTGATCCTCACATAAAATATAAAACTAGGGTTTCACTAAGGTCTTAATTGGCTTAAACCCAAGCCCTCCAAAAACATGATGATCTTCCATGATAGTGCCCCCATATTTTTGCATATTCTGGTAGTACACATCAGGACATGAATTTAGGGCATTTTTCCAAAATTTTTAGGTTGGCACATTTTCCTAGAAAAATCAGTCAAGGTCTGAAAACAACAGTTGTTCTTTATTTTTTATAAATTTTTACAAACCGAATCAAAATGTTTGCCTGTAATAAAAGTTGTTCCTCATAACTCAGTGACCATACACAATTTTTGGTTTGCAAAAGTATCAAGAAGAAGAGTTTATTTGGAGCAAAACAGGAACATCAGTTCAGTGGCAAAAGTGTAGTCAAAGAGAACCTTTCCAGAACAGAGCTCGAACAGTGGTCAGAGCCACCCGCCAGCGACACCTCGGCATTCACGCCCACTCCGCCCGACATTCTCCATCCTGTCGTCACAGGAGCTCCCCACGTGTCGGTGATCGCCATTGTTGCGTTGATTCCACGCAAGAAGGAGGGTCGTCCGTCGTCGCCATTAAAGAAGTTCTTCCATCGTCGCTCGAGCAAACGCTACCTGCTGTCCCTCACTTCTAGCCCCTCTCGTCCTCGCCTCAGTGTGTTACGAGCTCCACCTCATCCCCAAGGAACTCCCCTGAGCATGTGCCACACCACCCCGCAGCAGCTCGAAAGGATTTCCCTTTTTTCTCATCTGCACCACCGTCCGCCATTGTTGGTCGTCCCTCTTCTTCGGTGTCTCATTCCTCGATTCCTCTCACCGGTAGCGTCCTCTAGCAGCAACGAACACCCCCTGAGCTTGGCTCTTCTTCTTGTGCAGTGTTTCATCGGGAACGCCGCAGAGCCGCACCGTTGTCCGCCGTCATCCTCCGCCTCTGCGTCGACCCGCCGTTGTGGTGAGCCTCTCCGGCCTTGGGGTCTCGCGACGCACTCCCCGCACTCCCCTGTTGCTCTCCAGCCCACGCGCCCCCTTCCTCCCGCCTCCCTCGCCACCGGCAGCCACGCAATCTCCGGCGCCCAGAGCGCGCTGTGTGGGTCGTGGCGTGGCTAGAGCGCGCTGGCCGCGCACCCACACTTGGTGATATTTTTTGAGTCGCGATGGCATAAACGTAAAAATAGTGAACTTTCAAGCAATTTAGAAATTGCATAACTTCGCGTATGAAATATGGATTTGAACAAATGAAGATTTTCTAGAAACCTTGTAATCTGTACTTTGAAATGAACCTATTGAACGTATATGTTTATGTGGCGAAAATAAAAGTTTGGGCAACCTTAAGTTGCTACCACGGTCACGAGGCTTAACGGGATTTCTTTTTAGAAATTGCATAACTTTCGCCACGTAAGTCTAAAGTACTCGACCAAGCACTCGTTGGAAAGTTTGGAATGTGTACTTTGTCATGGTTACATAAGCCAAGTACTTTCTGTGAAAAAAATGAGAAATTCAAGTACTTTAAAGTGCTAACCCGTTAAGGGAACTTAACAACATTGCGGTTTAGAAATGCCATAACGTTTTCTATACAAATCCAAATGATGTAATTAAACACTCATTGGAATCCTTAAGAAGTGTACTTTACATGACCCTACTCTGTTGACCCTAGTTCTGTGGTGAAAAGTTATGTTTTAGGCCAGTTAAGAATGCTTTGCGTTAAGCCCTGAAATGCACTTAAACAAAAAGGTTTTGTAAATGAATCTTCATTAAATTTGAGCACACCATTTCATTTAGCATATTTCATCATATCACACATGGTTCTGATGTATCTGGGCATGTCATGTTATTTTTGGACATTCATGCTTAAGTACACTACATTTTCCTTGTCTTGCACGAGAAGAAATCCTTGAATAAATTCACTTCGATATTTGCTTCTGGTGCTCAATCATAAGAAAAGTTATGTTTCATCACGGTATTTAGAAGTGTTTTATTGCTTAATTGATTTCTATAAGTTGCTATGTTAAAATGTGCATAGAATGACATATAGCCATATTGCAATATTTAACTCATATGCAAGTGCTCTCAATATTGCCTATTATGCACACACTTAAAAAAGTGTTAACATAACCATACCAATATTTTTGCATAATCATCAAGGGTATTCAAAAATAGGAATTTTAGTGATGTTACCATAATCTTTGGTAAAGGTTAAATAGCGCTACAGATTCAGTAAACGCAGAAAACAGATTCTAGTGTATGATTTTTATTAATTTTTGAATGCCGAATATCAAGAAAAGTTCTATATAAAACTTGTCCCACATTTCATTCTACACCACCACAAAAATTGGCAACCCCAACAAAAATCACGTTGACTTGCTCTTGACTATAACAGTAAGGTTGGCCGATTTTTTCCAACTTGTAGACCCACTTTCTCTTTTATCTCTTTGCTTCCTTCTCTACCAAGCAACAAACAAAGTTGCCAGCATAAGGCAAGAAGCACGTCCAGAGACTCCTGTCCCTCATCCACTCTTTGGTCAAGAGCTAAGTCGAGCCTTTCTTTCTTCCTCCTTTTCTTTCTCCTCCCCAAAAGCAAACCACCATGGCTACTCACCATGAAACTCCATGCCATTGTTCACCTTGGCATGAGCAAGGGCAGAAAAAGGCTTCACTTGGCCTCCCTCCAACCTTT
The DNA here is from genome assembly GCA_031894775.1 of Chloris gayana. Classification (NCBI taxonomy): domain Eukaryota; kingdom Viridiplantae; phylum Streptophyta; class Magnoliopsida; order Poales; family Poaceae; genus Chloris; species Chloris gayana. The sequence continues at coordinate 238,690 of JAUNZO010004409.1, forward strand.
GCATGGTGTGTTTTGGTTTATCCTCAAGCTCTCCCTTAGGTATGACATGAACACTACTTCTAGTTTCACCGTCGATTTTTACTTCTCCGGTGAGCTCTTGCTTGAATTTAAGCTCACCATGGTTGTATCACTTCCTTATCCATCTTTTGCAACCATCTCTTATGCTCAAATCACAGCCCTATCCTAGGGAAATAGAAGATCCAAAGCTACACATGAGATCTGATTTTATTTTTACTGTTCACACACCCTAAATCCAGAAAAATGGTAAATCTGCTAGCTACATTAAACAAATTCATATCTCCCAAAATAAAAAAATGACAAAAAGGCAAACTAAAATGTTTTGGTCAAATGTTTTACCTAGGTTTCTGTACAAGCATCTTGTTAAACATACTTCAAACATAAAAGAAATGGCATCTTGTTAAGCTTTTAAAACCCATAATTAAATCTTGAAGAATGTAAAATTCATGAAAATTGACATGAGAACTTTACATAACATATTGGACTCTCTGGTACATGGCTTTTGTGCATTAATACCTGTTTTCATCATATTTATCATTATATGCTTAGATAGCACATATTTGCCTATAAAGGTTTAATTAGGAAAAATGCAAACAAAAATATTATATTATTTGTTTCTGGTGCTTATCATGAGAAAATCATGTTCTACCATAGAATTCATGTTTAGGAGTGTTTTGTAGCCCTACTTGCTTAATTTTGAAATTGCTAAGTCCATATTGCCATAATATTGTCACATTGCCAAGCTACCTATGCTTAAAGGCATGAAAAGGTCTATATGAGTGCATACATGTTTATTAGGCCTAGATATGATTCTTTTATGTATGGTGCGCCATTTGTGTCATCTAGGTTTATTAAGCCATAATGATTTCATCACATATTGCCATATATCATTATGTGCATAATTCATGTTAAGCTTTGCATTTCATGCATGACCATATTTGTCATGGGCCATATGGTTAATTATGGCAGGAGTATAGCTTGTGCATATTTATATTAACATACCCCATGTTTATGCTTAAGTCCATACATAACCCTATGCCATAATAAAAAGTTAGTAGTTTAAATACGCTCACTTGTGTACCATGCTTTATTCAGCTAGGAGAGGATAAATTCTTATATTTGCTTCTATGTAATGTGCTTATGTGTTGCTTTATCCATGTTTTCTTAATTAGAAGCTTGTCCCCTTGACATGTAATCATGATCTATCATCCATATGCAAGCATCATATTTCATACATAAGCATGTTCATTTCATGAACGCATTGTCATCTTAAATCACTATTGAGAAAGTTTCATGAACTAAATATCCGTGTATGCATCCATACTCATATGATGCATTGCATCCATATAGGGACCCGACCGTAGAAAGAGATCACGAAGAGGATCCCGCTGAATTGAACTTGATTGAGAGTGCTAACTTCGAGCAAAACCAAGGCAAGCCCCGGTGCATAATCCCACTTGTTTAGTTTTTGGTTTAAATTCACATATGTCTATGTTTATGTATTATGCACTTACGTTTACGAGTTGATCGCAACCCTTCTTGAATTATGATCCCTATTGCCTGTGGTCCTTTGATAGGTATAATCTTTTTTTCGATAGAATGGCTATGCTTAAATGAGTCATCGGTAGCAACACCGAGTGGTTTGGAGACCACCCGGTCTAGGGATTCAATTATTGTTACCCTCACATGATTAAATTGGAGACCATACAGGGAAGTGCATGTGTAGGAATGTGGTGACAAGGTTGGCCCTTGATCACCATAGCCCCGTGCGTGTCGGTTGAGGACCATTCGTTGTGACTCCGCGAGCAAGTATTGAGTTGTGTACCAAATGCATACCACGTATGGGAGTTGGTAAACTTATGTAACTTGAGAGTCGTAGTGTTGGACGGTATCTCCACCCTTTGTGCAAAGTGTTGGTTACGGTGGATGCACGGGTTTGTTAGTAGATGGAGGGTGTGTTATTACCCTTGGATCCGACGCTACCGTGGTTGCATGTGGAATGCACACTCGGAGGGAGGACCCGACTCATATCTTTGATAATCTTGTGAAAGGTAGCCATACATGTTCTTAAATGATGCGTATGTCATGCATTTGGGTTTCCCCTGCAGGGTGTAAATCGATATATATCGTTGTCCCTCGCGGTGATGAGTACCACTTGTCTCGAGCAGATTACATCGTAGTAAGAAAGAGAATATGATGAATAAGCGTGCTGATTTTGAAGAATTACTTCATGTATTGCAACCATGTTTGTTAGTCTTGCTCACTAAATTTATAATTATGTCACAACCCTCTTAATATGGCTAAAACATGAAATTTTAGACTCAACATAGGTGCTGTTTTTGGCTATTTCCAGCAAGCCCGGTCAGCCCCCTGCATACTAGGAGTCGGTTTTAGAAACCATTTTATTTGTCGGCCTGCTTTGTTGTTAACATTTTCGTGCAGGTGAGAATGTCGAGAAGAATGGACACATCTACGGGCTGATGCGTTACATTTTAGGCAACTATCGTCGAGATTATCTTTACGCTTCCGCTCATTGTATATTAATGTATATTAAATCTGAATTTCGAAAACTATGTATAATAATAACTTGAACTTCAGATGTAAAATATGTCGATCATGTATCTAAACATGTTTATGAAAATGGTGGATGTATCGTTAACATATGTGCAATGAACGTTCGCTTCGTCGAATGTCTCCCGATGCGATCCTGTGCGACAATCCCTCTTGCTTTGCAAGGTAGGGGTGTCACGAGTTTGTGGCGTGCGACGATCCCATGGCCTTGTTTTTAGACTAGCTTGAGGTGCAGCATCCTGCTGTTCCGGATGTTATGGAGAAACGAAGTCGTTATGCCTCCTCGTATTCGGTCGAGGTTGCTCTCAACCAGCTTGAGCACGCGGGATATCACCACGTCGAGACGTTGAGTGATCCCAAGAGGACGACGATTGGGGAGGGTTGCCGTGATGGGGCGAGCTATGCTTCGAGGCTGTCCGCCGGGCGGATGGCGTCGGAGTATTGGGTCGGCCATGGCTATGAGGAGGCTCGGGTGCATGCTCGTGCCGCTATTGCGAAGGTAGCTTTGCCTTACCGTTCTTCCGTTGGCACTAGTTACGTCCCGCCACTGCGGGCCGAGCCCGCTTACACCTGGAAACTTAATAGGCGCTCAAGATTTCTCTCCGGACCAACACTTGTCTTTTCTCGCGCACTTTGTCCTCACTCATGCACACCCGGGAAACTCTTCCTGGTCGGTCACCCATCCCTAAATTGCTTCGGGCCAAGCACGCTTAACCTTAGAGTTCTTTAGAGATGAGCTTTCGAAAAAGAAGTTGCAACTTGTTTACATGAGTATTCTACTATCCTATTAAGCCCCGGGCCGATATGTTACACACTCACCCCTTAGAAGATTGACATCCTCGTTAGTCAACCCCAAGCCGATAACTCCCTCTCTTGGCCACGTCCATGTGTCCACTGCCGGCGCATGTGCCATGCTGTGTGACCACTCCGGGCCCACACCAGCCATGCACACCATGGCTGCACACGTACGACGGATGCGCCCATGAAACCGCGAGAGTCGGCTCGATACCAACCGTAACGTCCCGCCACTCCGGGTCGGGCTCGCTTACACCAAGCAGCTTAATAGGCCCTCAAGATTTCCCCACGGACCAACACTAGTCTTTTTTGCGCACTTTGTCCTCACTCATGCACACCTAGGAAACACTTCCCGGTTGATCACCCATCCCTCCGGGCCCACACCAGCCATGCACACCATGGCTGCACACGTACGACACCTGCGCCCATGAAACCGCGAGAGTCGGCTCCGATACCAACCGTAACGTCCCGCCACTCCGGGTCGGGCCCGCTTACACCTAGCAGCTTAATAGTCCCCCAAGATTTCCCCACGGACCAACACTAGTCTTTTCTCGCGCACTTTGTCCTCACTCATGACACCCGGAAATACTTCTCGGTCGGTCACCCATCCCTAAATTGCTCCAGGCCAAGCACGCTTAACCTTAGAGTTCTTTAGAGATCAGCTTCCGGAAAAGAATTTGCAACTTGTTTACATGAGTATTCTATCAATCCGATTAAGCCCCGGGCCAGGATGTTACGATTACTTGATTTCACATGTTTGCTAACTATTTTCCCCCTTTCTTTTCGGATATTGGGTGCGGTAGGTGAAGGCGCCGATGACGATGAGGATGGAGCCGCGCAAAGCGATGGTTCTTCTTCATCGGCGGACTCGGCGTAGCTTCGCATTAGGTTTTCCTAATTTAGCCCATTTTCGGTGTCTTAGCATGTGTTTAGACGGCACGGTAAAGCTTGCCCTTGTAAATTGTAATCCTGACAGCTTTGACTTTATTAGTTCTACCACTCCTTTCACTTGTTTTGGATAAGGATGACTCATCGTGCTTGTGTCGCTTTGCTCGCTTTCGATGTTCACTTGTTTGCTTCGTGACTTTCTTTGTTTGTCGTGAGGCTCTTCGTTTGTATATAAAAACTTGGGAGTGGCGGGTGCTCTATTCGCACCTCCGGTAGTTTTCGCTTCGGTAGCATGGATTTTAGAGTTCCCTTCGCTTTGGGACCTCCTCCTTGGGGCGGGAGCTTCGAATCTTGAATCGGTGGTCGCGCTTCGTCAATCGACATCTATGGGTTCGCGACACGCTTCGCCAAGCGACTTCGGCTTCGCACGGAGCGCGCCGCGTGCGCCCTGTCCCCTTGCTCGGGGACGGCGTGCGGGAGCCCGCCGTGTTCCGACACTTCGCTTGGCTTTGCGAGGGCGCCCGCCGTGTTTCAGCACTTCTTGTCGTGATTAGAAGCTCCTTGCTCGACTTTCGGCGGGTGGCCTCGAGGCGGAGAGGGGTTCGGGCACTAGGGGTTGTTGCGATGTTTGCCTTTCCTTTGTCGATGATTGTGCAAAGGCGAAACATTGCTTTGTCCTTTTCTATTTTCGTTTCTTTTTTATTCGGAGCGGCCTTCGATCCGCTTCTAAGGTGTAACTTGTTCCGTGTTGAGTAACGGTTGATCCGTGATGGATTCCGCTCCGAATGCTTCAATTCGAACGCGTTGTTTAGGGGCGATGTAAGCATTGCTTCGAACGAAAACGCGAGCCCCTTAACGGCTTTACGTATCGTTTTGTTTAAATAAAACGCCAACCCCCCCCCCTTAGTCGTTTAGGGGCGAAGTGAGGATTGCTTCGAACAAAAGCGCGAGCCCCTTAGCAGCTTTAAGGAACTTTTTTGTTTAAACAAAACGCCACTCCCCCCGTACTCATTTAAGTGCGAAGTGAGGATTGCTTTGAACGAAAATGCGAGCCCCTTAGCGGCTTTACACATCGTTTTGTTTAAATAAAATGCTACTCTCCCCCCCCCCCCACTTAGTCATTTAGGGGCGAAGTGAGGATTGCTTCGAACAAAAACGTGAGCCCCTTAGCGGCTGTACGTATCGTTTTGTTTAAATAAAATGCCACTCCCCCGCTTAGTCGTTTAGAGGCGAGGTGAGGATTGCTTTGAAAGAAAATGCGAGCCCCTTAGCGGCTTTCCGCATCGTTTTGTTTAAATAAAACGTCACTCCCCCTACTTAGTCGTTTTGGGGCGAAGTGAGGATTGCTTCGAACGAAAAATGTGAGCCCCCTAACGGCTTTACGCATCGTTTTGTTTAAATAAAACGCCACTCCCCCCCCACACTTAGTCGTATAGGGGAGAAGGGAGGATTGCTTTGAACGAAAATGCGAGCCCCTTAGCGGCTTTACTCATCATTTTGTTTCGTCGTTACGGGGTTTTTGTTCTTCACCCGATCGGATACGATGCTTCGTTTTGTGGCTTGTACTCCGGGGTATGTTGTTTTTCCCAACAGAGTGATTGTTTTGCAAGCCGGTTGTCCGGCGCTTTTGTTTTTTCACCCGACGGAGCGGTTTTCTAGCTAGTACTCCGGGGTATATTGCTTGTGCTCGACGTAGTACAACTATCTACTATGGCATTGCCTCGTTGTCGAATGCGAGATGACATTAGCACGCTCCCGATCAGGATTTGCGCATACCGATCAATGGAAATCGTGGCGCTCGTAACGTGCTTATTGATCGTCATGCGAAAGAGCGGCAGAACGGCGGAGACAAGAAGAAGATGAGCGACGGCGGACCGGTCATGTAGATGATCGTCTAGAGGATCCTGTTTCACCTCCCCGCCGAGCAAGCTGTTTCAACGAGCATAGGCCTGCTGCTTCGGCGCCGCCTTCGATCCATAATCGTCGGCGCAATGATCATCGAGGGCGTGGCAATTGCTCCACTCATCGTGATGATCGGCCTAGCGAGAGATGATCATCGTGATCGCAGAGACCGACGGGGACGTGATTATAGGAACAGAGACGGGGAGCCTCGACAAGATAACAATAATCGTCAAGTGGCGCCTCCACCCCCTCCTCCGCCTCCTCCTTCGCCTCCTCCGGAACAAGGCAATAATGATCGCCAAGGCGGTTACGGAGCTAGAAACCGGGATGATCGTTACTATGACTACTCGGATGATGACAGACCGACATTACCCTTGCCCACCGGGCCGCAGCCCTCTTAGCCCAACGGCTCTTCCATTTTTTTTTCATTCACGAATTTCTTCATTTTCGGGATTTAGTTAAACTTCAAATATTCATAGAATATTCATGCAAATTCAGAAAAATATGAAACCAACTTTGTTGAGTTAATAAAATTATTTTCTATCTGATTATGTATTAAAATATCTATTTTGAGAATTTTAATTTCATAAGTATTAATTAATTGTCGTCTTTTAATTAAGAGTAGTTATTATTTTATGCTAATTATTATTTAATTTTAAGAAAAGAATTTGTTTAAAAGAAGGAGATACTACAGACGAAAGTTTTTGTTAAATTTATTTTCCAAAATTAAGCACGAACATCGTCATTTCGTCTAACTATATTTCATCATTTCATGTGTCATCGCATGTTAACATTTCATGTCGCTATTGCATGTTGTTTTTAGCGTAGACCTTAGTTATTCAACATTGATCGTCGATAGCATCATCGCATGGCATATCTTGCATGATCATGCATGCATGTTAGTGACTCGCGATGTATCGTTAATTGTTGTGGCACGCGAGGTCGTCCGACGAAGGAAAGGATCCCGAAGAGATGATCATGGAAGTCAACTACATCGAGGACCACGGATTGTGAAGTCGACCGACAAGCCGCCAAGGTGAACCAAGAAGGAGAGATCATCGGCGCTAACATCTGCACCGAGCGAACCTAACTACGCTACGGTTAAAGGCAAGCCCCGGTGCATCCCACCTATGATTTTTAAAGTCTTCGCTTTTATCACGGTAATGAGTCATGATTGTGCACTATGTTATAGGAGTTACTTGACACCCTAGATGCATGAGTAGGACTCCTATGAGAATGTTACCCTTCTACTTGGTATGAAGAGCTCGATAGCTGATATGCTTAAGTCATAGGGAGTCGGTAGAAGTCGAGTGGTGTCATACACTACTCGCGAGATATAGGGTAATGACATGATCAATGATGCTAAGAGGAATGACAAGAGAAAGCTGAAAGTGAAAGTGAAGGTGATTATAAAGCCGAGACCGGACTACATGTCTGGTGTAATGGGCCCGAGCAAGTCGATGTACCCTACCGCCCTAGAGATGTAGCGTAGCCAACTCTCTTTTGCTGGCTGTTAGTGAGATTGGAGTCTCGCGGGAGGGAAATGGGTCGGCCGCGGAGGAAGTCGTGGAGTCGCCATATTCCGGGGAGTTTGGAAACGGCTAGTCTTCCGCCGGGTGGTATAAAATCGATAGTTGGGTGCGTATACGTCGTGTAGTCGGGTTTTGCCAGCTGTTATAAAATAGATTCGAATCGCTGTCCCTCGTAGTAATGAGTACCGCTTGTTTAGCTCGTCGCATCGTAGTTAATCAAATGAAAGATGAAGAAGAGAGATCAAAGAACTGTTGGTCGGGAATAATATTTTCTTGCGAACTTGATTGCAGTAGTTATGGGATGCAAACAGTGGTGAGTTAACAAACTCAATATGAAGCTAAAACTTGAAAGTAAGGATCAATCATTAGTGTTGTTTTCGCAAGAGAGTCAACTCCACAGCCGGAAAGCCTTTGCATACTAGGCGTCGGCCTTAGCGTGCCTGTTGATGGGTCGGTCTTGCTGAGTATTAGCATACTCGAGTTTGTTCGTTATGATTTCAGGACCTGAGTCGTACTTCCACGACTTGTGCGGTAGTTTCCCCGAGGAGGAGCAATGTCCCGAGGAGGAGCAATATCCACGATGCGAACTTTCCGGCTCATCCCGTCTTCTTGTTCCAACCATTCCGTCCAAGAAAAATTCACGTTAGACATCTCAATTCCAACATAATTATGGAAGGAACAGGAATACATGGATGAGAAATTTCCAAGATAAACTTTTATGTAACAACGAGTCTTATTATAACAACCACCAAAACCATAAGCACATATCCGACCTTCCAATTTACTACGACCCTTATTGCGATACTCGTGCATGGTTACACCACGCTCGTTATTAACCGATACCTATATTACATCCAAACTCCCTCACTCGTTACTCGTTACACCCCTAATCTTCTTCGTGAATTTTTGACGTCGCTTCCTGGCTCTTGGAACTTCCTACCTCGGACCCTTCATCCTCCGGTTGTGGAATCTCCGTGAAGTCTATTACCGAGTCCACGTCCATTATCTCTTCGAGGATCCTCCTCTTCTTCCTCAGGTTCTTCCGCTACGGGGTCCACATGCACTTCCGGTACCTTCTCGGGGGTTGCTGACCAAGTTCTTCATTCGGTAGCGCGTTGTGTGCTTGGATTAAATCTTGCTCTAACTGGTGAATCGTGGCGTTTGCTATCGCAAGTTGTTGGTCTTTGACTTGAATCTGCTCTTCCATATTCAGCAATTGCGCCTCTCTAATTGCTAACAACTCGCCCTTTTCTTTCGGTTGCCTCTCCAACTCGGATAGACGAGCATCCTCCGCCCGTCCTTTCGCGTCACCGATGACGTTACCTATGCTGTCCATTTCTGCGGAGAAATGAGCATATCAAGCATAGGCAGAAACCATTCTTAATCCGAGTACTTCAACCATCTTTTATATACTACACTACCAACTGCACATATATTATACAATACATATTTTCTTTATACATTATTTGTCGTACACACCTGATCCAACTTTCCGTACAACTGCCACTAGCATCATCTGCTACTACCCTATGCTACAATCGACCTACGTCGGCAAAATGTGGCTACCATCCTACTCCCGGCCTTGCTATCCTACATCGGTACTACTCCAACACTAGCTATGTCTGGCAGCGCGTGGCTATCAACGTCCGACTCGACGTCCTCCTCTCGGTGGGGTCGGTGGTGGCTCATAGTCCACACCGGAAACATCCTTGGCGTCGTCGGCGGGACCCTGCTGCTGCTGCTGCAACTCGCTGGAACTGTCCGAACAGCTCGTCGTGTTCGTGCAACAACTCATGGTGTGCTTCGGCCGATCCGTCCTACATCGCCTCGAGCTCCTCCATCCGGTTCTCTATCTCGATCGTGGTCTCCACCGCGTGGTTACGCTATGCAGTCACTCCTGCCAACTCTGCTAGGTGCGTTATGTCTGCGTTGAGAGCCGTGTCACGCTAGGCGGTAACCGTGACCAACTGCTCGTCCGAGTGCAATCAACATCCCGTGAAACCCGTCACGGTCCTCTGCGACCTCCACCAACTGCTCCTTAAGCTCGGGGATCCACGCGTGAGACGTGCGGATCTCCTGGCAATCCACACGGAAACGGTTCTTCCAAGCAGCTATCCGGCGGTCCCGACTCTGCACCATCGCCTCCGGGTCCCGGGTCCTCCGCTCAAGCTCGGTGACGCATGCGGCCTGGGTGTCCTCCTCCCCACGAACACGCTTCCTAACCCATGGCATCGGCATCTGCAGGGAACATGTTTAAACTAGTTAAACACATCTTCCCACAAAGAAAGAAAACGAAAAGACAGACTATCAAAGTACTACAAGACTAGCTAAGCCTATTCCCGGTTTCTATTATAGCACTCAATATCATATGATGCATGCTCGATCGGAGCACTCGCTCCTCCTCCGGAAGCTACCGTACGAGTCGTGGCAGTACGACTCCTGGCCTCGAAATCATAACGAACAAACCCCGAGTAATCTAGTACTCGCAAAGACCGACCCGTCAACAGGCACGTTAAGGCCGACGCCTAGTATGCAAAGGCTTTATGGCTGTGGGGTTGTCTTTCTTGCGAAAACAACGCTAACGGTGGATCCTTACTTTCAAGTTTTAGCTCCATGTTGAGTTTATTACCTAACCACCTGTTTGCAGCCTATAACTACTGCAATCGAGTTTGCAAGCAAAGATTTTATTTGACCAACAGCTCTTTCTTCTCTTTCCTTCATCTTTCACTTGATTAACTACGATGCGACGAGCTAAACAAGCGGTACTCATTACTGCGAGGGACATCGATTCGAATCGATTTTACACCAGCTGGCAAAACCCGACTACACGACGTATACGCACCGGTCGTATACGACAACCTTTCCCGCCAACACCGGCAGGAGAATAGCCGTTTCCACTCCACCCGGAATATGACGACCCCACGACTTCATCCGTGGGCGACCCATTTCCCTCCCGTGAGACTCCGATCTCACTAACAGCCAGCAAAAGAGAGTTGGCTACGACACATCCCTAGGGTGGTAGGGTACATCAGCTTGCTGGGTCCATTACACCAGCATGTAGTACCGTATGTTCAAACTTGTTCAAATAGGCCGACAAGGGTACGGTCCTTGACCGACGCTGACAGTGGCTACCACCTTGCAAGACCTCGACCTCGTCTTGCCCTTTCTCCTACGGGGCCCGTCCGATCTCAACTTCATTAGCACTCTCTTCAAATTAACGACAACAACATCAAACACTTAAAGCCTCCATGCTTTAAGATCACCCGAATCAACTACCGTTGCAACTATGCCAGTATATCACGAATAAACGGAATCCTAACTCATGCATCTAGGGTGTCAATCATTCCCTATCACCTAGTGCACAAACATAACTTAACTACTGTGATAAAAGTAAAAGATTTTAAAACATAGGTAGGATGCACCGGGGCTTGCCTCGATTCACGTCGGCGTTCGCTTCCTCGGTGGTTGGGTCGACGTCGATGCTCACGCCAGGACCGACGTCGATCATCAATACGTCGTGAATCAGCAACAAGCATGCATGACTCGTGTATGATATGATATGTAATGCTTTCATTGACATGGTCGTTAACCGATAGTTAATAACTAAATATCGATATGCAACGACACATGAAATGATAAACTATGATTACATGAAATGACAATGTTTATGCTTAATTTTAGGAAATACTTTTAATACAAACTTTCGTCTGCAGTATCTCCTTCTCTTTAGCAAATTCTTTTCTTAAAATTAAATAATAGTTAGCATAAAATAATAACTTCTCTTAATCACAAGAATGCAATTAATTAAAACTTATGAAATTGAAATGCTGAAAATAGATATTTTAATACATAAACAGATAGAGAATAATTTTATGAATCTAAGAAAACTGGTTTTATATTTTTCCGATTTTTCTTTAATTTTCTACGAATTTTTAAAAATTGCAAAAGTGTTACGTGTGCCACACGCAAGGCTACGGGGTTGGCCGCACGGGATCCCGCGTAGCCACACGCGATCCCGCGAGTGTGGCCCGCCATATGGCGTCGCCACAGCAGCCGAGAGACGGCGGCGCGGTGGCCGAAGATGGCCGGAGATGGCCCAAGTTTGCAACTAAGATACTTTTCGCGATCTCCATGCTACGAGGAACACGGTGGTGTCACGGGCTCGGCGAGGAGATGGCCGGAGGGGGTCCCACGTCGAGCGGCGACGCGGGTGGAGCTCCGGCCATGGCGTGAGCTCACCACGGTGCTCAACTTTTGGGGAAAAACCTACTGGAACGTACTACGGAGCATGAGCAAGAGTGGCATGTGGGTGGTCAACCTCGGAGCTGGCCGGAGAAGGGGCTCGTCGACGAGCAGGATGGCGGCGGCGGACCGAGCTCCGGAAACGGCGAAATTCACAGCACTCTGTCAACGAAAAGCGAGAGAGAGAGGTTGCGCACATCTAGAACGTGGAACGGAGTGAAACGGCTAACCCACGATCGGAAATTTTGGAGTTGTGGTGGGGGAACGAGGGTGAGGACCCGTGAGGAAGAAGCTATTCGATCCGACGAGCTATCGCGGTTAGGGCCAATTGATGGCCATGAGAAGGTGCGGTGCGGTGTTGCAAGCGGCTTGGTGGCGTTGGTTTGGATGAGGAGTGACCGTAGCGGCTTGCCGGCGTGGAGCTAGAGGAGCGCGGAATGGCGGTTGGGGGAGAGGAAATGAGAGAGGAAGAGAGCTGCGGAGGGGGTCCGTTCTTATCCCGTTGAGCGTGGTGGTGACACGGGCCAGTAGGCAGGTGGTGTGGCTCACGCGCACGCAGGACGCGCGATTGGGAAACGCCCGAACGGCGGCGGTCGGCGCCGAGAGGGGAAGGAGAGAGGAGAGATCGACGACCGGGCCCGAAAAACGTATTTCCGCAGCTCGAAAAATTCAAAAAAATCAGAGGTGCTCGGAAAAATATTTCAAGCATTTTTCCTTTTGGGTCCAGGTCCAAATTCGAAATATTTTTTGGGATAAAAATTCATGTTTAAATTTAAAACTAAAACTTTAATTAATTCTTGTAGGTGTTTTTACGAAGGAAAATAATTTCTGGGAAAACTCCATAAATCTTTTTGTTCTTATGTTTGACCAAAAGAAAATGTCAAACACAATAATTTATTTTTATTTGCATTCTTTTTAAGAAAGTAATCAGCTTAGGTTAAAACGACATTTCATGCGCATTTTTGACATAAAATTAAATGGTTTCAAAAATGCAGCATGATGCCATGATGCTCAATGACATGAAATGCACTTTTATTTATTAGAGATGTTACAGTAGCACCCCGATCCGGGCAGCGCAACCAAGGAGATGACAAGGGCAAGGACAAGAAGCACGATGATGATGAAGATGATGAAGGAGGCTTCGAGGAGCCATCTAGAGGGGTGAACTTCATTCACGGAGGGCCCGATGCGTATGAGTGGAAGCACAAGATGAAATAAGCATTCAGGGAGGTTAATATCGTTGCTCCTGCAACCCCGGAGTATCTGCGATGGTCGGAGATGCAAATCACGTTCAGCAGAGCCGATCATCCGGTGGTATTGCGTAAAGTCGGTCGCTACCCACTCAACTTGGCACCTATCGTCCATAAGGTACGGATGAAGAGAACTTTCATTAATGGGGGAGCCGCTTCGACATACTTTTTTCCAAAACTCTGCCGCAGCTTGGCCTCTCGTGGCAGACTTGCATCATAGCGTTTTGTCGTTTCATGGTATAATACCCGGTCGAAACAGTTATCCTTTGGGACAGATTACTCGCCGGTGACTTTTGGGACGAAAGATAATTACATAAGGGAGAACTTCATCTTCCAGGTGGCTGATATTGATTCAACATATCATGCCATACCGGGAGGACCGGCCTTGGCTAAGTTTATGGCCATCCCCAACTACCAGTATCCGATGTCGAAGATGCCGGGACCCAACGGAGTCTTATCGTTCCGGTCCGACATCAAGACCGCGTATGCTTGTGAAGTACACAGCATTGAGTTGGCAACTCGAGTCAATTGAAAAGAAGAATGCCGAGAGATCAAAGAGGTGGTCGGCGCCCTTGACGCACATGCGCCGCTAGAAGAAGAAGTTCCATCCAAGAAGATCGCTAAAGAGAAAGTGAAGGTTGATGCGGTCGCTTCCAAGACTAGTTAGCTTGATGAGACAGACTCCTCTAAGGTCACCCATATTGGGTCCGACCCGGGTGACAAATAGGAAAGCGCGCTCATTCTTTTCCTCTAGGAAAATAGGGATATCATTTCATGGCAACATTCGACATGCCGGGTGTCCCTTAGGAGAAGATTGAGCACGCACCGTTGGTGCGTCCCGATACGAAGCCGCCAAGCGTAAGCTCTCGAGGTTTGCTCATGATCGCAAGGAGGCAATCAAGAAAGAGATTACTAGATTGTTAGCAGCTAAGTTCATTAGGGAGGTGTATCATCCACATTGGCTTGCCAATCCGGTTCTTGTACTCGAAGAAGAATACTAAAGTGTTAAGAATGTGCGTTGATTATACCGATCTTAACAAGGCTTGCCCCAAAGACCCTTTCGCACCGCCTCGGATCGACCAAGTTGTTGATTCGATCGTTGGTTGCGAGCGTCTTTGTTTCCTTTATGCTTATTCCGGATACCATCGATTCCCTTGAAGGTCGAGGATCAAATTAAGACCGCGTTCATCACCCCCTTTGGAGCGTATTGCTACACAACAATGTCGTTCGGTTTGAAGAATGTAGGTGCTACTTACCAGCGTGGGCAACGCTGTCTGGATTCACAAACCGGAAAGTCGGGATCTTCTCTCGAACCGGCAGAGACCTTCAAGCAATCTACTGAACTTTTCTATGAAGCTCAACCCTGGTAAATGTGTATTTGGAGTTCGTTCGAAAAATTGCTTGGATACCTGGTGTCGTGGCATGGCATTGAAGTTAATCCGGAGAAGATTCAGCACAATCGTTAACATGAAACGTCCACGTTGTTTGAAGAATGTACTGAAGTTAACCGGATGTATGATCGCCCTTACCCATTTCATTTCAAGACTAGGGTTCAGGGGCTTCCCTATCTTTAAATTGCTCAAGAAGTAGGATAAGTTTGAGTGGACAGATGAGGCGCAAGTGGCATTTGATCAACTCAAGGGAAATCTCGATAATTCGCCGGTCTTAATACCGTCGAAACCTGATGAAACTATTCAATTGTACATATCTCGCAACTACTCATGTTATGAGTACGGTATTGGCGGCTGATCGGAGGGAGGAAGGACATCTGCAACTCGGTTCAACATCCGGTATACTTTGTAAGTGAAGTCCTAACGAGTCGCGAATGCGATATCTTCGATTACATAAATTGATATATGCTATCGTGATAACTTCTCGAAAGCCGAAGCACTATTTCTAAGCACACCCGATCGAGGTCAAGACCGGGTTCGCTATTGGGGATGTAGGGTGTAATCGGGAAGCAATTGGACCGGTGGCCGGGTGGGCTATAGAACTTGGTCAGTATGAGATCACTTTTTCTTCACGCACGGCATTAAAGGACGGGCATTGGCTAATTTTATTACCGAGTGCCTTGAAACGCAAGTGCCACCAAGCAATTCAGAATTTGCAATATTGGGAGATGTATTTTGATGGGTCCCTGCAGCTTTCGAGCGCGGGGGCTGGAGTTGTGCTTCTCACTCTACAAAAAAGAACCATTGAGATATGTACTGCAGATGCACTTTCATGCTTCAAACAATGCTACAGAGTATGAGGCTTTGCTCCATAGACTTCGGGTGGCTATTTCGCTGGGAGTCAAGCGGTTGGATATATATAGAGATTTAATGCTTGTGGTCAATCATGTTAACAAAGTATGGGATGCTCATGATGATCATATGATAGCTTACTGCCAAGAGGTGAGGAAACTTGAAGAAAAGTTTGATGGTCCGTGCTTTTCTCATATACTATGCAGAAATAATTCTTTCGCGGATGAGTTATCTAGATTAGGATCTTCGAGACAGCGAGTGCCGCCAGCCGTATTTGTTCGGGTTTTAAGTAAACCATCTATTAGGATATATCACAAGGCTACTATTACAGAAATAAAGACCGTAGATGCAGTCTTGGAAGAAACGAGCGGGGAGGCGGTCTTACAAAGCATGAGGTCGACCAAGAGGTTCAAAATGGAGCTCAAGGAGAGGGAGTGGAGTAGTTGCTCGAGGTTATGATGATCGATTCTGATTGGCATGCTCCATACCTTGAATATCTACAGTATGCTAAAACTCTAGAAGACAAAGTTGAGCGGCAAAGGCTAGAGGTTAGAGCAAGGAATTACCCGATTATTGAAGGAGAACTTTATCGACACGAAGTCAACATCTTGATGAAATGTGTATCTATTTCTCGATGGCATCCAACTGTTAGAAGAAATTCATAAGGGGATCTGTAAAAATCATGCTCGTCAAAGTCTCCGGTTGGGAAAGTATTCCCGCAAGGATTTTGTTGGCCTACCGCTGCAGATGATGCACATAAGGTAGTTAAGAATTGCCAAGGATGACAATTTTTCGCTTGACAGCCTCATACTCCGGCTGATGAGTTGCATATGATTCCAATGACTTGGCTATTGCAAATTGGGGGCTGGATATTGTCGGACTGTTCAAGAGAGCGCTAGGAGGGTTTACTCATCGTGGGTTGCGCCGGTATCATGATCGCAATGTGCGCACGCAGGAATTTCAAGTGGGAGATTTGGTGCTTCGAAAGATCCAGTCTAACAAGAATAGGCATATGTTGTTACCGGTCTAGGAAGGACCTTTCGTGGTCAAATCGGTTTCCAGACCGGGGCTTATAGGCTTATGACCTAGGAGGAGGAGAAAATTCCAAATTCTTGGAATATTGATCAACTTCGTCGTTTTTATACTTAAATATTTTCTTGTAACTTTCTCGGTGATATAATATAAAGCATTCTTGATTTCCGGCATGAATATGTTTGTGTTTTTGTGCCTCGATATCTTAATTTTGAATTAACTTATCGAGTCGGGGGCTGCTGTATTAATAGCAGTCTATGAAATTACGAAATTCCTAAATACTAGTACCAGTCATTTATTCGAGTCGGGGGTTGCTGTATTAAAAGCAATCTGTGAAATTTCTATAAAGACCGCTTCCATCAATTATATCTTGCGCTGATTAGAGCCAATGATTATATGGAAAAGGTTAGTTCCTTTCGTTTCAGCCTTGACTGGTATATTTCGGAAGGGAAATTTTAAGCATCTCTTGTGAAATGCTGGTCAAGTAGGTCGCTATTTTTAAGAGTAGTCTCGTGATACTATGTAATCTTGAAACCTTAAGGACTGGTTGTTTTTTTCTATATAGCATGATTTTGTCAAAGTAAGCTATTACTATGAGTTATGATCTCGTGCTGATTAGAGCCAATATTTAATCATAGTTGGTTTAAGCTGAAATAACCATCATTGCTTAGATATAGAATTTGACTAGTAGGTTTAAGATGGTAAACTTTGGTTGACCAAGTATGAAAAAGAGGAAGGAAACTGAAACTTCATCACAATTAAAAGGATAAAAATTAAGTTACAATGCACTCGTGATAAAAATGTCTATTGAGCATGCAAAAGATCGGTCATATGATAAACATCTACTCGGGTGGCCCCGCTGGAACCGCCGGTATCATCGGTCTTACGATCTTTAGCCGTCTATCATTGATTGTTCCTTATTAGAGTCGGAGGGAGAGCGCAAGAAATCGGCATCCAGGTCTTCATACTCCTCTTCTACCGATTGTCCGAAGGCGGTGGCAAGCATCTTGAGCAGCTTTGTCCAAAGCAGGAATCGTCGCAGCTTCATTTAGTGGGATGCCGGTTGGATCCTGGGGAACATCTTCCACTAGTTCAGTGAAGGTGCCAAGTAGTGAATTCGTCAACTCATTGAACTGGTCTTCGGTTCTATCCGGATGGGCACCCGCTCCGGTGAAGTTGAAATCACAGTCTTCGACCGGAGTCCAAGACTCGGATTATGGCGGCAATGTGCCCTCCTCCTATAGCGGCGATCATCTTGGAGTGCTCCTCGATTCTTCGGGGAACATCCCAAATTGCACTTTCAAGGTCCATTTCATCTTGGTTGAATGGGCTGACCTCCGTTCGTATACTCGAGCGTCCTCATGCTGCTCGTTACAAGTTCGAAGAAGAAGAAGTAAAAGAAAAATCAGAAGTGCAGACCGGTATTAAAAAGTGTTCTCTAAATAAATTAGGAGGAAGAGACTTACGCTTATGCCCGATGTCCAATGCTCGAATCTGCCTTTGATGTTAACATTAGAAGCTTTCAGCTTTGCTTCACTCTTCAACAAACATTGAAGTTCATCTTCTTTCACCATGAGCACAAGCCGGGCGTATTCATGCGCGGTCCTCAAGGCGTTTTCCTTCTCCATCTCGTGCGGACTTGGCGGCTTCCAACGCTTCGCAAGCTCGGTCTTCAGAGCGAGCATTGTCATTTTCAAACATCTTATTAGACGGAGGGTCCGCACCAGGATGTTATCTTTGGCGATAAGCTCGCCCTTCAATTCTCCGATACGAGCAGTTTGCTTTTCTTCAACCTCGGGAGCCCTCTTGAAGAGCTAGCTCTTGTGCGGCCGCCTTTTCGGACAGAACTTCTTCAGCCTTCTTATGGGCGGTGACAAGATCTTCAAGAGCTGAAATAGACAGACCGGTTAGAAGGATCACGAGACAAGCAAGGAAAGTAGGGTTAAAGTTTAGACTCTTTTCGGAGTCCGATGATCTCATGGTTGCGATCTTCCATCATGCGATGGGTGTTCATAAGATTTGTCTCCCTCCGCCGCAAATGCTCTTATTTCGATTTCAAACTAGCGGTCCGAGATCCAAGCTCTATTAGTTGCTCTTGAGTCCGGTGCAGCTTTTCTTCAAGTCGAGCAATGATGGTGCTCTTAGCTTCCGAATTTTTTAGAAGAACCTAGAGAAAGATTGAAATTAAGGGAAATATTGATATAAGATGAAGGGTGAAAAAGATTAGCTAAGAAGTAAAAATGTACCTATCCGGACTCGGAAAAGTTCTTCAAGGCGTCCTCTTCTTGAAGGGAATCCCATTGTGTGGTCGCAGATAAACTTTCCGGCCCCGCTCGAGCTATCAATATCTATGTCACCAACAACCATCTTGGAGAGCCTTGGTGCATCCGGAGCTTTTCGACTAGTTCTTGCTCGGCGGGAATTTCTTCAATCCAGACCGGCCCCAACGGGAGTTTGGGAGCGGCTCTGGAACAGGGTGGCCAGCGGCGGGAACTCACTTATGATCGTGTCACTAACATCAGCATAGTGGTAACCTGCTCTTCCACCGCTTTGGAGGTCTGTTCTTCGATCGAGGCATCGGGGATTTCCTTTTCGCTTGCTGCAGCCTTAGTCTTGAAGATGCTTATCGTACTTAGCATCGTAGCAGCAGGAGTTGATGTTGCGCCACTAACTATGGTGGGGTTAGCAGAAGGCATGGTGGGCTTATTTCTCAACAAGCTAGCAATGTTGGCTAGAAGATTTGAAGGAATTCTACAAGAAAAAGAAATGGGTTGAAGGATTGGAATGATGCAATAATGATTTTAAACTAGTCGAGTTTTAAAACAGATTGGGTTACAAAAACATACGAGGTGGCTTTCTTGAAGCCGAAGAAAGTCTTGCTCTTTTTTGTTGCAGGACCTTGAGTATCCCGCTTGAACCTTATGCGCTCCTTTTCACCGTTGGCGGGACTTGCGGCATGGGAATGGACCCTCTTGTAACATCCCCTAAAGTACCGGTCCGGACGCCATACCGAGATCTCTTGGGAATATTGGCGAGAGAATCCGTTAACCGAGGGACTCCTTGAGATCCCCAAGCACCGGCTGCCTCGAACGCGGCCGCAGAAGCCGAGCGGTCTCTTTCGACGGCTTCTTGCTCCTTGCGTCGATCCTCAAGCTTCGCGCTTCCGTACGGGTATCTCCCGGCACGGAAGCGGGGATTGCCGCCGACTTGCCAATGCTTAGCGCCGATGTGCGTCTTCTTGTACTGGGGACTTGGACAGCCTTCTTAGACCTTGAGATCTTTGGAGTTGGTCCGGTCCGAGGAAGAATAGACCGGTCTAAAGCCCCTTGAATAAGAGTGGGGGTGGCAGACCGGTCTCAGTGCAGAACGGGAGCGGCGTTTGCTTCGTAGTCTTCTCCCGGGGATCATTTGCGGGAAGAGGGGGATGACTTCTGTAGTTATCCATGTTCTGCATTTAGCAAAAATACATGAGAAATGAAACGATAATAATTGAAATACCGGTATTCAGGGAAAAGAGGAATACTTACGGAGTCCCGACGATTTGATGTGCCAAACGCCAAACCTACGCATCGGCACCTCGCTTCATCAAACCTGGTCCGGAGCATTTTCTTCGGTCGTTTGTTCAACCGCTCCGGATCGGGAAGTGATGATCCGTTGTTTGGATTACTATCGTTTTCATTGAAGGACCATCCTGGAAAGGCTTGCCCTTTGATTGGTTGGACTCCCGGACGATGAAACTCCAAAGAACAGTCTCGGTTGTGACACCCTTGACTTCCTTCGGATATTTGATGCCGGCCAACAGGGCGAGCACTTCTTCATCTTGTTTGAGGTCTTCTCCGATGTCTTTCGAGTTCCAAGAGGGGAGTTCTTTAGCTACCTTAGCTCTATAAGGGGGAAGAGCGGTTGAGGATTATCACGGATAATCCACTCATTTTTCTAGTTGGGTAAGCTCTTGTTCGGAGATAGGGAAAAATATTCTTCGGCACTCCAACATTCTATCCCCACTCCCCCTAGTGCAGAACAGCTTGGTTGAAGAAGGGAGCAAAGCGGATTTGGAATAGATACCGAAAGAGTCCGAAGTGAGGGTGGATTCCAAGGAAAGCCTCACAAAGATGGATAAAGAAGGCTATTTGGAGGATGGAGTTAGGGTTTCACTAATTCTCATCCGTAATAAAATAGCAAGCCTCCGAAGAAAGAACAACAAAGGTGATCGAGACCACGAAGGAAAAGGGACTTTAATACCAATTGTTGTCAGTCGTCTATTCCCCATAGAATTTGATCGGGAGTAGGGGCACTCCGGTTGAGGATGGGTTGAGGTGGAAGGATCCCATCAAGAACCATCTCATTGAGAGCTGCCTCGGTGATCTTGCTATCGCCTAATTCTTGGGCGTCGTAGGGAAGTTGATCGCTAGGAATGCGTGATGAGGAGGAAGGATTGACAGCAGATTTCTTCTTGCCCATCCTAAAGATCGAAAAAGGGAAATTGGAGATTGGTTTATTTGGGAAGGAAGGAGCGCGATCACAATGTACGAAGAACAAGGAGACGTTGTGGGCGCGTATGGAGTTTCGGGAATGGATCCGACCTAGTTCGACCCTTCGTCTCTTTTATAGGAACCCGAGCTGGGCTTGGGGCTCAAAAGTTATTGGGCCGTTGTTACAGCCCAATAAACATGGCATTAATGATTTATATTCATTAAAGGCTTGATTATGCAATTATGACCTAAAGGTCATCGGGATTAAGTCGACGTGACTAGCATAATCATAGGGGCTTTTTGCGAATAAAAAGCGGTTCGAAATATGTATTCAGATACTCGAACTAATGTTAGTACCAAATTTAATCATTTGGAGGTATGGAAGAGTTAGATCAAGGACGATTATATCTTGCCTAACTTAGTTTTAATAATGGATGCCTTAGGCTATAGGTGTTAATCATCCGGCTGATTATAGGCCTTGGAGACTCGAGTCGATGTGAGAAAATGGAAAAAAAACTGGTCTGATCAACCTGGATTTTGGTTCTTAGTTAAATTTAACCAAGCGGATTATGAATTCAGACTGATTTAGGTGGTTTATTATGTTAATTTTGTATGAATCTCCAGGAGATATGAAGCTATGACCGGTCTCGAAGATATGTTTTTGGCAAAGATTGCTTGAAAGGAATGTGATTTGATGAAATGTAGTAAGCATAGTTTCTCAAGAAAGACTCTTTCATTATTTGTGTTATTCAAATGATACAAGAGTCGGGGCTATACCCAATTGGGTGCACCTGAATGGTGCATTGTATTCAAGAGCGCTCTGTAGAGATCACGGGAAGTAGGAAATAATAGAAATTGAAAGAAGCGAGTCTAAAGAGATTGAATATTGAAGGAAATAATGAAGAATCATCGAGTGGACTCTTGCATTATTTGAAAGGAGTTCAAATGATTCAAGAGTCGGGGCTATACTCCAATTGGGTGCACCTAATCGATGCACCTCATTTTTTAAGAGTGGTTTGTGAAAATCGCAGGAAGTATACAAAAATTTTTCATACCCAATTGGGTGGTGTGGAAGGAAAAATGCTAAATTTTTGGCTTTTTTTGAAGTCATCTTGAACAGAAAAGACGTATTATAGAAGATTGGAGTTTCTTTTAATTTTACCATGGAATCGACCAACATGCGGAAGACTGGTCGGTCTTATTCAAGGTCATATCAAAAATTACTCGGGGCTGTTGTCGTATACTTACCTTGTGGGTATACGAGATGATAATGAAATGGATAATTAGAGATACGGTGACAAATTAATGAAGATAAGACTAGCGGAGAGGGCCCATAGAGTATGGAATAACAGAAGATTCCATAAATTGGTATGGAAATAAGGCGGGCGTAAAGACCGACGTATGATGACTTGAATAACAAGCAAAGGAGCAATTTGTAGTCTCTTAGGACTCTTTGACAACTCGCAATTAGCAATGTGCCAAAGGCAATACATAACACACAGGACGTAGGGTATTACTCTCCATCGAGAGGCTCTGGACTTGTCTAAAATCGCGTGTTCTTGTGTGTTTCGTGTATTGCGCCATCGAATTCCACGCTCGTGAGGGACCGGGTAGTACTAGTTCCGAGTTTAAGACTCGACATCCCCGGTGAGAAAAAGAGTACGGTCTTTTTGCGAGAAAATTAAAAATCTAATGACAGCTTCGCTTATAATACGCGAAGCTATGATTTTTACAAGTTCTACTTAAACGTAAAACGTGCGGAGATTGTCAGCGTTCCATGAGTGATGCAGGTCTTCGCCATCCCGTGACTTGATCCTATAGGATCCTGGATTTCCAACCTTTGTAATAGTGTAAGGCCCTTCCCATTTTGGTTCGAGCTTTCCCTTCGCTTCGTCCTTTGGGTTCGATTAGTACCAAGTCTCCCAAGTTGTAGGCCCTTGGGACTACCTTTTTGCCTCTCCACTTTCTCGGTTTCTTCTTGATATTTTTCTAGGCTTTTGGTTGTTTCAAGCCTGTCTATTTCCATCATGTCTTTTGATATGGCTTCGATTTGTATGTCATGACTGGTCTGTTGATCTTACGGCTTTGTTCTTGATTTCTTCCGGTGTCATGGCCTCTTCGCCGAATAACAACCGGAAAGGTGTGAAACCCGTTGTTCCGGACTCGGTTATATTGTGCGACCGGACTATGGCTGGTGGCTCTTCTACCCACTTGCCCTTCTTATTGTATTGCTAGACTTTTTTCATTGCTTTGAAGATTATCGAGTTTTCCTTCTCTACTCGCTCCATTTGACTGCAGATGGTACACCGAGACGAAGTCCATTTTTGTTCCTAGGCCGTGACAATATTCTCTTAGGAGTTCGTTGTCGAAATTCTTGACATTGTCCATGACAATCACACTTGGTACCCCGAATTTGTAAATGATGTTTTTCTAGAGGAACTTTTTACTGTATGAGCTGAGATGTTTTTCATCGCTTTAGCTTCGATCCACTTTGAAAAATACTTGACTGCTACAATCGTATACTTGTATTTTCCCCGTGCCGCTGTGAGTTGGCCTATAATATCCATGCCCCACTTGCGAAGTGGCTAGATAGGCATGATTAGCTGCAATGGCTGTGAAGGGGCCGAGTGTTTCCCGATATTTTCCGGTAGGCTTCGCACGTTTTGACTATGTCCTTTGCATTCTTTATCATACTAGGCCAAAAGAAACCATGCCTTACTCGGTTTTGCCGCGAGGACGCAGGCTCCGATGTGCGAGTCACAAGTTCCTGAGTGGATCTCGCGGAGGAGTTGCTTTCCGTGCTCTTGGCTTAGGCATTTGATTAGTGGGCTACATATCCCTGATTTGTACAGTTCTCCCTGTAGTATCCGGTAGCTTCGCGCCCTTTGCTGCAGCCTTAATTGTTCTACCTTTGACTCTACTTGATAATAGCCGTTGATGAAAGCCATAAGTAGTGTTCTCTAGTCTTGCGAGGCTATTGCTTGTATGAGCTTTTCTTTGCCTTGCTGGCTTCGGGTTGATGGCCTTGTGATTACTTCATAAAACACGTCGGTGGGCAATGGTTGTCTTTTGGCGGCTGCTTTGGCCAATGCGTCTGTCTCTTCGTTGTTTTTTCTTTTGATATACTCGACGTCGAATCCTTTGAAGAATTTGTCCATGCTTCGACTTCGAGAAGGTACTTCGCAAGCATGGGTTCTCTTCTTTCTTAAGCTTTGTCTACGTGGCTTGCGACTACCCTTGAGTCTGTTTTGACCTTGCAGATTTTAAAACCCAATGCCCTTACTTTTCTAAGCCACAACAAGACTACCTCGTACTCTGTCACATTATTTGTGCTTCTGTCATCTTCATTTTCAAACTCTAGTATGGCCGTGTATCTCAGCTTTATGCCCGAGAGCGAAGTGACTACTTGCTGCGACGCCGGCGCCAGCGGAGCCCTGAGCGCCGTCGCATTGTATTATCCAGAACTTTTCCGTTACGAGACCTTTGCCCGAGTATCTTGGTGCCGTCCAATCTGCCACGAAGTCCGGCAGCACTTGTGACTTCGTTGCGCTTCGTCTTTCAAAGTCAATAACATGCTCGGACAGCTCCATTGCCCATTTTCCGACTCGCTCGAAGCCTCTCTATTTTCAAAGATGTCGTTTAAAGGCTGGTTGGTGAGGATTCTAACTGTGGGAGCATCGAAGTAATGCCTTAATTTTCTAGCCACCATGACTACTGCGTAGCATATTTTTTCCATCTTCGAGTAAAACAGCTTCGACCCCGCCGAGTGCTTCGCTGATGAAGTATACTGGGTACTGCTGAAAATGCTCTTTTTCCTTTCCATTATTGTACATTATAGTTCTTGTTTTCTTTTCTTGGACTAAAGCTGCACCGACTGCGAAGTTGTTTGCTGACACGTATAAGAGGAGTGCTTCGCCATGATCGGGGCTAGCTAACTCGACGATTGCTTGCGAGGTGTTCTTTTAGCTCTTTGAATGCTTGGAGATGAATCTGTTTAGTGCTGCCATTGTTCCAGCTTAGCTTTTGCACTCCTTTTACGAGTGCGGGGTGGCTACATGCTTGTTATTTCCTTTACTTTTTCCTGGTTTGCTTCGATTCCTTTCGAGTTTACCTTGACTTTTTGGACGCCGAAATGCACTTTTCTGGGTTCAACTTTAGCTTCGCCGCTCTTAGGTTGCCGAAGGTTTCTGCGAGGTCATTAGTGTGGTCTTCTCTTTTTCTGCTTGTGACTATTACGTCGTCCACGTATGCGTGGACGTTCTTTCCAATTTGTGACTCGAAGTCTTTTCTTGACATTCTGCAAAAAGTTGGGCCTGGGTTCTTGAGTCCCTCCGGCATTCCGACAAAACGAGTAGGTTCCGAACGGTGCGATGAACCTTGTTTTTTCTTCATCTTCTCTCTTCAGCCGGACATGGTGGTACCCGGAGAAACAGTCCGAGTAATGAGAGCATCTCACTTCTGCGGCCGCATCGACTACCTTGTCTATTCTTGGCAGTGGGAAATCATCTTTCGGGCATGACTTGTTGAGATCTGTGAAGTCTATGCACATTTTCCATTTTCCACTTTTCTTCTTTACTATGACCACGTTTGCCAGCCATTTTGGTTATTTCACTTCTCTTATCACTTGGGCGTCTAGCAGCCTCTCGTACTTCGGCTCTTGCGGTCTCCACCTTTTCTTCCGACATTTTTCTCAATTTATGATTTTTGGGTTTTGCGGATGGGTCTATTTCTAGCTTGTGCTCTATCACCGCTCTGCTTACCCCTTCGAGGTCTCGTGATGACCATGCGAAGACGTCTTTGTTTTTGAGCAAGAAACGGAGGAGCCTTCTTTCTTCGCTTGGCGTCGGACCCGTTCCTATGATTACTCGATCGTCCGAGTACCAGTTTGTCTAGCAATACTGATTTTGTCTCTTCGTCCGGCTGAATTGGTATTGCTTCGTTGTGTGTATCCTTTCTTTCTAGCTTTGCATTTTTCTTGTCCTGCTCCCTCTTAATTTTTCTTTCTTTTTCTTCGACTGCGACTTCTTGGGGCAAGGAGTCGATGGCGCTTATGTTTGCTGTTTCAGGCTGAAGGCTCTCTCTATTGTTCCGCTAGCTGCTAGTCTCCTTTAGCCATGATGACTCCACCGTTTGTGGGCATTTTCATGCGAAGGTATAGACCATGGATCACCGCTTTGAATTTGTTTATTGCTACTCTTCCTAATATGGAGAAGTATGGATAGGTGAGGTCTATGATATGAAATGTTATGAGCTATGTTCTCGAGTTGCAAGTGTTGCCGAAGGAAACCGGCAGCGTGACTTCGCCAAGCAGCAGTATGCTTTTGCTTCCAAAGCCGTAGAGGCTTAGGCTAGAATGCTTCAAATCTTCGTCTTCGAAGCCCATCCTTCTAAATGTGTCATAGAATATTACATCAATCTAGTTGCCGTTGTCAACTAGCACTCTGCTGATTTGCCGGTTGTTGATGTTTGCTTCGATGACGAATGCATCTATGTGAGGATAGCGTTTGAGGTCCAGGTCCGCTTCGGAGAAGTTTATTGGGGCGCACCTCCAGGTTGGCTTCCCTGAATTTTCTGTGTCTCTCTCATTGCTTGTGATGGAGAGGGAGGTCGCGAAGGTACTGGAGATTGTCTTACTAGTCTTCTTGTTTGTATTGCTGGTTCTACGAGGGCATTAGATTGGTACCAAGTGTGGATGGGGGACGTCGGAGCGAAGCCTGCTCTTCGCTGGACTGAGCGGCTCTAGTTTGTATGGTTTTGGTCATCGTTAGCTTGGATCTCGAGCTCACGCACGGTGGGCACCAATGTTGGTGTGCTAAGCCGCGAGGGTAATGCTTACTTAACACACCGAACACAAGGACTGAATGTGCGAAGTATGAAAGAACGAAGTGGTAAGATAAAACCTCTTAGTATAAGCGAAGTTAACTTGCGGATTACATGTGTGTTTACAAGTGACCCTTGCACTCCCTTTATAGTCGAGGGAGCCACATTTTACAAGACCATTATACCCTTGGCCAAACGCCCCAATCCTTCTATGAGGCCGCTACTCTCGAGGGCCTTTCGGGAACGCCAGCCGAAACAGCGTCGCCTACGTCTTCGCTGGCTGCTTAGCTGGAACGCACTCCGGTTCTTCGCTTCGCTTCGCTCTCGCGCCGCTTCGCCTCGCCGGACGGTAGCTCCGCAGGTCGCGGACCCTCGCAATCGGGGCTTGGCCCCATCTTTGGACCTCCCTTGACTTTGCCTCGAGGTATCTCCTTCGCTTCGGTGCCTCGCGCTGTTCGGCGATCTATGCGCGCTGCTTGAAGACAAAACTCGGCGTTAGTGTGAGAAATATGTACCGGGGATCCTTGGCATTGCCTCCGCGTGAAGCCCAGCTCGCGTCGGGCCCCCAACACACGGGGCCGTGGCGAGCAAGGGCCGACCTTGTCGCCGCATCCTACACATGCACTTGCACTCTCCATTTAATTCCATGTGAGAGGGTAACAATATTTCCTACCGGTTACTCATTTAAGCATAGCCATTCTATCGAAAAAATATTATACCTATCCAAAGACCATAGGCAATAGGGATCATAATGCAACTAGGGTTACGATCAACTCCTAAACATAAGTGCACAATACATAAACATAGATATTTGCGAATTTAAATCAAAAACTAAACAACTGGGATTATGCACCGGGCTTGCCTTGGGACGGGTCGAAGTTAGCACTCTCAACCAAGTTCAATTCAGCGAGATCCTCTTCGTGATTTCTTTCTTCGGTCGGGGTCCCTATATGGGTGCAATGCATGATGTGAGTATGGATGCATACACAGATATTTAGTTCATGAAACTTTCTCAATAATGAATTAAAATGACGATGTGTTCATGAAATGAACATGCTTATGTATGACATATGATGCTTGCATATGGATGATAGATCATGACTACATGTCAAAGGGACAAACTTCTAATTAAGAAAAACATTGATAAAGCAACAAATATAAGAATTTATCCTCTCCTGGCTGAAAGCATGGTACACAAGTGAGAGTATTTAAACTACTATCTTTTTATTATGGCATAGGGTTATGTACGAACATAAGCATAAACATGGGGTATGTTAAAATAAATATGCACATGCTATACTCCTGTCATAACTAACCATATGGCCCATGACAAATATGGTCATGCATAAAATGTAAAGTTTTGACATGAATTAAGCATATAATAGTATATGACAATATGTGATGCAATTAATATTAACTTAACAATCCTAAATGAAGCAAATGGTGGTACAAGCAATTTGATACATGATCTCTGTGCAAATACATAAAAGAATCATAAACAATTATAATAAACATTTATACACTAAGTATAGGCTTTTGCATGCATGAAAATATGTAATATGGCAAGATGACATATTATGACAATATGGAATGGCAACTTTCAAAATTAAGCAACTAGTGCTACAAAGCACTCCTAAACATGAATTCTATGGCAAAACATGATTTGCTCATGAGGAACACCAGAAACAAATAATATGATATTTTTGTATGTATTTTTCCTAATTAAACATTCATAGGCAAATATGTGCTGTATAAGCATATAATGATAAATATGATGAAAACATGTATGAATGTACAAAAGGCATGTGCCGGAGGGTCCAATATGTTATATAAAGTGCTCATGTCAATTTTCATAAAGTTTACACATTGCAGGAATTAAATTTACATTTTTAAAGGCTTAACAATATAGCATTTCTTTTTACATGAAACTCCAATTTCTTGCACAGAAACGTAGGTAAATAATTTGACCATTGCAAATTTCACGTTTCAAGTATTCCAAAACATTTTAGTTTACATTTTTCTCATTTTTTTATTTTGGGAGATATGAATTTGTTTAAAGTAGCTAACAAATTTATCATTTTTCTGGATTTAGGGTGTGTGAACAGTAAAAACAAAATCAGAGCTCATGTGTAGCGTTGGATCTTCTATTTCCCTAGGATGGGGCTGTTATTTAAGCATGAGAGATGGTTGCAAAAGATGGATAAGGAAGTGATACAACTATGGTGAGCTTAAGTTCAAGCAAGAGCTCACCGGAGAAGCAAAAATCGACGGTGAAACCGGAAGTAGTGTTCAAGCCATACCTAAGGGAGAGCTTGGGGATCAACCAAAATACACCATGCAAAGCTTGTAGGAGGTCCAGGTGCAGCTTCTTGCTATCCTTGCTCATGCCAAGGTGAACCATAGCATGGAGTTTAAAGGTGAGTAGCCATGGTGGTTGTGTTTGGAGAAAAGAAAAGAGGAAGAAGATAAAGACTTGACTTAGGCTCTTGACCAAAGAGAGGATGAGGGAGAGGAGTCGCATGACGTCCTGGTGAAGCCCCTGGTCTGTCCAGGTGGTGGGAGGCTTAGGAGAGAAGCAAGCTAAGAGATAAGAGAGAAAGGGTGGGTCCCACAAGATTGAAGAATCTGCCAACCTTACTGTTGTAGTCAAGAGCAAGTCAACCAGATTTTTGTTGGGGTTACCCATTTTTGTGGTGGTGTAGCATCAAATTTGGGACAACTTTTATGTAGAACTTTTCTTTCGATTCAGCCTCCAAAAATTAATAAAAATTCTACACTAAAAATTGTTTTCTACTCTTACTGAATTTGTAGGGCTATTTAACCTTAACCAAACATTATGGTAAAACCACTAGAATTCCTATTTTTGAATACCCTTCATGATTATGCAAAAAATATTGGTATGGTTATGTTAACATTTTTTAAGTATGTGCATAATAGCCTATAGGCAATATTGAGCGCACTTGCATATGAGTTAAATATTGCAATATGGTTATATGTCATTCTATGCATATTTTAATATAGCAACTTATAAACAGAATTTAAGCAATAAAACACTTCTAAATACAATCCTCATGATGAAACATACTGTGAGGGGTGATGTGATAAATTTTGATGAAGTTTGTATATTAAAAACTTTTAAAATGGGACTTTCCAAAGCTTAACATGATAGGATTTTGACTTACATGAAACTTTGTTTTTTAACACAGAAGCATACATAGAAACTGGTTCCATGGCAAAGTACAAGTTCTAAGCTTTCCAGAAACTCCTTATTTGCATTTGTCCGAGTTTTCTACCGAAGTTGTACAATTTTTAATTTTCTTGACAGTTCACCGAATTTACAAAAAATGCCATCGCGTTCAAATTTTTCCTAAGTGTGGCGCGCGGCGAGCAGCTCGTCGGAGGAGGGCGGCGCACCACCATTGGGTTAGGGTTTCCCGTTAGGGCTAGGCTTGGCCGCCTGTGCACGATTTGGTAAGGCGGACCAGATGGGCATGGCGGTGGTCAGCTTTGGGGGCTGGAGGTCGAGCGGTAGAAGCATCACCGGAGGATGGCAAAGCTTGGTGCGGGGTCGCTCGAGCAGGCGATGCGGGAGGTAGGCGTGCGTCGTGGAGGTACGCATGTCCGGTGAGAGGCGGCGGGGAAAAGCTTGTTGTCCGCCGGCGTCGTGGTTCGGCCCGACCCGGGAGGAAGGGGGAAACTTACTAAGGCCCTTGGGCATACTCCAAAAGAGAGTAAAGGGCAGGATCTCACCTCAAGCTATCGGATTTCAAGCGGCGGCCAAGGTGGGGAAAAATAGAGCTCCAGTCGGTTTCTCGGATTTCACCGAGGTGGAACGGAAATCTGGTGGGGCTGAGGTTCTTGCAGGCTTCAAGTAGCTCGTGCGACACTTGCTGCTGCTGGACTCGGTGGGAAAACGTGTGGGCAGGGACCTCGAGTGGGGCGACCGGCAATGGCGGCCGGAGGGGGACGCCATGAGGGGCGGCGATCAACGGCGGACATTCCTGCGTTGATTCAACGCTACCTAGGTAATCGTCGACGCGTGGGGCGGCGTTGTGCAGGAGGACGGCGGATGCCCTGGCCGGCATGGGCACCAACGCCGAGGCAGAGGCTGCCGGTGGCCCTGCTCCCTGTTCGAGCCCCTGTTCATCAAGTTTCTCTCTTATTTACCAAAATGCCATGCTGTCACCTCTCTGTTATGGCTCAAAAGCATATCTCTGGTCCCAATTTTTTAAACAAACTTTTGTGCACATTCCTCACTAAATTTTAACCAACTTTTGTTTTGGGCCGATGTTGAGGTTTTGCTCCCAAAAATTCAGGACTCAAGTCTATTTTTCTGCATTTGCCCAATTTTTCTAGGGATTTGTCCCATGAGAAAAAATAAGAAAAAATGTCCTAAAATCATGTTTTGATCTACTCTACAAGGATCTGCAAAAATATTGGCATACTTTTGTTGAGGATCATTTTGTTTTCAATAGTTGGGTTTAAACTAAATTTAAATTTTAAAATTTTCAAACACCCTAGTTCATTATTTCATGTGCTTACTCAATTAATTATGTTTTAACTTCAGTAATCAGGGTAGTGGCAGGGTTCACACGTGTTTTGTGACACGGGATGTCGTAAGAGCTAGACAAGTTTGTGGCACTGTTCATAGATGACATACTCATCTACTACAAGAGCATTGAAGAACATGAAAGGCACTCGAGAACAATGATGGACCGCCTCGAAGCCATCAACTGTATGCCAAGTTAAACAAGTGTGAATTGTGGCTACAGGAAGTTAGATTCCTAGGCCATGTTATTAATCCTGAAGGATTGGCAGTAGACCCTACTAAAGTTGAAGATGTTAAGGACGGGAGACAACCCAAGAATGCCACAGAAATCATGAGTTTTCTGGGATTAGCAGGCTACTATCAGAGATTCATTGAAGGATTTTCGAACATTGCAGAACCAATGGTGGAGCTCACCCAAAAGGACGTAAAGTTCCAATGGAGTCCAGAGTGTGAGAAGAGTTTCCAAGAGTTAAAGAAAAGATTCATCGAAGCCCCAATCCTCACTTTACCAGATATTCGTAAGGATTTGGTGGTATAGTGTGATGCCTCTCGAAATGGATTAGGTGTGCTTATGCAAGATAACCGAATCGTTGCATACGTATCAAGGCAACTCAAGCTAGAGTAGCAAAACTGGCCGACACATGATTTGGAATTAGCAGCCATGGTGCACGCACTAAAGATTTGGAGGCATTACCTCATTGGTAACAAGTGCAAGATTTTCACGGACCATAAGAGTCTGAAGTATATCTTCACCCCGCCTGACCTCAACCTGAGACAGAGAAGATGGTTAGAGCTGATAAAGGATTATGACTTGGATTTCAAGTATTACCTAGGCAAGGCAAATGTGGTAGCCGATGCACTTAGTCGTAAGGCGTACTGCAAGAATGTAAGTGCCACCACCATCAGCCCTGAGTTATCCTAGGAGATGGAAAATTTGAACTTACACAGAACTCCCTCGGGTGTAGCACAAGTGTTAGAACTGCAACCAACATTAGAGACAAAGATCCGAGAAGCTCAACTCCAAGACCCACAGATTAAGGAACAGAAGAAACTGATAGCAGAAAACAAGGCACCAGGACACCAGATGGATGAAGAAGGAACCTTATGGTTTGAGGACCGGATCTGCGTACCCCACGTGGACAACCTTCGGAAACTCGTGATGGAAGAAGAACATGACTCCACATACTCAATCCACCCTGGAGCCCCCAAGATGTACCAGGACCTGAAGTAGAAATACTGGTGGAGTCGAATGAAGAAGGACATAGCAGAACATGTCGCTCGATGTGACACTTGTAGCTAAATCAAGGCATAACATCAAAAGCCATCTGGCCTACTATGACCTCTGCACATTCTCACCTAGAAATAGGATGAAATATCTATGGACTTCATCGTAGGTTAACCGCATACCCCGAAGGGAAATGACTCGATATGGTCAAAGTCGACGGACTGACCAAAGTCGCTCACTTCATAGTGGTAAAGAAAACCTACAGAGGAGATGCGTTAGCTCAGTTCACCCAATTCACCTCTCACTTCTGCCAAAGTTTGCACGAGAGGCTACAGACAGGACTTGACTATAACTAAGCCTACCACCCTCGGACCGATGGATTAACCGAGCGAGTCAATCAAATTCTTGAGGATATGTTGCGAGCTTGCGTACTGACATATGAGAAGGACTGGGAAGCAAGACTGTCTTTCACTGAATTCTCCTACAGCAACAACTACCAAGACAGCATCAAGATGGCCCCGTTGGAGATGTTGTATGGCTAGAAATGCAGAACCCCTCTTATGTGGTCTGAACTTAGAGAGAGATCCATTTTCAGACCTGCCATCATAACCGAGGCATAAGAGAAAGTGGTTGCTATCAGAGAAACACTCAAGGCATCACAAAGCACACAAAAGAGTTACGCTGACAAGCACCATGGAGAGTTACAGTTTAGCCTAGGAGATCATGTCCAGCTAAAGGCATCGCCCATGAGAGGAACACGGAGGTTCCAAGTATGAGGCAAATTGGCCCCTCGCTACGTAGGACCCTTTAAGATACTAAAAAAGGTCAAAGAAGTAGCCTACCAGCTTGAGTTACCAGAAACTCTGTCCGATGTACACCCAGTGTTGCACGTTTCACACTTAAAAAGATGCTTCTAGGTACAAGCACAACAGTTGCCTTTAGACTCGTTGACCTTCAACCAGACTTATTCTATAAAGAATATCCCCTTAAGATCTTGGATACAACCACTCGTCGGACACGGACGGAGGCTATAAATGTCCGTCGAGTGCAATGGAATAATTATACCGAGAATGAGGCCACATGGTAAAGAGAAGACGACCTCGAAAGGAATTTCCCAACCTCTTCGAGGATCGGCATGAATCTCGTGGACGAGATTCATTTTAAGTGGGGTATGTCTATAACACCCCGATTTTCGACCAACTAAAATATACCTAAGAAATCATTTTCTTTATTCAGGAAAAACCTTTTCAAAAATAGATAGGAATTTAAAACTTAAAGTAGACACAACAATGGACAAATCTTTTAAAATAAAACATGTGAAATTTGAAAACATGATTGTTTTTCCTTCCTTCATTGCTTGGATTTTATTTTCTTTATTTATTTCTGATTTAATTGGATTTTATTGAATTTATTGGAATTGGTCTGGATTTAAATGGAGAAAAGAGGAAAAAGGAAATAAAAAAGGAATTAACCAAGCCGCCCTACCCCAATCTCCATCCCTAGCCCAAACCTCCCTCACCGTCATGGCCCAGCCCAAGATCGCCCATCCCCCACGTCCCCTACACCGGTCGCCCGTCCCCCTTCCCGCTACAGCCGGCCAGCCTGCAACCCTCGCGCTCGCCGCCAGCCTATAAAATCCGCCTCCCGCCTTGGGCTTTTCTCGCCTCCCTTATCCCATCGGTGCGCCCGCCGCATGCGGAACTCCGCCTCGGTGAAGCGAGTGGGAAAGTGCCAACCACCGTTTCACCATTCTCCCCTTCCTCTCGCCCTAAGACTAGCCGCCGTCCGATCCCCATCGACCACCAGCCGTCCAGCCCCCATCCGACCGCCTCCGCCCGAGCCATGCCCATCGCCGATGGCGCCACATGTGTGTGCGCACATCAGCCCCGCGCCACCGCTGCACCACCCATCGACGGGCCAACTCATCCTCGCTGCATGCCACCGCACACAGCCATCCCGCAGAGCAGCTTCGCCATGACCCCCTAGTCACCGGTGTGCCCGACACACCCTCTCCGGCGAGCCCTCGCCCGCTCCGCCACCCGCGGACTAGCTCACCGCCTCGGTCCACGGGGTTGATGGATCCATCCCACTCCTTTTTATTAGAAAAATAAATCCGTAAATCCCAAAAACCTATATTTATATTTAGCCACCTAGCCTTTCCCAAAATTAGATTTTACATAAACCCCCTATCCTAGCTGAAATAAACATTTTTACATTTTAACCCTCCCACTTTCCAGAAATTCACAAAAGTACCCTTCCCTTATATAAAGCCCCCGTCCATTTTATAAAAACACCCCTAGAACTCGCCGACGACCATTACTTTTCAACCGTAGCTCCGTTTCGAGCGATTCGGATGCGTGGAATCTTCGTAACAAACCCTAGCCCCCGAAGCCCTCCTCTCCACTCCATTTTATTTGGTTTTTCTTTATTATTGCCTTTTCTCTTTGTTATTTTATGTGGCGATAGCTTACTTATAGCAACGCCTGTCTCGTACACAAGGACAGACCAGGAGCAGGAGCCCGAGGACCAAGACCACGAGGAAGACTTCGAGGACGCGTTAGGAGGAAAGCTCTATCTATACCTTGATCTTGATTGCTCCTATCATTTTGCTAAAACCACACCTATTTAAGAGCCTATTCTTATATGCATTATTCCTTGCAATTATTTTATTAGACATCTAGTTGCTTTATATTAATGTTCTATCACTATAGATATGAATGTTAGATCCTGGATTGGCAATTTATACCCTTCTCCTTATCCTTGATAAACCTAGATGTTATTCTTAACATAGTTAACGATGACGTTGTAGCAAATGCTTAGGAACCTGTTACTATATTACCATACACCGCATTTGTGAAAATGTGTAAAACGAGATTGGTGGTGTGTGTTATTGGGTGGGTGATAGATCAACCGTGTTAAGGTGAAGTTGGGTGGGAAATTACTAGGTCGTGGGCGAAACTCCTTAGTACTAGTATAGAATACTTGGTGTTTAGGTGTAAGTCCATTCGGTATGGATGAGTGTTTGCCCTGCCATATAAGGACCGGTTCTTCGGACCCCAATTGGTGATTTAGTGTACAACACGGAACCTGTTGTGGGCAGGATCGACACCAAACCTTAGGTTACGCAACAAGAAGTTCCATCGGGTGGAGTAGTTTACCGACCTCCAGGGGACACTTTTGGTGAAGTCCAAGTACTTGGCAACTTTGGTTGACGGTATGCCTTGGTGTCATATCGGTCGGACCCCGGACAATCGTGGTGGACTTGTGGGCGTGCCTAGTTGCGGTGGAAGCGTTATGTGTTCCATAGCCGAGAACATATAGCTTGTCGGTAAAGTGTACCAACGTCTGCAGAGTGTATAACTATCTCGGATGTCGTCCGCTATCACGGTATATTGACACGCCAAGCCTTGAGCTCTCATCTATTAGCCACATATATTATCTCCCTGGTGTGTAAGTGGGCATCCTTGTGCCCGTGATCCGGAAATGGTGTTGGCCCTGTGTGCAAGAGCTATTATGACCTTCGGTCGAAGGCTCAACTAAAAATGCGAGAACCGTCTGGGTCGATGAACATTCCCCCAGGTCCAATCAACTAAAATTACAAAATTGTTTCCCCCTTACAAAAACCCCTTTAGTTCTGTAGTGAGCCCTTGCATACATGCTTCCCGCAAAACCGTGAAACTATTCCTTGACCATAACCCCAAATGCATGAATATATACCCTTTGCTAGTGGTAGAGCTTGTTGAGTACCTTATGTACTTACTCGTTGCTTAATCATTTAGAGGAACATGGAGATTGCTTGTGGAGTTTATGAAGCTTTCTATTGTGGTTTTTTTTCATTTGAGGCTGGCTTATCCGCCTCCTTGTTTGTAATCAAGACTATGTATGCCCTAGCTATTTTCCCTTTGAGGAAATAATAAAGGTCGATGTATTAGATTTGTGTCATCTACGTGTGTTCTAACTATTGTTCCATGTATTGGTACGTATATATAGTGTAGTCCCCTAGGAAGGGCGTCACAAATGATCAAACATAACAAAAAAAAGTCAACGACGACAACAATTTTGGAACGGATGGAGTATAATTTAACTCAAGGGATCCTTTGGAATGTAGGATTATAAAAACGTAGGAATAGGAAAAACATAGGATTGGAGTTGGATATGTTTTTGAATCCTTTGGAACGAAATAATGCAGGAATTATTCCTAGAGGATGTTTGGATACATCACATGAAAAACCAGAAATTTTATGGTTACATGTTTATTAATGGGAGGGAACAAAGAGAGAGAAAGAGTGATCATATGACGCAATCCTTCAATTCAACTTATGGAGGAAACTTTCCTATCCCACAAAATTGCTATGAAGCAATCTTTCAATCCAAATGGTGTATGTAGGATTTTTTCTCTTTAGGTCTAGTTCCTCTATTTTTTCTCCACAATTCCTTTGTTCCAAAGGAGGCCTTATGTATAGTGCCTATTGCTTCTTGGAGAAGTTTATTATTCCATCGATGAGATACATGTCCCGTCACATCAAAATTATAAAATCAATTTATTTAAAAGTTGTGAAGTTATAAAACTTGGCATAAGTGTAATTGATATAGTTGTAAAAATGCACACAAAGTGTCTCGTTGGGGGAGGATCACCACCTTACCCCAATAGGCCGGCCCGGAGGAAATAGGCCCAACAAGGCCATGGAATAAGCGCCTCACATGCCGGGCAGCCGAAAGAAGAAGCACTTGGAGGTGAGGACTTGGCACAACCAAGACCGAATAAGGCCATGAAGAGGGAATTCAGCCCAAAAGTAGATGGAATAGAGAGGGGGCATAGGTGTAATTTGTGGGGACCGATATCGACCATTAGGGTTGAGAGAGTATGAGGCTATAAATACTCTCTCAACCCATCACATCAGCCCATCTTTGAACTCTCCCTGTAATACCACAGTAATAGAAATGAGATTCTCCGTATGGGTCCTTCGTGACTCCTGCCGGTTCCAAGGCCCTTCGTAGTTTTCCTGTTTCTTCTCAATAGGTCTAGCCCAAGGACCTTCGTAGTCCTGAAGCCCATCTGATTCTCCGGGACACCCTTGGACTGACCCATTCCTTGTTGATTGTGGCCTTCGTAACCACAACAGTGTCAACTCTAAATTTAACTTTATCTGAAAAAATAAACTAACAAATCACAAGAAAGAAGACAAATTAACTACTGTCTTTTTATTTCTTCCATTTTCTTCATTATTTGTCAATTTTTTATCTTTTAGATAAAGTTAAGTTCAAAGTTAAAACTTTTCACTATTACGAGATCCATGCTTTGATTGTGTAATATGTGTTCGGGTCTACAGGTGTGACTTTGGTGCTCCAATATATGCATCGGTTGTGTTAGTGTTAAGAATAACTGAACTATTATCTAAACAAATTGTACTATTGGCAAGCACGTAGTAGGAATATTGTGTAACATGTTAGAGTACAAATCTGTCCAGAAGATCCAGTCACAAGTTATATCGAATGGACCTCAACAAAGATACTAAAGCGGGATGCCTACACGCCAAGCATTCCCATCACGTCCAACTTCAAATCTTTCTCTATAGTGACCAGCTTCCTGTGCATCGCTTGTATACTTTTCTATTGTATACCTAAAATCTCAAATCTCAACCAAAAGTCTCAAGCAAGAGTTCCTGTACTTAAGCATCCATTCCTAAATCCGCATCTTATCCCTTGGCACATGGATGGGTTCAAAAATGGTTGTTGAAGTGCAAATGTGCTTATTAAATTTTAAGAAAGGACATGTGTGTAGAGTTTCGTGTTCCAAACTACTCCATCCGTCCCAAAATATTTGACGTTTAGGTCTCTATTAGGTTCATCCAAGATGCTACTGAACTTGGACATAATGGTTGTCTAGATTCATAGAAGATGTTATAAACATGAACACACAAAGACAGAGCAAGAATGACATAAACTAGGACAGAAGGAGTCCTGAATTTTTTTTTTTTTTTTTTTTTTTTTGAGCTCAAGTAGAGCTCCTGATGTAAGTTGAATTTCGTGGAGGGGACCATACATAGTTTTAGGCATACCCACCCAATGCTTCTGTGGAGCTGGAAATCGATCAATTAATTAACATTTGACATCCCTCGATTGCCAATTTTATAGAAAATAAAGGGCTCAGATGGAATCAACCTTAGCAGCCTTAGCCACCTAACCATGTGGACAAGTAGACCAGAAGAACGTGCGAAACCGACGGAACTGAATTATTTTCTTTCCATTATAGGAACAATAGAATCTTCTACGTCTGTCGGCTACAAATAGCTACTAGTTTTAAGCACCTCTCAACTCATGGCGCAACACAACAACAATCCAGCAGCCATGGCATTTTCTAACAGTCTTGTAAGTTTTGCTTTAGCAATGGCAGTGGTAATCGGGGCCGCTGTGGCTCAGAACACTCCGCAGGACTTCGTCAATCTTCACAACCAAGCACGCGCAGCGGACGGAGTCGGTCCGGTGACGTGGGACCCGAGGGTTGCCAGGTTCGCGCAGGATTATGCTGCCAGGCGTGCTGGCGACTGCCGGCTGCAGCACTCGAGCGGGCCGTTCGGCGAGAACATCTTCTGGGGCCCTGCGGGGTGGCAATGGAACGCTGCCGACGCGGTCCAATTGTGGGTGGACGAGAAGAAGAACTACCACCACGACAGCAACTCCTGCGACCCGGGCAAGGTGTGCGGGCACTACACACAGGTGGTGTGGCGCAACTCTGCAACAGACCGACCCACGGATCGTGATTCCCGAGGTGCTGTTTAAGCAGACACTTGATAATACAACAACTGACCAACTTTATATTACAACAGTGGAAAGAACTTCATAATTTACATCAGAGTTTATTTAGTTCAAAGCAGCGGAAGTTTAACAAGTTCAAGTTTAGAAAAGGTGCGGAAGCAAACATAACGTTGATACGTCTCGACGATATTATACAGCAAAAGGTGATAAATCCGAGCCCATACGGATTATCACGTAGCCAAGCACATTACTGCGGCAGACTAGGCTCCCAGTGGGAAGTCCAGCCCTCTGGAATCTGCATATCCCAGGGCATAACACCAACAGGGCAATCTAATGCATCACCTGAAACAAAACAACAAAGGCACAAAGCCTGAGCAACTAGAGCTCAGCAAGACCGACCCGTCAACATGGCACTCTAAGGCCGACGCCTAGACATGCAAGGCTCGGAGGGTGTAGCTGGTTTTGATAATAAAACAGCGACTAAGCCATTGATCCTTACTTTCATGATTTTAGCATTTATTAACTTGTACATAACAGTAACAAATACATTAGCATCAAGAAAGATATCAATACTGTAAAGCATAAGTAAAAGTCATCACAGGAAACCATAATTATCCAAAGCTTCGTTCAAGTTGTTACTACGATGTGACTCGGTTCACAAGCGGTACTCATTACTGCGAGGGACAGCGATACGCATCGATTTATCACCAGCTGGGAAAACCCGAGGTACACGACATACGCATCATTTAAGAACACGTATATCAACCGTTCACCATGACATCCTACAACTTTGTAGGGTCCAAATCCTCGAGTGGGCAGCCGTTCAACAAGCACCTCGTGAACCTGTCCACCCCAACGGATCCTACAACCAAGGATTCGGGTAACCTACGCCATTGCAAGCTATTAAGGTTACGTAGGTTTACTAGTTCCCATACAACTAGCATGCACTCGGTACTCGTTCAATACTTGCTCAAGCAGGGCCAACAACGACACGGTCCTTAACCGACGACAAGCGGGGCTACAGCCTTGCAAGCCATGTCCTCTCGAAGGCACATGCACTTGCCCTTTCACCTACAGGGCCCGTCCACGTCTCAACTTTTAGTGGTTTACACGAACGATCTGCCACCTTGCGAGACAAGCCCTCTCCAGGCCCTTGCCTTCGCTCTTTCCAAACAGACTCGTTCGGTCTCAAGATTAGCTTTTCAGATTCATTAACTTCCGAGTCTCGAAGCCTCCATGCTCCGAGTACAATTAAGCAAGTTATACCAATAAACTTATGACGTAAGCATAGCCAGTTTTCTATCGAACTACCCGAACCAAGTATATCACTAACATAGGTCATATTGGGAAACAATGCAGGTGGGTTTCAAACATCACCTACACTTAATGCACAAACACCCTAGACATCTAGTAGTGTTATACCGAAAGGAAAAACATTTAAACACCGGGAGGATGCACCGGGGCTTGCCTTGTGCCACGATGGAAATGTTAGCAACTTCGGTGCCGGTTCTTGTGTTGATTCCTTCCGAAGATCCTCGACCGGCACTTCGTCGTTTCCTAAATTAACGATGTGTCAATAGCGATGAATGCAGACAATGCAAAGGTATGATGATGCAAAAGTCTATGGTACAAGCATAGCTAGGTTACAAACATGGTTCTTGAAGACATATGCATACAAATATAAAATTTATTTTGAAGTGAACCTATCATTTTATGTGACTTTCATATGAGTTTAGAACATAAGTATGGTTAAAGGCAAAACAGTTGTTGAGCACTTCTAACTTGTTCTTCTAACCTGCCTACACATAACAGGAATATGTGGCCTTAACTAATTAACATGCATGCATGAGAACAAAAATTTATTTTAAGGCAATTCTATTATTTCATGTGACCTATAATTATGAAAGATGGTATGCGCAAATTAGCTACCATATGCACACATGCATAAACAGTACCAAAACATTACACTAGCAGATAGAGCAGATCAAAACTAAACTAATAAAGTTGGGTTTGCAATTTTAGCATAAACAAAGAATTAATTATGAATTAACTAGTGTTTTGGATGTTCTGATAATTCTAGGAAAAACCATCAAGACTCTCTGATCACCAAATTGACCAGATGGTAGAGCATGGAACAAGGAATCCAACAAAATTTGATTGACTCAATTTGGAGTTCCGAATCAAAAGATATGATTTTTGCAAGGTTATTGTATTTTCCTGAATTTTTAATTCGCGAAAATAGAAAATCCTAGAACTGGACCAATCGGAGAAAAGCCACACGAGAGGGCTGCAGAGTTTGGGATCGGCAGTGGCTATGACCACACGGAAATCCGGCCGGTGTGACCCATGCTGTGGCCATGGCGCGCGGTGGCCGGAGACGACGGCGGCTCGCCGGACTTGGGCCGGACGGCGACGAAGTTGAACGAACTCACTACCTAGAGGTTCGGAGCGACGTGGGGAATACGGTGGTGAGGACGGTCTCGCCGGAAGTTGGCCGGAAGCCTGCCGGCGGTGAGCGACGACTAAGGCGCGGCTCCGGCGAGGCGTAGAGCTCGCCGTGACTAACCATAATTGGGGAAAAACACACCGAGAGCATCTACGGAGCACAGGGAACAACGGCACGATGATGCGCGACCTTGGGGCTGGCCGGAGAGTGGTGTTCGCCGTGGAGGCAGAGACGACGACGGTCCGAGCTCCGGGAAGATGGCAAAATTCCGGTGGTTGGCTGCATGAAACCAGATGGTTAGTTTCTAGGATTGAAGAGGAGGCAGTTGCGCACGCGGGAAACGAAACGAAATCGGAGAAGCTCACCGGCCGATGGGAATTTGGAAGCGTGGCAGCGGCTACCCGGCGGTGGTCTCGCCACGAAAACTAGCTTCGATCTCCCGGTTCAAAGCAGCTCGGCCGGATTGAAGGCCATGGGGAGGTTGGTGGCGAGCTTGCGCAGCTGTTTGTGGTGGCGGCTTGCCGGGGACAGCCGGAGCTGGGCGAGCAGCGGAGGAGCAGAAAGACGGATGGTGGCGATTTGCTTCGGTGGAAAAAATCAGAACGAGGGAGAGAGAGAAAACCGGAGGACCACGGTGCGGCTTTATCCGGTTCCGGTGAAGAGCGAAGCCGGAGAAGCAGCTGCGTGGCCGGGTTGCCCTCGTGGCATGCAGGGGCGTGGGCACGCGGGGCTTGCCGTGTCCGAGTGTGGCGGTGCAGGGAGACACGAGCAGAGAGAGAGAAGGATCGGGAGGAAGATCGGAGCGATAGATCGGGCATTTTGCAAAAGCGTCCTTGCAGTTTTCTCAAAATATCGTATTTCCATGGCTCTACAAATTATGCAAAAAAAAATTCAGGGATGCTAGTGAGAGCATTCTGAAGCTTTTTTTCCTTTTATGTCCAAGACCAGATTCCAAACATTTTTGGAGATAGAAATTCCACTAGGAAAATAAACTCGTACTTCGAGTCCATTTATTTGTGGGCATTTTCAAATGGGAATAATTCCTAGAAAATTGTTCATAATTCCTTTCAGCACATGCTTGACCAAATAGAATTTTCACACTCACCAAGGTGCGGACTTTGACATTGTTATTTCTTGTAGCCCGTTTCTTAGTGGAATTTTAAATCCAATTAATTTCAGCAGTGACAAAACTTGAAATGCCTCTGCCTAATTCATAATTGCGTGCAGTCGTGTGGTAATGTAAGCGTAGTGACACCAGGGGTGTCACAACCCTCCTCCTTAAAGAAATCTCGTCCCGAGATTTAAAGCAGAGCTAAAGGAGGTAAATACATTACTGCTCATACCTGAAAATTGATGGAGAAATCCTGGGTAATGGGTATGAAGAAATTCTGTTGTTTCCCGGTAGCTTCATCTTCGGAGTGATTGCTCCATTGAACCTTATAGAACTTGAGATTTCGTTTCCGAGTGACGCGGTTCTTCTCATCGAGCACTTTTACCGGGTACTCGGAGTAAGTGAGATCAGGTTGTAATCGTTCAACATCTTCCAAAATAATGTCCACTGGAGGCTTGAGACACTTCTTCAATTGGGATACGTGAAAAATGTTGTGTACTCCAGATAATTTGATTGGCAATTCCAGTTTATAAGCTACCGGTCCACATTGTTCCAATATTCTGAACGGTCCGATATAACGAGGTGCCAATTTTCCTTTTATACTAAAACGTTGAATGCCCCTCATAGGAGATACTCGTAGATAGACATAATCGTCCTTGTCAAAGGTAAGGGGTCGACGACGCTTATTTGCATACATCTCCCGACGTTGCTTGGCAGCCTTTAAATTGGCTTGAATAACCCGAACCTTTTCTTCAGCTTGTTGTACTAGATCTGGTCCAAAGGTGACTCTTTCTCCAGCACTCGACCAATTTAGAGGGGTTCGACAACTCGCGTCCATATAAGGCTTCAAATGGTGTCATACCCGCACTCTCTTGATAACCGTTGTTGTAAGAGAACTCAGCGAGAGGCAGATATTCATCCCAATTACCTCCATGTTTTAAGACACAAGCCCTAAGCATGTCTTCCAAAATCTGATTGACACGCTCGGCTTGTCCATCGAGAGCTGGGTAATAAGCTGAACTCGCGGATTAACTTAGTATCCAAAGATGCATGAAGTTGTTCCCAAAATCTTGCCACAAATTGGGAACCTCGATCTGAAATAATTGTCTTGGGCACACCATGTAAGCATAAAATCCTGGAGATATAAAGTTCGGCATACCGGCGAACCGAGTAGCAAGTGTTGACCGGTATGAAATGAGCCGACTTAGTGAGTCGGTCCACAACAACCCGGATGGAGTCATGCTTACGAGTCGTGCGAGGAAGACCAACAATGAAATCCATACTAATGTCATCCCACTTCCAAGCAGGAATACTTAATGGTTGCAGAAGACCCGCTTTCTTCAAATGGTCCGCCTTGATCCTTTGACAAGTATCACACTCGGCGAC
The DNA here is from genome assembly GCA_031894775.1 of Chloris gayana. Classification (NCBI taxonomy): domain Eukaryota; kingdom Viridiplantae; phylum Streptophyta; class Magnoliopsida; order Poales; family Poaceae; genus Chloris; species Chloris gayana. The sequence continues at coordinate 282,928 of JAUNZO010004409.1, forward strand.
GTAGCGAGCAACTTCTCGTTTCATCCTAGTCCACCAAAAACTTTCTCTTAATCCTTGATACATTTTGTTACTACCAGGATGAATCGAATACTTTGATTGGTGTGCTTCATCGAGAATCTTACGACGGAGTTTAAAATCCTTAGGAACAACCAATCGATCGTTAAACCATAGAGCACCATTATTATCTTGTCGAAAGCATGTTGCCTTGCCATCTTGAATTTTCCTCCGAATATGAGCCATACCCGGATCCTTTTTCCGAGCAGCAATTACTTCTTCTCTCGATAGTAGAATGGACCGCCGGATTGTGTATAGCTGCCTTAGGTATAATGTGGGGACTTGGTTCAGTAGTAGAAACATCTTCAGTGTGGTCCAACAACCGTAACACCAAATTATTGCAATGCTCTTTACGACTCAGTGCGTCGGCAACGACATTAGCTTTACCAGGATGATAATGTACTTCCAACTCATAGTCTTTTATTAACTCTAACCATCTTCTCGGCGCATGTTCAGATCCGATTGTGTAAATATATACTTAAGACTCTTGTGGTCCGTGTAGATATGCACCAGGTTACCGAGCAAATAGTGTCGCCAAATCTTGAGTGCAAGCACCACCGCAGCTAATTCCAAATCATGTGTAGGGTAGTGTTCTTCATGCTTACGTAATTGTCGAGATGCATAAGCAATAACACGGCCTTCTTGCATAAGCACACATCCAAGTCCCGTACCGGATGCATCACAATACACATCAAAGGATTTAGTGATGTCCGGTTGAGCCAATACGGGAGCAAGTGGTTAGCAACTTCTTCAAATTCTGAAAAGCTTCTTCACATTGGTTATTCCATTCAAACTTCACTTCCTTCTTCAGTAGCTTTGTGATAGGTTGTGCTAGCTGTGAAAAATTGGGGATGAAACGCCGATAATAACCCGCTAGTCCAAGAAAACTTCGAATTTGTGAGACAGACTTTGGTTGTTTCCAATTCAATACATCCCGAACCTTTCCAGGGTCAACAGCAATGCCTTCACTTGAAACCACATGACCAAGGAATGGAACTCGATCTAACCAAAATTCACACTTGCTAAACTTGGCATATAACTTATGATCCCGCAAGCGTTGTAGTATAATCCGAAGATGTTCGGCATGCTCTTCCTTATCCTTGGAGTATATGAGAATATCATCAATAAAGACCACTACAAACTTATCCAGCTCCGGCATGAACACCGAATTCATCAAATACATGAAGTAGGCCGGAGCGTTGGTTAATCCAAAGGACATTACTAGATACTCATAAAGACCATATCTAGTAGAGAAGGCAGTCTTCGAATATCTTCTTCTCGAATCTTGATCCGATGGTACCCCGAACGAAGATCAATCTTTGAAAACACTTTTGCACCAACCAATTGATCAAATAGAATGTCAATACGGGGTAATGGATATTTATTCTTGATGGTCACTTCATTCAACGGTCGATAATCGACGACAAGGCGTAGACTTTTGTCCTTCTTCTTCACGAACATGGCAGGGCAACCCCAAGGTGACGAACTTGGGCGTATGTACCCTTTGTCCAACAAATCCTTCAGCTTGGACTTTCAGCTCTTTCAACTCATTATGTGCCATCTTATACGGCTGTCGAGAAACCGGAGACGTTCCCGGTTGGAGTTCGATTTTGAATTCAACATCGCGGTCAGGAGGAAGACCAGGAAGATCATCAGGGAATACATCCGGAAACTCGCGAACAATGGGAATATTTTCCAAGGATTTTTCTTCGAGATGATGGACGATAAGACTTTTGGTTGGAACCAGACTCAAAGGAATGGAATCCGGTCCATGAATTGGAGAATTCAAATGAACAATGCGAGGGCGATGTCTAGCAAAGCCTTGTGAAAAGTCATCCATTGCATACCTAAAATAAGATCTATCGCTTGCTGCTCTAGCATAATAAAGTTGGTGGAATATACCTTCGATTCAATTCCACCGGTGCCTTTCCTAGGATTTGATCAGCATGAATTTGACCACCAGGAGATCGAATAGTATAAGGATTTTTAGTGGTATAGGTAGATAGGTTATGCCTTCGAATGCAAGACTCGGCTAACAAAATTATGAGAAGCACCCGAGTCGAACAAAATGACAACTGGGCGAAGATGTAGCGAGAACATACCCGCAAGAACAGGTTCACCTTCCGGGATGTCATCCAGACTTGTGAAATTCACACGGCCGATCCCGTTAGAAGAACCTCGTTGTTGAATTGTAGCTTGCCCTGGCGATCGCTCGTTACCATTCTTCTTCGGAAATGGACAACTATTGATGAAATGACCAGTTTGACCACAATTGTAACAACCTTTAGGATTATTCTGCCCAGCTTGAGGAACACTACGCGCAGACTGATTTGCTTGCTGTTGAGGTGGTGCACGTTGAGCAAACCGCTGCTGCTGGGGTGGCCTATCATAACCTTGCTGTGGCGGGCGATAATATTGTTGCTGGGGTGCTGCCCGAAAGCGTTGTCCGATGGGTGAAGTGTACACCGGACGATACTTCGTGGAGGACCAGGAGGTGTACCACTTGGTGGAGCCTTCCTCTTGCGCTCATCGGCTAGCACTTCGCGCCGAGCATCCTCCTGAATGATAGCTGCATTAACCAGATCATTAAAAGTTCCAGTGGACTGCCAAGTTAATTTCTCCTTTAACACGGGGTTCATGCCCCTTCGGAAAGCAGCACGCTTCTTTTCTTCGGTGTCCACATAAAGAGGAGCATATTGGGCTAAATGATTGAACTTCTCGGTATACTCAAGAACGGTCCTCCCTCCTTGTTTCAAATCTTGAAATTCTTGCAGCTTTCTTTCCATCAATGCGGCAGGAATAAAACGAGCACGAAAGGCAGTTTTGAATTCATCCCACCGCACTATGTGTCCTTCCGGAAGAGAAGCCGGATAATTCGCCCACCAAGCATTGGCGGGTCCTTGCAGTAGCTGTGCTGCGAAGAGAGGCTTTTGTGCGTTGGTGCACTGCAGCAATCCAAACTTGGACTCTATGCCACGGAGCCGATGATCAGCATCCAGGGGCTCGTTGGCACGCTCAAATGGTACCGGATGAGTTGAAAGAAAATCTTGATAAGTACTTTGTCGTGGATGATCGTCACGACGTCCACCATTGCGACTTGAGTTCCGAGCTATTTCCCCGAGCAATCCAGTGTCTTCTCGCCTTGACTCAAGCAACATGGCGAGAATCTGTTCCAAGGTAGCTGGTGGTGGCGGTGGAGGTGCATTGTTGTGAGCTCCTTGCCGAGAACTCTCGGCCTCGGAGCAATTGCGAGTGTTCACCATGCTGAAATAAAATTGTGGATGTACTTTAATTCCTTACTCCTTATAGACCAACACGATCCTTTTAGGAAAATCAAAGTACATGATAAGGAAATTTCAGAATAGCAAACTGATAACGAAGTTGAAGATCTTTCAAGACATTCGAAATCAATTACGAGGATTTTCAAGGATAGGATTTGGAACAAAATCTAATCGAACTTGAAATTTTTAGGACATCCTTAAGTCAAATTTTAAGTTCTTGATTATTCCAATTTGTTTTTTTTTCGAATAGCAATCGGAAGGTTGAAAAGTGAGATAAGGCATATTTTAGTTCAGTTATTTTATGCCATGCCATGATGCAAGTTTTATTTTTAAACCTAACCGTTCCTCACTCAAAAGAAAATAGTACTTCCGTCTTAGCGGTAAACGAAACTTTGGTGGCGACCCGTACTCAACCACGTAAGTTAATCTAAGTTTTCGATACACAACACACTAACGTGGTTAGTGTACCTGCAGAAGATCCATTTCAGAAACAATACATCAAATTCAAAAGAAACTACGAAAATAAAAGCAGTTCTACTAGTAACGATCCATGGAAAAGGATCGTCCCGTGGTATCCCACGAGCCAAAGGAGGTCCCGTATACGTCTCGCGGAAACAGACACCGATATCCGCGTGTCGGCCCACGCACGTACCTTCGTTGAAGATTCCGTAGATGCACATAATTAAACAATCACAACCCAGGGTTAGTTTTTGCCACCAACTCTAACATCCTTATACCGGGCTTACTAACGTATCCTCACTCGTAAATACGACGTGGTTTTCAAAATATGTCATAGTTGTTTTATTACCATGGAATTGGCTCCGATACCAGCTGCAACAGCACCGACCCACGGATCGTGATTCCCGAGGTGTCTGTTTAAGCGGACACTTGATAATACAACAACCGACCAACTTTATATTACAACGAGTGGAAAGAACTTCATAATTTACATCGGAGTTTATTTAGTTCAAAGCAGCGGAAGTTTAACAAGTTCAAGTTTAGAAAAGGTGCGGAAGCAAACATAACGTTGATACGTCTCGACGATATTATACAGCAAAAGGTGATAAATCCGAGCCCATACGGATTATCACGTAGCCAAGCACATTATCTGCGGCAGACTAGGCTCCTAGTGGGAAGTCCAGCCCTCCGGAATCTGCATATCCCAGGGCATAACACCAACAGGGCAATCTAATGCATCACCTGAAACAAAACAACAAAGGCACAAAGCCTGAGCAACTAGAGCTCAGCAAGACCGACCCGTCAACATGGCACTCTAAGGCCGACGCCTAGACATGCAAGGCTCGGAGGGTGTAGCTGGTTTTGATAATAAAACAGCGACTAAGCCATTGATCCTTACTTTCATGATTTTAGCATTTATTAACTTGTACATAACAGTAACAAATACATTAGCATCAAGAAAGATATCAATACTGTAAAGCATAAGTAAAAGTCATCACAGGAAACCATAATTATCCAAAGCTTCGTTCAAGTTGTTACTACGATGTGACTCGGCTCACAAGCGGTACTCATTACTGCGAGGGACAGCGATACGCATCGATTTATCACCAGCTGGGAAAACCCGAGGTACACGACATACGCATCATTTAAGAACACGTATATCAACCGTTCACCATGACATCCTACAACTTTGTAGGGTCCAAATCCTCGAGTGGGCAGCCGTTCAACAGTACCTCGTGAACCTGTCCACCCCAACGGATCCTACAACCAAGGATTCGGGTAACCTACGCCATTGCAAGCTATTAAGGTTACGTAGGTTTACTAGTTCCCATACAACTAGCATGCACTCGGTACTCGTTCAATACTTACTCAAGCAGGGCCAACAACGACACGGTCCTTAACCGACGACAGACGGGGCTACAGCCTTGCAAGCCATGTCCTCTCGAAGGCACATGCACTTGCCCTTTCACCTACAGGGCCCGTCCACGTCTCAACTTTTAGTGGTTTACACGAACGATCTGCCACCTTGCGAGACAAGCCCTCTCCAGGCCCTTGCCTTCGCTCTTTCCAAACAGACTCGTTCGGTCTCAAGATTAGCTTTTCGGATTCATTAACTTCCGAGTCTCGAAGCCTCCATGCTCCGAGTACAATTAAGCAAGTTATACCAATAAACTTATGACGTAAGCATAGCCAGTTTTCTATCGAACTACCTGAACCAAGTATATCACTAACATAGGTCATATTGGGAAACAATGCAGGTGGGTTTCAAACATCACCTACACTTAATGCACAAACACCCTAGACATCTAGTAGTGTTATACTGAAAGGAAAAACATTTAAACACCGGGAGGATGCACCGGGGCTTGCCTTGTGCCACAGTGGAAATGTTAGCAACTTCGGTGCCGGTTCTTGTGTTGATTCCTTCCGAAGATCCTCGACCGGCACTTCGTCGTTTCCTAAATTAACGATGTGTCAATAGCGATGAATGCAGACAATGCAAAGGTATGATGATGCAAAAGTCTATGGTACAAGCATAGCTAGGTTACAAACATGGTTCTTGAAGACATATGCATACAAATATAAAATTTATTTTGAAGTGAACCTATCATTTTATGTGACTTTCATATGAGTTTAGAACATAAGTATGGTTAAAGGCAAAACAGTTGTTGAGCACTTCTAACTTGTTCTTCTAACCTGCCTACACATAACAGGAATATGTGGCCTTAACTAATTAACATGCATGCATGAGAACAAAAATTTATTTTAAGGCAATTCTATTATTTCATGTGACCTATAATTATGAAAGATGGTATGCGCAAATTAGCTACCATATGCACACATGCATAAACAGTACCAAAACATTACACTAGCAGATAGAGCAGATCAAAACTAAACTAATAAAGTTGGGTTTGCAATTTTAGCATAAACAAAGAATTAATTATGAATTAACTAGTGTTTTGGATGTTCTGATAATTCTAGGAAAAACCATCAAGACTCTCTGATCACCAAATTGACCAGATGGTAGAGCATGGAACAAGGAATCCAACAAAATTTGATTGACTCAATTTGGAGTTCCGAATCAAAAGATATGATTTTTGCAAGGTTATTGTATTTTCCTGAATTTTTAATTCGCGAAAATAGAAAATCCTAGAACTGGACCAATCAGAGAAAAGCCACACGAGAGGGCTGCAGAGTTTGGGATCGGCAGTGGCTATGACCACACGGAAATCCGGCCGGTGTGACCCATGCTGTGGCCATGGCGCGCGGTGGCCGGAGACGACGGCGGCTCGCCGGACTTGGGCCGGACGGCGACGAAGTTGAACGAACTCACTACCTAGAGGTTCGGAGCGACGTGGGGAATACGGTGGTGAGGACGGTCTCGCCGGAAGTTGGCCGGAAGCCTGCCGGCGGTGAGCGACGACTAAGGCGCGGCTCCGGCGAGGCGTAGAGCTCGCCGTGACTAACCATAATTGGGGAAAAACACACCGAGAGCATCTACAGAGCACAGGGAACAACGGCACGATGATGCGCGACCTTGGGGCTGGCCGGAGAGTGGTGTTCGCCGTGGAGGCAGAGACGACGACGGTCCGAGCTCCGGGAAGATGGCAAAATTCCGGTGGTTGGCTGCATGAAACCAGATGGTTAGTTTCTAGGATTGAAGAGGAGGCAGTTGCGCACGCGGGGAAACGAAACGAAATCGGAGAAGCTCACCGGCCGATGGGAATTTGGAAGCGTGGCAGCGGCTACCCGGCGGTGGTCTCGCCACGAAAACTAGCTTCGATCTCCCGGTTCAAAGCAGCTCGGCCGGATTGAAGGCCATGGGGAGGTTGGTGGCGAGCTTGCGCAGCTGTTTGTGGTGGCGGCTTGCCGGGGACAGCCGGAGCTGGGCGAGCAGCGGAGGAGCAGAAAGACGGATGGTGGCGATTTGCTTCGGTGGAAAAAATCAGAACGAGGGAGAGAGAGAAAACCGAGAGGACCACGGTGCGGCTTTATCCGGTTCTGGTGAAGAGCGAAGCTGGAGAAGCAGCTGCGTGGCCGGGTTGCCCTCGTGGCATGCAGGGGCGTGGGCACGCGGGGCTTGCCGTATCCAGTGTGGCGGTGCAGGGAGACACGAGCAGAGAGAGAGAAGGATCGGGAGGAAGATCGGAGCGATAGATCGGGCATTTTGCAAAAGCGTCCTTGCAGTTTTCTCAAAATATCGTATTTCCATGGCTCTACAAATTATGCAAAAAAAAAAAATTCAGGGATGCTAGTGAGAGCATTCTGAAGCTTTTTTTCCTTTTATGTCCAAGACCAGATTCCAAACATTTTTGGAGATAGAATTTCCACTAGGAAAATAAACTCGTACTTCGAGTCCATTTATTTGTGGGCATTTTCAAATGGGAATAATTCCTAGAAAATTGTTCATAATTCCTTTCAGCACATGCTTGACCAAATAGAATTTTCACACTCACCAAGGTGCAGACTTTGACATTGTTATTTCTTGTAGCCCGTTTCTGAGTGGAATTTTAAATCCAATTAATTTCAGCAGTGACAAAACTTGAAATGCCTCTGCCTAATTCATAATTGCGTGCAGTCGTGTGGTAATGTAAGCGTAGTGACACCAGGGGTGTCACAAACTCCGTGCGCATCGGTTGCGCGCACGTCGTGTGTGCGGCAAACCGTGGTGTCTTCATCACCTGCAACTACGACCCTCCTGGCAACTTCAATGGAGAACGTCCCTTCTTAACCCTTGACGTGGCTGACATGTAGTGTCTGCACTGCATCTAGCTAGTATCCACGCACGTGGTACAGGTTACTAAACAGTGACTAATGTGTTTCTTGTGTGTGGGTGTGTGTGTTTCTTTTGCAACCACAGGTGTCTTGTGTGTCTTTGCAAGATGTAGGTCTTGCGTACTACGGACGTTTGTCTTGTATCTTTTGTTTTTTGTGATGGGTTTATCTTTTATCTGTCATCTAATTTTTATGTAAAATAAGGAACTGATTTCTGGATCGTGCATGAATACACATTTTGTTTCCATATATGCACGGATATAATCACTGCTTTTTCAAAGCATATTTTTTCTATCGTAAGTTGTTAAATGGAAAAACTGCATCTCGTGGAGTCTCGGATAGAGGATATGGATATCACTAGTAGAAATGTCAACATTTTGTCACAGCAAATGTTCTGTGATGAATTTATGATGAAACAGCTTCGCATCACATAACTCTTTTGTGGTTTACGACGACACAAAAAACGTCACTGGTGATGAGGCTAGCCACACTGGCTCTGACGATGCGGTTCAGGAATTCAATAACAACCATTTTATCCATCCTGTTGATCAACATATGTTGTTTGGTGGCAACAAGCTACCAAAGAAACATGGTCCAGATTGGAAGGATGTAGTGATACAATTCCTTGTTATTGTTGCTTTGTGCTATCGGTTGATATAGTTGTGAGAAGTTGGGGAATACTATGTGTGCAACTTGGATCAATCTATCTTTTAACTGATTTCATCTGCATGAACTATTCATGTCTTTGTTGCTCCAAATTGTTACTTGTGGGGGCATTTAGGTAGATTGTTACAACACTGGAGTCGTTTTCTCATGAGATTTGGTGAATTTTATAATCTGTGGCCCAATTATATTCAGTCTAGCCCAATGGAGATGAAAACAACACATATGTTTGCACATGGGCCTAACTCCTAATCCACAAAAGGCCTGGTCCTCTAACGGCAAACAACCGCAAAACGCTAATAAAAGAAAAACAGATAGCACTACAATTGAGCGCTTGTCGTGGTGGCGTGATGGTAAGTCTATCTGTTTGCTAGGGCACTCGCAGGTTCGAAACCTGCTAGCCGCTTAAGAGATTTGTGCCTCACAAACATTAACGAGTGAGACCATACCCTTATATGTAACCTCTTAGCCCTACCACGGTATCACATTGGAGCTACAGTCCTGACATGTGGTCCTAGAAACCCCCGTGCCACTTTGGACCGACAAAACTTACATGTGGACGCAACGATCCCATAGCTCCACATTGGATTGAGAGTGCTTAGGCAATATGTTCAACGGAAGGAGATACCCAAAACACCAAATATGTGTCTACACTAAGGAGGATAGGCTACCAAAAATCTTCAATCTCCAACAGTGGTGTCCTAGATCCAAACCCATTCGTGGTTGACTCGTCAGACAAGGGAGAGGAGCTGGGACAGCGAGAGCTCCGGCGGGGACCTCCGACGGCTGCACCCGACCGCTGGATGCACGTGCGTGCTGGGGAGATGCGGCGGCCCTCGAGCTCGAGCAGTTGGAGCTTAGATGACCGCACCGCCCTCTGGAGATGATGTCAGGCACCATGGCGGGTCGCGAAAGGTTGCTCCTCTAGATGAACGCAAATCCCTCTGGAGGTCCAAGGTCGCTCCTCGAGTCCCTCCTAATTAAAGGAAGTGTTCAGCCATCGGTGATTTGCTTGCGTCGTTGGCTGAGACAACGTGTGCAGCGGGGAGCGATGCGGTGGGCTGTGCCAAACGCAAGTGCGGAATATCAAAACCAATCTGACGCGAACTTGGCTCCGTGTCACTCGTAACGTGTGAGCTGGCGGGCTGATCAGCTCGTGCATGCGTGCCACCTCGATCTCCCGGTGTTGACCCAACGGGCTGCATCACGCACATAAAATGGAAACCAACGCCGCGTCGAGTAGTCCAGCGACCAGTGCACGCACCAAGCTCAGGCTTCCATCGCCCGCAAGAGCAAGAACGAAGCAAGGGATCCATCATGGCCTCCGGCGCGGTGGGACCTGTATTCGCGTACACGGTGGTGTACGTCAAGGACGTGGTCAAGTCGGCCGAATTCTACGCCTCCGCGTTCGGCTACACCGTCCGCCGCCTCGATGACTCTCGCAAGTGGGCGGAGCTGGAGAGCGGCGCCACCACCATCGCGTTCACCCCGCTGCACCAGCGCGAGACGGACTCCATCACAGGGGCCGTGCAGCTGCCGGACTCGCCCGCGGAGCGCGGGCCCGTGGCAATCTGCTTCGACTACGCCGACGTGGACGCCGCGTTCCGCCACGCCGTGGACAGCGGGGCCGTGCCCGTCAGCCCGCCAGAGCACAAGAGCTGGGGCCAGAAGATCGGATACGTGCGGGACATCGACGGCATCGTCGTAGGCATCGGCAGCCACGTCCGCCAGTGATCCAACTCCACCGACTGATTCATCCAGGCTCCCAGAGCTGCAGCTGTGTATGATCTGGCTCTCCATAGATCAGTCGTATAAATAAAAAATGTTGGCTGATGATCGGTATCGAACTAAATAAGTTGTGTTCTCCTCTAGTATAGTTATCTGAGAACATGTATGCAGATAAATATGACCTTGTTGTGACATACTACTCCCTTACTAAATTGTTGTCGCCGTTGACTTTTTTCGTAACGTTTGACCATTCGTTTTATTCAAAAGAATTCTTCAAATACAAAAAGTTATATGCTATATTTCAAGTTTCTTTAGTGATAAATCATATTCCAACAAAATATATGATATTTCTTAAACTTTTTTGAATAAGACGAATGGTCAAACGTTACGAAAAAAGTCAATGGCCACAATAATTTAGTAAGGGAGGAAGTATATAAAAGTGCTAGTACATGTCAGAGTGATTCAGTTTTATGACGTTTCCTAGGAATCAGTAAGGTCAGCGACGAGAATAAGTTATTCATCAGTGAACATCCAACTAAAAATCACTACCAGAGGGAGGATCAAACTTTGCCGTGTTCCTATCACTTTACCGTGTGCTAAATAAACATAGGGCAAAGTCTTTTCCCTGTGCCAAAAAGAATGGCACGACAATGATTTTCTTTTCTGTGTGTCTTTTCTAGACACACGACAAATAGCTCTTTGCCGTTTGTTTTTATTTTAGCACGCATCAAAGATAAATTAAAATCGAAATTTTGAAGCTCCAAACGAATTCAAATTAAAAAGTATTGAATTATAAAATTGTTTTATTCAAGTTTTTTTTCATTCGACAAATGATAGGTAACATTGTTCATAAAATCAACATCTCTCGTATAGTTTTATAAATTAGAAGAAAAAATGACCAAAATAAAAGTTATAGATCTTTATAAGTTATACAACTTTTTAGTTCAAATTTTTTAATTTGACTTAATTTTATCTAACAAAAAGGTACGTTTGAATTTCTCAAATTTGAAATTTAGAAATTTCCAAACAATATCGGATGGAGAAATAGTAAAAATAAAAGTTGTAGATCTCAAAAAGTTATCAAGCTTTGTAGCTGACAACTTTTTTATTTGAAATCATCTTGTTAACAAAAATTAAGTTTTAATTTCTCATATCTGAAACGATCTCAAATGGAGAAACTACCAAAATGAAAGTTGTAGATCTCGAAAAGATATACAACTTTGTAGCTGTCCATTTTTTAATTTGAATTTGTTTAGGGCTTTAAAGAAGTAATCCATACTCCATTAGGTATAATATGTGTAGAATCGAAATGGGCTTTAGTCAAATGTTATAATATGGTGCAATGGAAGAGGTGTTATGAAGTGAAATGGAGGTCATGGGTTCAAACCTCAACAGCCGCATAGTGTGAAAAAATTTTATGAGTTAAGGTGTCATAAGGGACTTGTTAGAGGGGCTTCCCTAGGAATACACTTTTTTGCTATTATTTTGATCTTTTTTCTTTTTTTCTAAAAAAAGCCTTTACCGAGTGCGAAATAACACACGATAAAGGGTTTACCGTGTGTCCGAAATAAGACACACGGCAAACGGCAAACCCTTTGTCGTGGCTTTGTCGACGACTTTTCTGCCGTGTGAGCTTTGTTGTGTGCCTTATTTTGGGCACACGAGAAACCCTTTTGTCGTGTGTTATTTGGCACTCGCCTTTGCCGACGGCTTTTTACCGTGTGAGCTTTGCCGTGAGTTGCATACGACAAACTCTTTACCGTGTACAATGGGCACACGGTAAACTTGCAGTCTTCGATAGTGAATCTTAATAATCTAACCTAATATTATATTGCGGTGGACATGTATATGGGCAAGTGCCAAATCCCATATTTGCCTTCGGAGTTACATTTACGGTTGGTTATTTTTGTAGCAAGTATGCGATGCCCCGCGACAAGCAAGATACTGTGATGACTTCACGAATCTCAAGACATAACTGTGATGATTTTGTGAATCTCAAGATCAGGTATCCCAATCCACAATCCTTAACATGTAATGACAAAGCTACATACATGTCACTGGTACAACCGCACTATAACCAATAGATTTTCATCGTGTATTAGGCTAAAATCTGCAATAATTCATAAGAGGTATACCTCGTAATCTCCTCTCTAGATCTACCACTATTTGGATGCTTCCATAGAAATAATACATATATTCATAGCGACAAGTATATATATCTCATAAATTACACCCGGGAGTAGGAATAATACATATATTCCCAGTGTAGTTACTCCCATGTTTGATTACTCTCATGTCTCTATCTCATAAATTAGAGGGTATCTCTTCATACTTGGGGTTCTGTAAAAAAGTATGTACACATACTTGATTTTTAAAAGTGGTATATTGACATACTCGTCTTTGAAGATGCACTAGGCCCCTTAGTGGGTTTTGGTGATAAATGACAAATGATTAAAAGCTCTAATGTGGTTATTGAGTCATTGTGCAGGACAACAAAATGATAGTATCCACAATGTGAGAAAGTAAACCCCTCAATCAAAAAGTTGAAGTACTCAAAGAGCAAAGATGACAAGTTTAGATTTATAACTTCTTGAGTATAGGTGTGCCAAACTATTAAGAGGGGTGAAGCGATCTTACGTGCAGGGAAGAATGTGCTCTAGGTATTCTCAAACAACTTGGAACCAAAATGCCAACTCAACCTCGATCAAAAAGCCTATCCTTTCCTATCTTCTCCACACCGACGGAAGTTCCGTCCGGGTTGACTGAAGTTCCGTCGGTTCCAAAGAGTTTGGGACGGAAGTCCCAAACGTGACTGAAGTACCGTTCCTAGGGTTTTCCAGTTCAAATCTTGCTCGACGGAAGTTCCGTCGCGGCCGACGTGAAGTTCCGTCGGTTCCGGAGAGTTTTGGACGGAAGTTCTAACTCGAACGGAAGTACCGTCCTGGGCTTTTCGCAGTTGACCTAATAGGGTGACGGAAGTTCCGTCACCCACGGAAGTTCCGTCAAGTCCAATCATTGACTTGAGCAACGACTCTTTTAGAGTCCACACTATATAAAGCTTTGACCTAACCCGTGAGAAAAGCTGCTGGTGCCTTGTGAACTCTCGGATCTTGCTCAAGCTTTCTCTCTCACTCCTCTCCACTCCTCTTGAGATCCAAAACCATTGGAGTGAGCTCCCATCTTGATTCCAAGCTTGATAGCACCAACCCAACCTAGAGCACATCTTCCCTTAGCAATTAATCTCGTTCTTCACTTGTTACTCTTGGAGATTCATTCTCCTAGATTGGCTAGGTGTTGCCCTAGAGCTCCCAAGCTTGTGGTGTGCCTTGGGAAGTTTGTGAAGGTTGAGATTCGCCTCCGCAAGGAAAGGAATCCAAGGAAGAAGAAGAAAACCAAGTTTGACCTTTGTGGTTGCTTGGGAGGATTAGGGTTGAAAGAAACCCGGCTCTTTGTGAGCTCCTCAATGGAGACGTAGGAACCTCTTTGTCGTGGGTCCGAACTTCGGTGAAAAATCTCCGCGCCTCTCTTGTTTGTTTTTGTTGTGTGTTTGCTTGTTCATCTCTCGGGTGTGTTTTAGCCCGATCTACTTGTGTATTGCGTGTCTATTAAATTCCTGCAGGTATAACACTTTCAAGGCAAAAAGGAAGGTTTCCATTCAAGTGGAATCGTGAGATTTCCTCTCCCTTTCCATTCCCTAGAGTTTTCATCTCACCACCCCGACGGAAGTTCCGTCGGTGACGGAAGTTCCGTCGAGGCGAATTTGATCCATTTGCTTTTAAGTGTTGTAATTTCAGGTTTTTATCTAGATTGCCTATTCACCCCCCTCTAGGCAACTTTCGATTGGTATCGAGTAGGTCTTCTCGAGAAGAGCTTAACCGCTTGAGAAGAAAAGATGTCGGGGAATTAGCTGGAGGGGACAATAGTCCCAACAAGAGAGGGGACACCGATGAGGAAAGAAACCCATTTGCCAAGGATGGAACAAGTGGTGGGAAGTTGGACACAAGGTACAACTTCAACTATAATGATGTGGCAAATGTGAATAGTGGGGGTAGTGGACGACTACCGTGGTTTGATGGAAAAGATTTTAGCTGGTACAAGCATAGGATGAAAATGTACTTGCTGTCAATTGGTCCACCCGTGTGGGAAGTGGATGAAAAAGGATATGTGATTGAGGATGAGGAGAGTGTTGACGGTCCTTATGGTCTATTTTTACCGTCAACATATTGCACCTTTCCGAACCAAACACCATCACCAAGAGTAGACATAGGGTTTATTTCTAACAATTTCCACTAGTCTTGGTGAAATTATGAATGCAGGTGCAATTCATATGAAAACAGGGAAAACATGCACGAAACATGGACTTTGCAATCGACGGATTTTCCCTGACTAAAGAATATAGTCCAAAAGCCCAAAACCACAAAACAGAGCCTCAACATCAAACCAAGCAAGTGGATTGGGCCATTACACAGCCAGAGGAAGGCACCGGAGAAGAACCAGGCCCGGGGAGTCCGGGCCGCTCGGCCGAACCACCCTAGTGGGTTCGGCCGAACCGCCAGTGGACCCCCCGGCCCATCTTTCTCTCGGCGGTTTGTCACCGACGTCCGGAGGTCGGTTCCACCTGCAATTAATGCCACCGACGTCCGGAACCGCCTCCAAATTGCCGACCTTCCAAGGCTATAAATAAAGGGCTACACCCCCTCTCTCAACACACCACCAACATCAAGATAGAAGACAAAACTCTCATCCTTAGGCCAAGGGCCTCTTGTATCTTAGTAGAATAGGAGAGAGGGCAAGGAAGAGGAAGGAGTGTTCCTCCCTTTTGTAAAGTGGAGTAGTATTTCCTTTTCTTTTACCTTGGCGTGTAAACACTCTTTTTAGGTGATTTATACGTGGTGATCTACTTATCTATCGTGACATATCTTTGTGTTAGACGTAATTCTTGTTATACTTGTTTACGGGATCATCGCTTCGCAAGAAGTGCTCTAGCTTTCTCGAACTCGCTCTAGGCCGAGGCTAGAGTAGTGGTCAATAGCATAGACGTGGTGTCTAGGCCGGAGATCGCCTTTGTTTGCCGTGTGCCCCACGGTTTGTAGAGGTAGGTGGCAGGAAGTGACAGCCCCGTCATCCAAAGGAACCCTCCACGTTCGGGTACATAGTAGAGCTTTCGTAGATCGGAGTGGCTTGGCAGTACCAAGCCTAAGACGGTGCCCGAAGTAAACAAGTCTAGCTTGCGTTCGTCTACCTTTAAAGGATAAATAGATAAGAGTCACCCTCTCGACCCTATTTTGCTACGTTGTCTTGGTTGTCCTTGGGTAAACTAACCTTGTTGCAGAAATACTCCGTTCCCTCGCGGATATAAATACGATACCTTGGAATACTCCCGGTGAAGTGCTACAACGGTATTCCGTGCGCTTGCGGATTTATTCGTGACGTAAGAAATACCAACAAGCATTTCTGGCGCCGTTGCCGGGGAACGGTTGTTATCTTTGTAACGAATCAGGTTTGCCCTCGTAATCTATCTTACTTACCGTTCTGTTTTTATTTTTTTCCTTACATTCAAAATTTCACAAAAACATATCATGGAGTCACACCCAACCATCCAATCTTTCTCCACTCCACGGGGTGAACTCTTAGAGCCACCATCATCATCACAACCTATTTCTTCACCTGGCTATGAGTTCTTCCCCGATTACATTTCGATGATTAGAGGTTTATCCTTTTCGGGTTTGAAACATGAAAATCCTTATGAACACTTGCGAGAGTTTGAACATTTGTGTTCATGCCGATTGATCCATGGCATGACACAAGAAACATTGAAGTGGAAGTTGTTTCCCTTCTCTCTCAATGAGAAGGCGAAGCAATGGTACACTTACACCGCTAAGAGAGTGAACGGTGATTGGAAAGAATTGCGAGACAAATTTTGTCTAGCATTCTTCCCCGTATCTCGTATCACTTCTCTACGAGCGGAAATAATAGGCTTTCGACAAGAAGAAAAGGAAACCTTAAGTGCGTCATGGATTCGGTTCTCGTTCTCTAACGTACTCCGGACCAGAATTATTGCTCCCCGAACCCGTTTTATTACAACACTTTTATTCGGGATTGAGCAACGATACCGCACTTTATATTGACACGGCCGCGGGTGGGTCTTTTTCTCATAAGACCATAGCGGAAGCACACGAACTTTTGGATCGAATTGTGGAAAACACACCTTTTTCCGCCGACTTACTCGTTGAGCCGAAGTCAAAAGATGAAGAACTCGTTGTGCAAGAAACACAACAATTGGTGCCTACAAAGGTAGACCCAACACTCGAGTCCTCATCTAACACAAGAGCAATGATAGAGGAAGATGAACCTCTTGAGTTCCCTTTTGAGTTTGAGGAAGAAATTTTTGAAAATTTTGGAAACACCTCGAATTACACATGGGTAAAGACGCCACCTCCTTCTCCTCCCGATCCTCCTAAAAACCCTTTTCATAAGGAGGATATGACGGAGAATCATGGGAAAACCGTTTTCACCACCACCACCACTCAAAATCCTTTGGAGAATCCTCATCACAATCATGAACCACTTGAGCAAGTGAAGTTCATATCCCGAACCCGATCGCTCGAGCCTTCATTATATGAGGATGCAAAGTTTTCCACCCATGAAGAGGATGAGTTTGACGAAACCTTTCATGCCTATGAACCCAAACGGTCCTCTTCACCATTTGAGCCTTTTCCCTCTCGGCCCTTCACGCACCGTTCTTGATGATGATCAAGAACTTTTTGAAAACAAACCTTGGGCCATGGAATTTCATGAGGCATCGACTCTAGAATCTAAAGAGGAATCTTTGAATGAGCATGGGAGCTTCTTCTTTGAACAACCACATGACACATGCTCACATCATGAATCTCTAGGGTCAATGCCTCGTTAGTGCCAACACCACTTCGCTGCCCACAACCACCTTGGTGCCTTGTTTTGCTATATGTTCTTTAGGATGGTTGTAGATACTTTTGTTTATCATAAATATTGCAAATATCGTGCTTGTATATTGTTGGCACTAACCTTGCAGTGTCCTTCTCCGGGACTTTATTGACAAATCATGATGATGGAGAAAAGTCTTGCTCATCGGACTTAAAATGATGATGCCCTTGCCGATAGGATAATCGGTAGTTATCTCATATTTGCTTCCTCCATATTTGAATTTCTCCTCAACATGCATATTCGGATTTTTTCTGATTTACCGGTGAAAAAATAAAATATATATATATATATATATATATATATATATATAAATGCAAACCATTTGTTCTTCACATGCATGTTTGTTTTCCCACCAGTACACCGCATTCCTTGCATATTTGCTTTCTCGCATGTTTGAATTGTTCCAAACCATTTTGGGATTCTTCAAACCTTTTTGTATTGGAAAATGAGTTTGAGGCAATCTTTTTATGAAAAATGCTTTGAGCAAAATTTTGGAGGAATTTTGGCACAACTCCCTCTCGGCTTTCTAACACATAGCCATCATGGGGTTGTCAACCAAAAATGGACTTCATTTCATTATATTGGTTTTCAAGAGTGCTTCGTGCCTTCACTTACACTCCACTCAAGCACTCTCTTCCAAAATTCTTACTCTTGCATTTTCCGAGAATTTTTATTGTTTGCCCCAAGTTCAAGAAAAAGATTTTTCCTTCTCTTTCTCCTTTTGGTTTTTCCATTTGAATAATTGGAGTTTCTCCAAAATAAACTCCCTCCTTGTTGGAATCATTCTCCAACTCCTATTTTGTTCTTTTTTTTTCTCCTTGAAAAAAAAAATAAAATCCGAGAGAATAAGTTTGGTAAAATTTAACTCGACCCAACCTTTTGGAAAATGCTTTGAGCAAAAGTTTTGATGGAATTTTGGCACAACCCCTTGACTTTAAAGCCTATAGCCATTATGGGGCTGTTGACCAAGTTAAACTTTATTTCTTTTTGGATGCAAGGGTGTTTGAATTCTTCAATTTCATCCCTTCTGCATTCAAGCACCCTTAAAAGCTAAATTCTTGCTCTCGCATTTCCCCAATTTTCCACGATATTTTGTCTCAAGTTTAAGAAAAAGATTTTCTCTTTGGTTTTCTTATTTGCATAGTTGGAGTCCTTCAAAAATAAACTTCTTCCATCTTCGATCGTCTCCAACTCTTCTTTTTTTTTTTAGAAATTTATTCTCAAAGAAAAACAATTTTGAGACAAACCATTTTGGCTTTTCGTCTGGAAGTTAAGAAAACGGTTTCCCTTTCTCTTCTTTTCTATTTGTTTAATAAATTAAGTTGCGAAAAAAAAAATCCTTGCAAAGGCAACCGACGGGAAATCCATTTGGTTTTCACTAACATAACCCGTGCTCGAGTTCGCTTTTGTGTTCTTGCTCTTATGTGCAGCCAGGAGAAAGGCCAATAATCAGCTCATCAACACGTTGAAAAAGGCGACAAGTTCAAGCACAAGTCACCCCCGACGTGACACATACTCGTCCCCTCCATTGAGCTCATGCCTAATGTGAGAAGGTTGGCATGAAGAGCCTCACGAAGATCCCATGGAGGAGGACCTTGATGAAAACAACATGTCAAGACTCCTTTTCGACACCAACCTTGTCGTGGTGTGCGAAATGAAGGAACAAGCCTACAACTTCAATTCGATATCTCTCGCACAACAAAGGTATGACCACATTCTTTGCTAATAATTGGGAGCCCAAGGGTGATATGGTTTTTATTCGTGTGGATGAGTATGGCTCCCACCTACTTACCACATGATTTCCCATGCATCCTTGTAGTAGTTAGACAATGGTACTACCCTTTGGTTCTCCCATAGGGAGTATCACCCTTCATGCATACATCCTTGCTATCTACTAGGCTTTCATAAGCATTGCTTATCAAACTTTGAGCCTACAAACTCCCGATCTTCACAAGCATGCTCATTGGCAATGAATCATATTCCTTCTTGTGCTTGATGCATGGTTGGCTTGCTATGACTTGTGTTCCTCAAAGCAATCATAGACATATCTCGTATGAGGAATGAGCTTAGAATCCTCTCGCCATGGTTAACGATATCAAAATCCCTCCTATGCAATGCATGAATGGTTAAGAACTTTCCAAGCAATTAGGACTTCTTGAGTGCACCTCGTTGTTTTATCATATCACTCCTAGAGTTGGGGCTTACACTCGTTTCAAGTTTTCATATCACTAAGCCTCAAGTTGTTTTTATCAACGAGGAATATCTTGCCCATGATCGCACTCAAACATGGTCCACATGACATGCTTGTGCCTTTCTTCCTCGGCTGTACAAATGAGGTCCGGTCATCTAACCCGGACCTTGTTTGTATGTGCTCCGAGAGCTAACCTTGCCTCTCCGAGTTGGAGGAAATTGCTTGCAGGAGTAGTGTTTTTGGCAGGATTCTCGGTGCAGAGAACAAGTGTGGGGGGAGATCTCTCGAGTTTTCATCACGCACATGTTCGAGATCTCCCCACCAAAACATTGCACCAACATCACAGCCACACCGCACAAAGGCCTTCCACAATCACATTGGGTTCAACCCCAAATCAAACGCCATGAGCAAAAGAACAAGTGTGGGGGAGGTTCCCTCCCCCCACAAAGGTAACTTGTATCGCAACTTGCATCCTTTTTCTTCCACCTTGAAAATGTCAAAATAAAATAAAAATTATAAAATGAAAAATCAAATAACACTTGAAAAAGAAATAATAAGTAAGGTGCTTCATCTCTCTTTGTTTCAAACACATAAGGCACCTAAAGTTTAATTCAATAAATCTAGGCTCCCTGGTCTTTAACCCCGGTAGAGTCCTCTTTGTCTTCGCTTTGTTTTTGTTTGTTTCGAATAAATAAAGCAGATACAAGAACAAGTGTGGGGGGAGATCTCTTGAGTTCTTCATCACGCACATATTTGAGATCTCCCCACCAACATGATGCACAACATCGCACTAATCGACACAAAAGAAGGTGGAGCCATCGGGACAAGAAAGCAAGGTTTGGCCGAACCTTTGGTTCGATCAAATATCCTATGGTCCACTTGGCCTCCACTTCACCCAAGGCGATGGTTTGCGCATTCTACCCCACTACTCTATCTCTCCAATTCATGAGTTAAACCAACCTTTTGAGCCAATCACTAAAATTTAACTCAAGAATAAAATGAACGTTATTGTTCCCTCAAACTACATGCTTCTAGACGGTTGGCCTCGCATACTCTTTATTCCTCGCATCATATGTCGTTGCTTGTGAACACCAATCTCATAGGAACCCATGTTTATCTAAGTTGTTGGCGAATGTGATATGGTTGGATGAGATGAATCTTGCTCCTCCTGCATAGAGTAATTGGGTATTTATCTTGAAAAATTTAAAATTTATAGCTTCATGCTCCTCAATGATCTTATATTCCCACCAAAGCCATATGTTGATCACATTGCAAAGCCTACACACATATGCTGCGTGTCATTGCATTGAGCTTTATCAAAATTGTGTGACCCTAGTGAGAAGCTTGTTATACTCTCATGATCAAGATCACGTACACTCCACCTCACACTAAGCTTCTACACCGGAAGTCAAGCAATACGCCCATCCATCCACCAAAATAAATACTCCACATTATTACCTTCCTCTCTCAAGTTATCATCGGAGACATGGCTATGCAAGAGAAAGAATAATCCCTGCTCATACAAAAGTAGAGCATGTTGAAAATGAAAAGAGGGATAATGTTAAAAAAAAAAAAAAAAAAAAAAAAGAGAGAGAAAGAAAGAAAAAAATACTAGCCATGTCCTCCTCAAAAATCTGAAAAAGAGAGAGAGAGAAGGGAGTATGCTTTCCACCTCGCTACCATTATACACACATGCACATCTTGATCAGATTGTATGACTTGCATTCTCCATGGATCCACTCTTTTGGTTCGGCAAAAATATGTGATGCAAGTATGCCTCTCTTTCATTCCCTACCAAGCTCCACATAAAGCCTTTTGTAGAAGTAGGATAAAAAGAGGCAATTCCAATGCCTTGGTGAGGAATCATACACATCGAGCAATTTGAGAGCTATCATTCGAGGAGTATGAGCTATGTTTTCACTTTTGAAAATTATTCAAAAAAAAAAAAAAAAAAAAAAAAAAACCCAAGTGACTCAGCAGAGGTGGCTACGATGACTCGAATCACGACCGTTCCATTCCTCAAACCGCCCAAGATTACATGGTAGACACATCAAAGTTCACAAGTGCAGTGTATGGCTTGGAATAACTTGTATGCTAGCATCATACCATGAGAAGTATGCTCCCGCCTTATGCTCACAAGCTTTACTCGAGGACGAGCAAAGAGCTAAGTGTGGGGGTCTTGTTGACGGTCCTTATGGTCTATTTTTACCGTCAACATATTGCACCTTTCCGAACCAAACACCATCACCAAGAGTAGACATAGGGTTTATTTCTAACAATTTCCACTAGTCTTGGTGAAATTATGAATGCAGGTGCAATTCATATGAAAACAGGGAAAACATGCACGAAACATGGACTTTGCAATCGACGGATTTTCCCCGGACTAAAGAATATAGTCCAAAAGCCCAAAACCACAAAACAGAGCCTCAACATCAAACCAAGCAAGTGGATTGGGCCATTACACAGCCAGAGGAAGGCACCGGAGAAGAACCGAGCCCGGGGAGTCCGGGCAGCTCGGCCGAACCACCCTAGTGGGTTCGGCCGAACCGCCAGTGGACCCCCCGGCCCATCTTTCTCTCGGCGGTTTGTCACCGACGTCCGGAGGTCGGTTCCACCTGCAATTAATGCCACCGACGTCCGGAACCGCCTCCAAATTGCCGACCTTCCAAGGCTATAAATAAAGGGCTACACCCCCTCTCTCAACACACCACCAACATCAAGATAGAAGACAAAACTCTCATCCTTAGGCCAAGGGCCTCTTGTATCTTAGTAGAATAGGAGAGAGGGCAAGGAAGAGGAAGGAGTGTTCCTCCCTTTTGTAAAGTGGAGTAGTATTTCCTTTTCTTTTACCTTGGCGTGTAAACACTCTTTTTAGGTGATTTATACGTGGTGATCTACTTATCTATCGTGACATATCTTTGTGTTAGACGTAATTCTTGTTATACTTGTTTACGGGATCATCGCTTCGCAAGAAGTGCTCTAGCTTTCCGAACTCAGCTCTAGGCCGAGGCTAGAGTAGTGGTCAATAGCATAGACGTGGTGTCTAGGCCGGAGATCGCCTTTGTTTGCCGTGTGCCCCACGGTTTGTAGAGGTAGGTGGCAGGAAGTGACAGCCCCGTCATCCAAAGGAACCCTCCACGTTCGGGTACATAGTAGAGCTTTCGTAGACCGGAGTGGCTTGGCGGACCAAGCCTAAGACGGTGCCCGAAGTAAACAAGTCTAGCTTGCGTTCGTCTACCTTTAAAGGATAAATAGATAAGAGTCACCCTCTCGACCCTATTTTGCTACGTTGTCTTGGTTGTCCTTGGGTAAACTAACCTTGTTGCAGAAATACTCCGTTCCCTCGCGGATATAAATACGATACCTTGGAATACTCCCGGTGAAGTGCTACAACGGTATTCCGTGCGCTTGCGGATTTATTCGTGACGTAAGAAATACCAAC